>JARJIL010000005.1:60862724-61377724 GCA_038502395.1 Dittrichia graveolens | reverse complement strand
CAGCTTCTCCTCACACTCACGTGATGTATGATCTAGCCTCCTTGGCTTACATCACTCCAGTACTTGAACACCGAAGTGTCCGCGTACCACGTGTCAAAATATTCGTCTAGAAAGACCAAATGACTCTTGTTGGCTAGCACTTTAATCCTAGAAGGTCAATCATGCCCACTAGGCCCGCAAATCCGCAATATGGGTAATATCGTATTCTTCCCCCACCACAAAATACATGCATGCAATAACTCGTAAGCAGTCATATGTAAATCGTAGTAAAATCGTGAATAATCGTAACATGCGTATTTCGTGTTTGATCATACATGCAACGAGTATTTAACTTAGAACACATAACATGTATCATCAATCAATATATAGATATATGTATAATCATCTTTATTTCGAAAATAAGGTTTTGTCTATGTACTCGGTTTTGTAAAAGTCTACTGAACTCACCTCAGTCCAGAAAATAAACACCGATCTAGATTCGACGAACTACACTCTCGGATCGTCAAGAAGTCGACCTCAACCGTCTCGAATAACCTAGATATGTAAAATAATACTTTCGATCAAAGATATACACGTCGTGAACATAGAAAGTTCATCAAAACATGCTAGAACGACATGCATGTAGAATATCAATCCATACAACCGAAATGTTAGCTTAAGTCTAGAAGAATATACCTTTCGGGGATACCAAAGCGAAACCACGCTCAAAACTATGCCCGAAACGCTATCTCTGTTCACCCCGTACCTCGAATACGAGTTCTAACGAAACCCGGCACCCTTGATCGTTCACTAAACTTGATTTCTCTTGAAATTTGGGCAGAGTAACGAAATGGTAGAAAAGTGTGTGTGAAATTCGGATGAAGATGTGTTTGAATTTATAGACCTAACTCCTGGCCGACGCGTCGCGTCGCGACCCCCGGACGTGTTGCGTCGCGACGTTCTGACACACGCAACCGTACCTGACACACGCTACCGCCTGTCACACGCAACCGACATGTGTCTTGCCGCCCAGATGCGTCGCGTCGCGACCCTAAACGCGTCGCGTCGTGACCTATTATTTTTCAGAATTTTCATATTTTCTTTTTAATTTAATTTCCCTTTTTTTCTATTCTTTTCTTATACTTTTCTTTTCTTTTCTTTTACTTTTCTTTTAAATAATAATATCCCTATTATTATTATTATTGCCAAGTTGAACTTCGAAAATAATATTCATTTCCTGATAAATATTATTACAATATTCAGGTCGTTATAATTCTCCCCTTCTTAAAAGGATTCCGTCCTCGGAATCTATTAAACAAAAAGTTGGGGATATCTAGATTTCATCTCCTCTTCGGCTTCTCAAGTCATGTCCCCTCCATGCTTATTCTTCCATTGGACTTTCACCAACTTGACCCGTTTCTTCCTCAATTGCTTAACTTTACGATCTAGGATCGCCACTGGTTCTTCAATCAACCGCTTATGTTCATCTATTCGAAGTTCCTCAAGAGGTAGTAAGCTTGGCTCCTCTGCCAGACACTTTCGTAAATAGCAAACGTGAAACACATTATGGATACCCTCTAATTCCACTGGCAACTCTAACTTGTATGCCTGATCTCCAATTCTTTCAAGTACCAAGAATGGACCAATAAACCTAGGTCCTAGTTTACCACGCTTCCCGAACCGAATGATGCCCTTCCATGGAGAAACCTTGAGCATCACTTTCTCGCCTACTTCGAACATCTTTGGTCTATGCTTTTTATTAGAATACTTTTTCTGTCGTTCACAGGCTACTCGTAACTGTTCGCGAGCAACCACAACTTTGTCTGCCGTCAATTGGACTATCTCAGGCCCAACAAACTTCTTTTCTCCTGGTTCCAACCAACAAGTAGGGGTACGACACTTCCTTCCATAGAGCATTTCGTATGGTGCCATATCGATACTTGCATGGTAGGTATTATTGTAAACGAACTCCACTAGTGGTAGGTGTGTATCCCAACTACCACCGTACTCAATCACGCAGCCCCTCAACATGTCCTCAAGCGTTTGAATCGTTCTTTCGCTTTGTCCGTCTGTTTGAGGATGATAAGCTGTACTCAAGTGTACCCTGGTACCCATCTCCTCTTGCAACTTTTGCCAGAATCGTGAAGCGAACCGGCTGTCACGATCAGAGACAATGGATACGGGGACTCCATGCCTCGTAACCACTTCTCGTACGTAAAGTTTAGCCAGGTTTTCCAGCTTCTCATTTTCCTTCGTTGCTAAGAAGTGAGCACTCTTAGTCAAACGATCTATAATTACCCAAATCATATCGTTTCCGCGCCGTGTTCTTGGTAGTTTTGTGATAAAATCCATCGTGATTTTGTCCCACTTCCATTCGGGGATGTCAAGTTGTTGAAGCTCCCCGTATGGTTTCTGGTGCTCCGCCTTCACTTGCGAACAAGTAACACACTTAGCCACATAATCTGCTATGTCTGACTTCATTCCCGGCCACCAATAATTAGGTCGCAGGTCACGAAACATCTTTGTGTTGCCCGGATGTATAGAATACTTGGACCGATGGGCATCCCGCAATATCTTGTCACGAACTCCTCTAACCTTAGGGATCCAAACTCGTCCCTTGAAAGTCCTCAACCCGCGATTATCCTCTTCAAGCAGCATTTTCTGCTTAACCATGACCTCATTCTTTAGGTTTTCATCCTTTAACCCTTCACTTTGAGCTACTCGAATCTGCTTGATTATATTAGGTATAACCACCAATCCCATAGATTTCAGCCGATAAGTCGCTCGAGGCTCCTTACGGCTTAGGGCATCAGCTACAACATTTGCTTTACCCGGATGGTAGCTAATTTCGCAGTCATAATCAATTAGCAATTCCATCCATCGTCGTTGCCTCATGTTTAGCTCCTTTTGATTTTGAATGTGTTGCAAACTCTTATGATCCGTGTAGATTGTACATCTTGTACCATAAAGGTAATGTCACCAAAGCTTCAAAGCAAAAACCACCGCTGCTAGTTCTAAATCGTGAACATGGTAGTTCTTTTCCGCGTCCTTTAACTGTCTCGAGGCATATGCGATAACTTTCCCTCGCTGCATAAGGACACACCCCAAACCAGAATAAGATGCATCACTATACACAACAAAGTCCTCATTTCCCTTAGGTCCCTAAAAGAATAGGGGCCTCACACAAAAGGTTCTTAAGCGTTAGGAACGCTTCCTCTTGCTTACCCGACCACACAAACGGCTCCGTCTTCCTTGTCAACTTTGTCAAAGGCGTAGCTATTTTTGAGAAGTACTGAATGAACCTCCGATAGTAACCTGCCAAACCTAAGAAACTCCGAATCTCAGTAGGGGTTTTCGGGGTCTCCCACTTTTTGACCGCTTCAATCTTTGTAGGATCTACTTTGATCCCATCCATTCCGACTAAATGACCGAGAAACTGAACTTCTCGCAACCAAAATTCACACTTGGAGAATTTGGCGTAGAGCTCCTCCCTTCGAAGAGTATCAAGAACCTCACGCAAATGTCGCCTATGATCTTTTGAAGTGCGAGAGTATACGAGAATATCATCAATGAATACTATAACCGATTTGTCCAAGAATGGACGACAAACTCGATTCATCAAGTCCATGAAAATTGCTGGAGCGTTGGTAAGACCAAATGGCATCACAAGGAACTCATAGTGGCCGTAGCGAGTTCTAAATGCCGTCTTAGGAATGTCCTGATCTCTCACCCTCACTTGGTGATAGCCAGACCGCAAGTCGATTTTCGAGAAGTAACTTGCCCCTTGGAGTTGATCGAAGAGATCGTCGATCCTTGGAAGCGGATACTTATTCTTGATTGTAACTTTATTAAACTCTCGGTAGTCGATGCACATCTGCATAGAACCGTCTTTCTTCTTAACGAACATGACCGGGGCTCCCCACGGCGAAGAGCTCGGCCTGATGAAGCCTTTCTCGAGAAGCTCTTGAAGCTGCGTCATAATCTCCTTCATCTCTGATGGAGCTAGCCGATACGGTGCTTTAGCAATGGGCGCCGCACCAGGAACAAGATCGATCTGAAACTCTATCTGTCGTGGTGGTGGCAACCCAGGTAACTCGTCTGGAAAGACGTCCGCGTAATCCCGGACCACCTCCACTTCGGATAAAACCGCTTTCTTTCTAGAAGTCTCGACTACGTGAGCCAAGAACATAAAACAACCTTTTGCTAAGCACTTTCGTGCTTTGAGAACCGAGATTAGGGACAGAGTCCCCGAGGATTTCTCCCCGTAAGCGATGGCATAACCACCCGCTGTAAGAGGTACACGCACGATTTTCTTGGCACAAAGGATCTCCGCACGATTAAACGATAACCAATCCATTCCGATAACCACATCAAATCCTTCGAGATCCATTGGGATCAGTGTTAGAGGGAAGATATTTTCGTTAATTTCAACCGCACAATTTTTGTATTTTTCCCTTACAGTGACGGGTTTTCCAACCGCCACTTCAATTTCTAACACCGACTCTAACGGACTTCGTGGTAACATAAAACGAGAGCAAAAATAGGTAGACACTATAGACGTACTTGCACCCGAATCAAATAATACTCTAGCAGGCATAGAATTTATAAGAAAGGTTCCGAAAATAACCTCATCATTGCGCTTGGCCTCCTCCGCAGTCATATTGAAGGCACGTCCTTTGGCTTTCGGTGCCTCTTGCTTTCTCTCTGGAGCTCCACCTCGAACCTTTGGTTTTGGACAATTTGTACTGATGTGCCCCATCTCCCTGCAGTTGCAGCATATAGGTTCGGTACTCTTACAATCCTCAAACCTATGGCCAGTTTTTCCACATCGCCTGCAACTCAGAGTGTGGCTGCTGCACTCTCCCTTGTGAGAAGAGTGGCAAGTTGTACAGTAACGGTATTTGTCCCCTGCTTGACCCTTCCTTGGAGGGAAATCCTTTTTTCTTAGAGGATCCAGATGGTCCCTCCCATTTTCGTTTCTCCTCCCTTTTGAACACGGTCTTCTCACGCTTGGTTAAGTCATGCTCAACCCGACTCGCCTCATCCATTGCCTCCCCCAAAGTTCTCCTCATCCTCACAGCCACTTGATAATCAAAAGGCAATCCCTCAGCATACCTTCCAATTTGTTCTTCCTCAGTAATACAGTAGCTACCAACAAACTGCAGCTTATCAGTGAAAGCAACATTATACTTTGCCACCGTCATGTTTCCTTTCGTTAACTCTAAAAACTCCCTTTTTGCCTTCTCCCTTGCCCCCAAGCTACAAAATCTCATCTTGATCTTATCAGTAAACATCTCCCAAGTCAAATTGTCTAACAATGCTTTAGAAAGCATCCGCTTAACCGTTCCCCACCATTCCAAGGCTTCTCCCTCGAATCGCATGACCGCGTAGTTTACCTGCTGGTAATCAGTGTAACTTCCAACGCAAAACACTTGCTCCATCTTCATGATCCACCATAGGCATCCTAGTGGGTCCTCACCCCCTTTGAATGCTGGCGGTTTGCATTTCATAAAACTTTCAAATGAGGTTCCTTTACCTCCCGCTTTTCCATGCTCTAACACGAGGCGTGAGACGCTGTCTGCCACACTATGCACCGATCGTTCCTCATTTTCGTCCTCTCCTCCACCTCGTGCCTCTCTTCGCAATCGAGCAATCTCAGCAATACTACCGCTACTGCGCTGGCTCTGATGGGTCCTCTCTGGCTCATCATTGCGACCTTCGTTCTCAGCTAATTTGTGGTTCGAGCGGTAAATCGAAGAGGTATCCTCCGCATGGGGAATTTCTTCAATAAATGGGGCACCACCGCCCGCTCCACCGCTTCCCTGACCAGCTTCAGGTATATCATTGTTGTTATTTCTACGAGTACCCACCATTTCTTCTGCAAGACATCACAATGACGAGTTGAAATTCAAAAAGTTAGCACGAGTGAAGATCGAGAGATTCTAAATCGAATAGAGGAGAGAAGAGTCCTCTAGGTGACAGACAAGTAATCCCTAAAGCACTCAGTCACACACCTCCCCCCACTTAAAGTCTTGTTCATTCTTATACGAGCCAATCTAGTCATGAGTCTAAATGCCGGTCTCAGCACTCAGTTCACTCACCACGTGGCTCTGATACCAACTTGTAACGCCCATGATTTTTCAAAAATTCACCATTTATAAAAAACCTTTAATCAATAGCAAAAACATGTAGCGGAAGTCTTAAAAGTCATAAATGGAAATAGTTGTTCTCGCCATAGAGGCAATTACAAAATTCTTCATAATATAAACCACGGGGTTACGACCACAGTCATTCAAAAGTCAGTACAAGTTCAATGTTATGAATTTATTACATAACCGGATTGTTCGTTGATACCAAAATATAAACCGGAACTAATACTACCCTCCTCGCAGAACCACAAAATCTAAGCCACCTGCGCGAGTACAAGACACATTTTGAAAGAAACAAGTGTTAGCTTACGCTAAGTAAGTCAATAGGAGTTGTAATAAAAAAACATAAAACATGTTTGTAAGTAGAATATGACATGTAAATAAATACCATATCCCACCTGAGACGTATTTGACCTGTACCGAGAACCCGCAGATCACATAGCACCAAATGAGTCAAATATTCGCAAGTCATTTCATGAAGTCAATCGCACATAACCATAATCATACCGCATAATATTTCTTAGATCATATCGCATCGTAATCGTATATATCATATCGCATACATCATATCAATAGGATGATTCTATTGTAGAGTCTAAACCCACACTAGAAAACCCAAGGTTCACTACTTGCGTGCCCGGCCAACCTATGTTTTTAAGCGGGGCGCGACTCCCACCCGAGAACATAAATCCCGAGACTCCACTTTCGCTACTCCGACGGTGCGAGTACAAGTATTGCGTTGTCGTTCTAGTACGAGTCTAAACAAAGCCGATCGTATTTCAGCTTCTCCTCACACTCCGACACAGTTAACTCGGCAAATTCACCTAAAATCATCATTATACGCGTTAAGCGTTTACACATGTGGGATTCTATTACTAGAACCCTTAGAAGACTTATTCTAAGGCTTATAACACCCTAGCTTAAACTCACATGAATTAGCACAACTTGTGCCTTTAAAACATTTAATTTTAAAATGATCATTTCTGAAATTCACCTGACGCGTTGTGTCCAAGCACCGGACGCGTCATGTCGTGCCACTCTATGCGAAAGTCGCATGATTAAGCTTCAAAAGTCGCATGATACAAATAAGAGTCACATTATATACGAAAGTCGCATGACCTTATGCGACAATCGGACCGATTAGTCGCATGCCTCATGCGACAGTCGGGTGAAGGGTCGCATGACCCATCCGACTTTCCGACCCAGAGTCACATGACTCATCTGGCTTTAACCCCTGATCATTTCCAGAACAAGCCAGAATCTTAAACTTGTTAATTTTACTTTCAAAAACACTTTTAAACATTTTTAAACTTCACCTAACACTTATACAAACTTCATAAACTCATCAAATCCAAACAATAACACCAAACAAGCAAAACCCACTTGTGAAGTAAGCTTTGTGTGTTCTTCAATGGTGTTCTTGCATGAACTTGAGTTTTTGCCATGATTGAAACATAAAACTAATATCAAACACGTTTAGACTCTACAACAAACACATGTTTACCTTATTTGGATTCAAAGATCCACAAATCTCCAAATTCTTCCTTCTTCAGAGACTCACGAGAGAAGAGAGCAAATGTGTGTTTGTGTGTGTTTTCTTACCACCTCTGGATTTCTTTTTTTTCTTTTCTTAATTAATAAAGATACACATATATATACTTATATATATATATATTTACTTTACTTAAACACCTTTACACAAATATACATATATATATTTGTAACAACCGCAAACCCGGGCTAGTTGATTAGGGGGTTAACATGTAACACCGCCATTTCGAGAACCAAATTTTTCTTTTTTAAAATGCTTATTTATCATTTTCATTTAAAAACTCGCAGCAGAATATAAAAACACGTGACAAATATATATTACAAACAAAAGTTGCCACATAAACACTCGGTGTTACTGTTACTTATCCGATCGACCATTATATGTTACAACATACATAATATCAGAGTTATTACAAAACATAGTGTTCCTCCTAAGAAAGCAAACTACCCGTAGGGTCCCGAGCTCACTGAGGATCACCTGCACATGTGGAGTGTTGCATCTGTTAGCTATAATAGCTAGTGAGTACTCAAATAGCATGCGATCAACATAAATACATCATATATCATCAATCATGCTTAGATAGTTCTATCCTAGTATCTCGCGATTAGCTGGCGTAGTCAGGAGGTAGAATATCTCGCAAGGGAGCTAACCCGGATCAATGCACCAAACTGGGGTACCCAGCACATCAACCGCGCCAGTGTGGGAGCTGTAAAGCATCCACCGTTGCGTTTCTGAATCAACCGATTCTTCTGAGTAAAGCCCTGAGCTAAACCCATGGGGGACAACTTTGTCCCTTTGGTAGAACATCTTTGTTCTAAAGGTAGGACGGCTTTGTCTAGGGCAAACCTTGCCCAATAGATCCGTACCGATCACAAACAAATAATCTGATTCAATCGAATCATCAATCAATGCGTGCATATATTCAATTATCATCATAGCATACACCTAATCAAGTGCATACTACATTGTGTCAACATGGTAAATTTGTAACACCGTGCTTTTGAGAACAAAAATTTTCTTTTTAAAATACAATTTAAGTTTTCAAACCGCGTGGGTTTGACTATAAATGGAATATTTAAACCTGTCTTATAATTTAAAAATGCAGCAGAAGTAAAAACACGTGTCAAACTGTATAAACAGTCAAAATGTTGCCACATACGACATTTGGTGTTACGGATACATAACCGGCTGACCATTATCTTTAAACAAACATAAACATAATATAACAAGGTTAAACAAAATCCCGTGTTCCTCCTAAAAACATGCAACTACCCGCAGGCACTCGAGCTCACAGCCTAAGGAACACCTGCACATGTGGAGAGTAGTATCTGTTAGCTATAATAGCTAGTGAGTACACGATAGCATGCAATCAATATAAACATGTCACATATCATCAATATTGCTCAAATAATTCTATCTTAGCATCTCGCGATGAGCTAGCGTAGTCAGGAGGTAGCATATCTCGCATGGTAGCGAACCCGGCTCAATGCACCAAACTGGGGTACCAGACACATCAACCGCGCCGGTAGGGGAGCTATAAAGCGTCCACCGTTGCGTTTCAGAATCAACCGATTCTTCTGAGTAAAGCCCTGAGCTAAACCCACAGGGGACATTTTTGTCCCTTTGGTAGAACAACTTTGTTCTTGTTACAGGACAGCTTTGTCCAGGATAGCTTTGTCCATAAGGATCCATACCGATCACAAACAGATAATCTGATTCAATCGAATCATCAATCAATGCATAATCATATCCACATAACATACACCTAAACAGATGCATATTATTTATATCAATCAAAATATCTAGCATCATCATGCCATTCATTCTTTACTTCATTGCGCGCACGCAATAATATATATCTATCTTCATAACATACACCTAATCAAGTGCATGCTATTGTATATCAATAAGTTAAGCCTAGCATCATCATGCTATACAATCTATACTTAAACAAGTGTGTATCATACTGTGTCAACATGTTAAGTCTAGCATCGTCATGCTTTACAAACTACACTTAATCAAGTGCGTATAACATCCTGATAATCATTTAGCATGCATACTACAAGGTATACAACCTTTTATCAACATATTCGAAGGCTTAATCAAGTGTTTACAAATCCGGGTATTCAACTCAATTCATTGTTAATATATGTTATAGATATATTAATCGTTATGTTATCAGGCACTCACCTGTTAGGCTAGAATAAGCAAAGACCTTGCTTTGGCGCTCACGGACTGTCAACTCGACCTATAATACCAATGCTTACGCATTAATCACTTGAACACACGAGGAACGTCTACGATGCTTGAAACAATACCCTATTGGTGTTATTAAACCATTTATTAACTAACTATAGCATTCCAAGCAACAACACACGAACACGTAGCCCAAAACAGCATAGCAAGCTGTTTGCAGGGGTGTCGCGCCGCGACCAGTCTGCAGAGCTGCAACAACTGTCTGTTTTGTGCACAACAACCCCATTTTGGCTCATTTCAATTCCAAATCAATTTTGGTAAAATTCTAGTGTTTCATAGAACCATTTGACACTTGTGGAAGCTTTCTAACATCAAAAACTCCTATCCAATTAATTCATATGAAAATCCCATTTAAGTGGACAAAGACGTGCGCATAATGGCCAAAACTTGATGTAGACCAATTCCAACACTTGCAACACACCATATACACCTAATATGATGTATTGAAGGTGTTGCAACTGACCAAAACCTTTAAACTCATTGTTTGGTATCATTTTCCAATTTCATGCCTATTTAAGGCCTATTTTTTACTATTTTAGCCAATTCAAGCAAAACAACCATTCCAATTCAAAACCAATGTTCTAATCAATTCATACAAGGCATATGAAGCTATTAGAACCTTAAAAATCAGTTCTTGATGTGTAAAAACAGATTTAGGCCATTTTGACCCATTTAGGCTAAATATTGGATTTGTGCAAAAACACCACTTCTAATGCACCAATTGAGTTCTAATCAATCCTAACAAGTTATAGGATCAATTAGAACACTAAATTTTAGTTCTTGAAGGTCAAAATCAGTTTGACCCATATTTGACCATTTTGACCCATTTGAGCCAAAATTCAAAACTCATCAAGAACACTACTTTAATTCATGGAAATGATTCGTATACACTTATAAATGATATTAGAACCTATTTCAATCATAAATTTTAGTTCTTGATTGCTAAATCAAAGAACCCACTTGAAACCTAAAATTCAAGTCTTGAAAGAGCAAAACCCAGAACAAGGATTAATTGGCACTTACAATGATCAAAGAATGTTTAGGAACTACTTGTGGGATGATTGTGATCCTTATTTAGCTGTTGGAACAAGAGTTTATGAGTTTTCTTTCAAAAACCCAAATTCAAGAATGAAGAACAAGCATGTAGATGAAGCTTACTATGGTAGAGATGAAGAAGATGATGATTGTGGACTGATTTAATCTTGTTTCCTTGCTGTAATCACAACTTGTTTGCTTGAATCTTTGATCTCTCCTTCAATCTTTGCAAGAACAGGAAGATAAGTGTGTGTGTGTGTTTGAATACGTGAGGGTGTAGAAGTTTGTGTTTATCAAAACCGACTTGTGGGTAATTATTATCCACAAGTGGGTATTTTGTTCCCCTTTTCAACTTACAACTCATCTCTCGTTTAACCGTTTCAACTAACGAGGATATTTTTGAAATCCTCGTTTGAAACCGTTCGATATTTTATAATCGTTATCTATTTTTATTAATATTTTTAATAACCCTTTTATTTATTATTTTCCATATTTTATACCATTTTCTAATATATATATATATATATATATATTATTTAATTAAATTAAATAATTGACGTACCATATTCGGACACGTTTAGGCCCGTTTTGAGGATGTTACAAAATTCTAGCATCATCATGCAATCATACACTTAAACAAGTGCGTGTACAAATCATGGTATACAATTCTGTAATCATTGTTAATATATGTTATAGATATATTAACCGTTATTTTATCAGGCACTCACCTGTCAAGCTAGAATACTAAACGCTACTTTATAGAAGCTTTGGGATCAACTGAAGTACCTAAACAAATAGCCCGTATATTAGTATAACCCGAAACAGCAAACTGTACGCTGGAACAGGGTCCCTTACGGCCACAAGCAAACTGCTTGCGCCCACAAGGGCATAGAATTGCTTGCGTTCGCAAGAAGGTTCTTGTGGCCGCAAGGCAATCCCTTGCGCCCGTAAGCCATATCCCTTGCGGCCGCAAGGGTGGTCCTTGTGCCCGCAAGTATGTCTACACAGACCAGTGCGATTTCCAGCCCCTGCTTTTGGCCATTTCAACCCCAAAACATATCCAATCGATTCCAAACCAATTTCCAGTGTTCATATATGAAATAGGCACCTAAACTAAGCTAGAAAAAACTATCAATTCAAACTTTAACATCAAATTCAAGAATTGGGATCAAAAACTCCATTTTGACCCATTTGCACTTTAATTCAAGAATTCTATCAAGAACTTTGATTTAATTACCAATTCAGATTGCTAAACACTTAAGAATGATGTAGGAATACATTGGAATTAGTGGAACTAATTATAGAGGTCAATCTGCAAATTTGACCCATTTGACCTAAATGGTCAAAAACTCAAGAACATGGACATGGAGCTTACTTGAACAAAGTGGAGATGATGAAGATGATTTGCAGCAGATTATTACTTGGATTTAGCACTTGAATTCACAGAAAACAGAAGCTTCAATGATCTTCTTCTCTTGAAGAACCTTTGCACACAAAGAACACAAAGCAAACTTGAGAAATTGTTTTGTCTATGTTTGTGTTTGGTTGTACACGTATGTGTATAGCTAGATACCTGCTTGTGGGTTATTATTATCCACAAGTGGGTATCTTATTCCCCTTTTCAACTTACAACTTAACGCACGAGTACCCGTTTTAACTAACGGGGATATTTTTGAAAACCTCGTTCTAAATCATTTAATAATCTATTATTATTATTATCTATTTTCAATAATATTTTAATATTATCATTTCTTTATTAGTTTCTTCTATTTTCCCCAAATAATCAATTATTTATATTTAATTCCTTTTATTCAATATTTAACTAGAGTTTTAGACGTACCAGATTTGAACACGACTAGGCCCAATATGAGGTTGTTACAAATTTACCCCCCTTAAAAAGATTCCGTCCTTGGAATCTACTTTAAGTGAACAGATGGGGATAGCAGGCCCTCATATCCTCCTCGGTCTCCCACGTCAGGTTTGACACGAGGTTGTGCTTCCATTTGACCAAGACCAGCTGAATAGTCTTCTTTCTCAGCCGCTTAGTCTTTGTGTTCAGAATCTCGATTGGTTCTTCCATGAGCCGTGTAGAAGAATCAACTTTGAGATCTTGCAAGGGTAGAATCTGATCTTCATCCACCTTGCACTTACGAAGAGAGCAAACATTGAAGGTATTATGAATACCTGATAACTCTGGAGGTAAATCCAAAGATACTGTCTGCTCATTAACTTTCTGAATAATTCTGAAAGGACCAATATATCTCGGACTCAACTTTCCCTTCCTGCCAAATCTGATAACACCCTTCCAGGGAGAAACCTTCAAGAATACCCGATCACCAATTTCAAAGCTAACCGGCCTGCGTTTGGGATCTGCATACATCTTTTGCCTATCCCTGGCTGCTTTAAGCTTCTCACGTGCAAAATTAACTTTATCTACATTAATCTGGACTAGATCAGGTCCAACATACTGTTTCTCCCCTATTTCAAGCCAACTAGTAGGTATGCGACAACGCCTACCATAAAGCATCTCATACGGTGGCATACCGATACTAGAATGATATGAGTTATTATAAGCAAACTCAATCAGAGGCAAATGAGAATCTCACGAGCCACCGTATTCAAGTACACATGCGCGTAGCCTGTCTTCAAGAGTTTGGATAGTCCTTTCGGACTGTCCGTCTGTCTGCGGATGGTACGCGGTACTCAAATGAACACGAGTACCGAGCTCCCGTTAAAGACTGCTCCAGAAGTGTGAAACAAAGCGTGTATCCCTATCAGAGACAATAGATAGAGGAACACCATGTCGAGCAACAATTTCATTGATATATAGCCGAGCAAGTCTAGGCATAGAAAAAGATTCATTAACTGCTAGGAAGTGTGCACTCTTGGTGAGTCTGTCAACAATCAACCAAATCATGTCATGCCCTTTAGAAGTCCTGGGTAGTTTAGTGACAAAATCCATAGTGATGTTGTCCCATTTCCATTCAGGAATTGGTAATTGTTGCAAATTACCATAGGGTCATTGGTGCTCGGTCTTCACCTGTGCACAGATCTGACAGTTCTCCACATAAGAGGCAATGTCACGTTTCAGAGTAAGCCACCAGTGAAGTGCCTTTAGACCATGGTACATTTTAGTGCACCCTATATGAATAGATAAACGAGAATTATGCGCCTTCTTCAAGATAAGATCTCGGTTTCCTCCGATGCTAGGTACCCAGATTCGGGACCTGTATGTCTTCAATCCCTTGCTGTCATCTTGTAGCTGCTCCTTCATCTTTGGCATAACCTTAGCCTTCAGATTAGCTTCTGTTAAGGCTTCTTGCTGAGCCTCCTTCAGACGAGTGATAAGATCAGAAACGATAGTGATTTTTATGAATTTAACGGTTTATGTGGAGCCCTTTTGGCTTAAAGCATCAGCCACCACATTAGCCTTACCCGGGTGGTATTTGATTTCACAGTCATAGTCATTAATCAACTCCATCCACCTGTGTTGCCTCATATTGAGCTCCTTCTGTGTAGAAACATACTGGAGACTCTTATAATCAGTGAATACCACACATTTGGTGCCATACAAGTAGTTGCGCCATAGTTTCAGAGCAAAGACAACAGGTGCCATGTAACACCGCTTCTGAATTCAGTTGCTTTAATGACAAAACAGATTTTAGCAGCGGAAATTTTTCTTTTTTAAAACAACCAAACGGTTAATTACATTAATAACTTCTGAAAAAAGATAGGTGTTACCAAGTACAGGAACCGACCATAGCATCTATTACATTACATCATAAAATACAAGTGTTCCACCCACAAGGGGGCAATGTACATCCCAAAAGCAACCCGCCTCGCAGGCCATCTAATCCTTACCTGAATAGGGAAACATAGTACCATTAGCTACACTAGCTAGTGAGTACATACAATTTTTGGAACTCGTGGTGGGCACAAACGCAGCGGAAGCAAACAAGAAAGAAGCATGCAAGACATAAAAAGAAAGCACACACAAAGCCTACACGAAGTTCCAATGGTGGAATACACTACAAAGCAAATTGCAACTCAAAAGAAGAAGAAGGAGGAAGAGAGTATACCTTCTTCCAGCTGGAAATCGAGCTCCATGTGTAGGGATGAACTTAAGGAAACAAAATGGCTTCCTCCTCCATTGCTAGTCCACACCAAGTATGCTTAATCCCATTGTACTAGCAATCCATAGATGAACGTCCACCATGACTCCATCATCTAGAACAGCCTTTGTAGATCTCCTCTTGCACCATGGAACACTCACCATCACACTCAAGAATACCTCACTTAGTGTATATGTATCTTTTCCTTTGGAGCCAAGAGAGAACTAGTGTCTAGAGAGAGTTCTTCATGTGTTCTATTGTGTTCATCTGCCCTAACCAGCCTCAAGACCCTCTTTTGGCCGGCCATAAAGCAAGCAACTTGATTGGACCATCAGATGGTCCAATAAAACACAAGTGTCACTACAGCTACCCCCTTCACGACCCCTCACGGGCTCTCACGGGCCGTGAAGCCTAAGTGCGCCACGAGGGGACTTAGAACTCCACGAGCCGTGCCGCCCGGTCGTGACTCGTGAGGGCATCTCCTTCACGACCCCTCACGACCTCGTCACGGGCCCTGAAGCCCAAAGGCATCACGATGCGTGGCGGCCGTCGAACAATCGTTATGGCAGCCTGCTTCACGACCCGTGGAGCATCCTTCACGGTCGTGAAGCCCCAAATCAAAACACTTTTGATTCTTTGACATTCTCCTTACACATTAAGCTGTTGGGATCAATCCTTGGCGTGTGACCCAATAGGCTCGCGCTTCATTAGCAGTGATACCGGCGTACGCGTGTCAGTGGGCAGATTCCAACAACAATCATTAGCATCAATATAGTAAGTCATGCATCATCTCATAAACAATCATTGCTAGCTTAGCACATAGCGGTGTGTTGACAAGATCGGTAAGAGTCGTGTCTTGCAGGGTAATCAATCCCGCTCAGCAACTCAGACCGGGGGATCAGACACGACCAATCCGCGCTGGTGGGGGAGCACAAGGCAGTCCACCAAGCATCGTTCACAGAGTCAAAGACTCCACAGGTAATCCAGCTACAACCGGCTGATCACCACTCACGTTAAGGCACGGTGGTTGTGCAGAACCTATGATCCAGGATGCCTCCTGAATCACCGTGAAATCCCGAAGGATCTAGTTACAACCGACTGACCTTAACCATGCGTCAGATAGTCTGCAGACAGTTCACAAACACATATACGTACATTTGATCCCACAGGGATCTGTCATTTTACATATAACATCTCTCAAACAGTTATTCATGCCTTCATTTTTATTTACTTATTTTATTGATTTTTATTTAATATGAATATTTTTCCCTCTCTTTTTTTATATTATTCCTTAAGTCCCATAGGTTTAATCCTTTAGAATTGGACTCATTTTCTCATTGAGCGAAGGGTACGAAATAAATCAGATTGATTAAAAGCACTATGTGAAATATTCGGTTTTTTCCTCGTCCTCTATCCCAAAGGTACAGCGTTTGAATCAATCGAGAACCTTTTCTTCTGTCTGAATCGATATTATTCCATTCCAATTCCTTCCCCATACCTCTCAAGGAAAATCTCGAATTGGATCCTAAATTGACGGGTTAGTGTGAGCTTATCCATGCGGTTATGCACTCTTCGAATAGGAATCCATTTTCTGAAAGATCCTGGCTTTCGTGCTTTGGTGGGTCTCCGAGATCCTTTCTATGACCTATGTTGTGTTGAAGGGATATCTATATAATCCGATTGATTGCGTAAAGCCCGCGGTAGTAGCGGAACCGGGGAAAGTATACAGAAAAGACAGTTCTTTTCTATTATTTTAATATTAATATTAGTTCATATTAGATTAGTCTTAGTTAGTGATCCCGGCTTAGTGAGTCCTTTCTTCCGTGATGAACTGTTGGCGCCAGTCCTACATTTTGTCTCTGTGGACCGAGGAGAAAGGGGTCTCGGCGGGAAGAGGATTGTACCATGAGAGAAGCAAGGAGGTCAACCTCTTTCAAATATACAACATGGATTCTGGCAATGCAATGTAGTTGGACTCTCATGTCGATCCAAATGAATCATCCTTTCTACGGAGGCAAATCTTTGCCTGTTAGGTAAGAGGATAGGAAGTTACAAGTTCTGTCTTGGTAGGACATGTATCTCTATTACTATGAATTTCATAAATGAAGTAGTTAATGGTGGGGTTACCATTATCCTTTTTGTAGTGATGAATCATGTATGTGTTCCTAAGAAAAGGAATTTGTCCATTTTTCGGGGTCTCAAAGGAGCGTGGAAACACATAAGAACTCTTGAATGGAAATGGAAAAGACATGGAACTCCAGTTCCTTCGGAAATGGTAAGATCTTTGGCACAAAAAAGGGGTTGATCCTTATCATCTTGACTTGGTCTGCTTCCTCTATTTTTTTGATAATACCGGGTCGGGTTCTTCTCCTACCCGTATCGAATAGAACACGCTGAGCCAAATCTTCTTCATATAAAACTTGCTTGATTTAGATCGGGAAAATCATGTGGTTTTATGAAACCATGTGCTATGACTCGAATCCGTAGTCAATCCTATTTCTGATAGGGACAGTTGACAACTGAATCTGATTTTTCCCATTATTTTCTTATCCGCAATAGTGCGAAAAAAAAGAAGGCCCGGCCCCAAGTTGTTCAAGAATAGTGTCGTTGAGTTTCTCGACCCTTGGTCTTAGGATTAGTCAGTTCTATCATCGTATATTAACTAAGTGGTTCCAAACTGGACCCACTGGCATGCTCCTGACACATATTCTAACATCTTGCAAGTCATACACTTACCTCCTTGAGCGTACCTGCAAAAGGAAGTTAAGTACACAAAATACATTCACATAGCATGCAAGGCCTTACTCTACTGAGTCTCATGAAAGCAGGCACTCACCTGATTAGCTTATAATGTTCGTTCACTTAATGCTGGTTCAGCTGACACGTTCACCTAAAACATTTAGCAATCGCGTTAAGCATTTGCATGCGTTAAGTTCTGCTTGAAACTGAACTTTTCCTAAATTCACCCAACGCGTTGCGTCCAGGCACCGAACACGTCGCGTCACGCTACACCATGCGACAGTCGTATGACTGGACTATAAAAGTCGCATGGCCTTTACCAGAGTCGCATGGCTCCATGCGACTGTCGGATGACAAAGTCGCATGGCCAAGGCAAGTGTCGCATGAAATGGAACAATCAACCACCAGAAAGTCACATGGCACAGGTCGCATGACCTATGCGACTGTCAGACAGAAACTACGTGACTTGTCTGGCTTTACTGCTTGATCATTTGCAGACCAACTAAAATCTTAATCTTGTTATTTTTTACTTTCAAAACACTTTCAAACTTCATACAACACTTACATAAGCTTCATAAAATCATCAAATCCAAACAAAAACACCATATAAACCAAAACCCACTTATGAAGCAACTTGAATGTTCTTCAATGGTGTTCTTGAATGAACTTGAGGTTTGGCCATGATTCAAACATAAAACCAATATAAAACATTTTTAGACTCTACTACAAACACATGCTCACCTTATTTGAATTGAAAGACTTAAATCTTCAATCTTCTCTTCTCCAGAAGCTCACAAAATAGAGAGCAAGTGTGTGTGTTTGTATGTGTGTTTTCAAGAACTCATCAACTTAGACTTTATGAGTCAAATATCACATTACACACATATATTGAAATCTTATCCAGAGGCAAACCGCCTCTGGAAAAATATCTAATTCTTTTCTTTCTTTTCTTTCTTCTTTTCCTTTTTCTTTCTTTATTCTTTTCTTAACTAGTTAACTACATATACATATATATTTAATACATATGCATACAATTAACACATAACATACACAAATATACATATTTTCATTTAATCTTAATTAATTCAACAAGTACACACACAAATACTTTCTTATTACATTAATCACATACGCGTACGTACTGTTTACAACTAGGCCCAAGTTGAGGATGTTACATGCCAACTCTAGATCATGAGTTGGATAGCTCTTTTCATGTGGCTTCAGTTGGCGGGAAGCATAAGCTATCACTTTGTCCTTCTGCATAAGGACATTTCCCAAACCTGTGCAAGAAGCATCACAGTAAACAATAAAATCTTCTGACCCATTAGGCAGAGTCAGAATTGGAGCTTGACATAATAATTGCTTCAATGTCTTGAAGGCCTTGTCTTGTTCATCAGACCATGAACAGGGAACATCCTTTCCTGTAAGCTTCGTCAAAGGACCTGCAATCTTAGAAAAATTCTCAATGAACCGCCGATAGTAACCGGCAAGTCCTAAGAAGCTACGAATCTCAGATGGGGTTTTGGGAACTCCCCAATTCATTACCGCCTCAACTTTAGCAGGGTCTACTTTGACACCATCCTTGCAGATCACATGGCCTAGAAAATGCACCTAACGAAGCCAAAACTCACATTTAGAAAGTTTGGCATAGAGTTGTTCTCGCTTAAGAGTCTTGAGAACTTGACGAAGATGTGATTCATGTTCAGCTTCGTTCTTCGAATAGATCAGGATGTCATCAATGAATATTATAACAAACTTGTCCAGAAATGGATGACAAACACGGTTCATGAATCCATGAAGATTGCTGGTGCATTGGTGGAGCCGAATGGCATAACTAGGAACTCATAATGGCCATAACGGTTACGAAAGGTTGTCTTTGGAATATCTTCAGCCTGAACCCGTACTTGATGATACCCTGATCGAAGATCAATCTTAGAAAAGCAAGTTGCCCCTTGCAATTGATCAAATAAGTCATCTATACGTGGTAAAGGGTATTTATTCTTTACAGTTTGCTTATTTAGCTCCCTGTAATCTATGCATATCCGCATAATACCGTCTTTCTTCTTGACAAATAAAACTAGAGCTCCACAAGGTGAAGAGCTCGGGTGAATGAACCCCTTTTCAAGTAAATTCTGAATCTGATTCATCATCTCGTGAACATCACCTGCGGCCTTAGCCTCCTCGGCTGTCATTTGGAATGCCCTGCCTGGTGCCACATTCTTCCCCCAACCCGAGGAAGATCCTCCAGCTCCTCCTGATCCGGTGTTGGGACCCGATCTGCAGTCAACCGATCGATGTCCCAGTCTGAGGCACTTGTAGCACACATTGTCTTTATATTTACAGCTATCTGCTGTATGCCCCTTATGCCCACATTTAGGACACCTTACAGTATCCTTAGTACAATTCCCTGTATGCCTAGTTCAACACTGAGCACACAATAGATCATCAGAATGATTGTACCTTAAACCCCCTTGTTGTTGATGGTGTTGCTGTGGCTGCCTCTGCCATGACCCTCCACCTGTACCTTTCGAGCCCGAAGAATGTTCAAACTTCCTCTAGGAAGTTCCCCCAGCCTGCTGTGCGTGATCACTCTCATACCGGCGTGCATAATCAAATGCTTTATCCAAAGTAGTGGCAAACCGGATAGATGATTGATATTCAGGTGGCAGAGAGAGTGCAAAGCGATTAATCTTTGCCTCCTTATCAGGCAAAGAACCGTGCACAAAACGGATCAACTCGGTAAACCTGGTAATGAGCTCCTTAACTGATCGATTGCCTTTAGACAAGGCTCTGAACTCATTATGCACCGCTTCCAAGGCTTGGGTTGAATAGTATTTAGCCCTCAGAATCCTCAGAAAATCCGTCCAGGTCATAGAATTAAGGACGGCAGCCGGGGTAGAAGCGATCACTGTATCATACCATGAAACCGTGCGACCCCGCAACATCTTCCTTGCGTAAGCCACTTTCTTGGACTCTTCAACTTCACAAGTCTCAAATGCCAACTCTGTATCACGGATCCACCTCTCCGTGACTACCATATCCATACTACCATCAAAGGTAGGTGGTGTACACATCATAAAGGCCATTAAACCCATGGCCATTTTCTTCTCAGGAACTCGTTCCTTAGAGGCTTTGAGACGAGCCTCTAAGTCACGTATATAAGCATCTCCATCATCGCTTCCTGACATTGTCAGTCTCTAAATTCTGTTAGATCATTAAAGTCAGATATACTTGGTATACTTTTCATACTTGATTAATCATGTTAATCAAATAAGCAAATAATCAACAACAGTTTTAGTCATGTGAATCATATCAATCTCTCTCACACCCCAACACCTCCTAAGGAACACTTCAAATAATGGTCGAAAACCTGAATTTGAGATTGGGTACACTTTCAAATACCCGATTCACTCAAACTTAGGATCTGATACCAGCTTGTAACACCGCCATTTCGAGAACCAAAATTTTCTTTTTAAAAAGCTTATTTATCATTTTCATTTAAAAACTCGCAGCGGAATATAAAAACACGTGACAAATATATATTACAAACAAAAGTTGCCACATAAACACTCGGTGTTACTGTTACTTATCTGATCGACCATTATCTGTTACAACATACATAGTATCAGAGTTATTACAAAACATAGTGTTCCTCCTAAGAAAGCAAACTACCCGCAGGGTCCCGAGCTCACTGAGGATCACCTGCACATGTGGAGTGTAACATCTGTTAGCTATAATAGCTAGTGCGTACTCAAATAGCATGCGATCAACATAAATACATCACATATCATCAATCATGCTCAGATAGTTCTATCCTAGCATCTCGTGATTAGCTGGTGTAGTCAGGAGGTAGCATATCTCGTAGCGGAGCTAACCCGGCTCAATGTACCAAACTGGGGTATCAGGCACATCAACCGCGCCAGTGGGGGAGCTGTAAAGCGTCCACCGTTGCATTTCAGAATCAACCGATTCTTCTGAGTAAAGCCCTAAGCTAAACCCACAAGAGGACAACTTTGTCCCTTTGGTAGAACATCTTTGTTCTAAAGGTAGGACAGCTTTGTCCAGGGCAAACCTTGCCCAATAGATCCGTACCGATCACAAACAAATAATCCGATTCAATCGAATCATCAATCAATGCGCGCATGTATTCAATTATCATCATAGCATACACCTACTCAAGTGCGTACTATATTGTGTCAACATGGTAAATTCTAGCATCATCATGCAATCCTACACTTAAACAAGTGCGTGTACAAATCATGGTATACAATTCTGTAATCATTGTTAATATATGTTATAGATATTTTAATCGTTATGTTATCAGGCACTCACCTGCCGAGCTAGAATACTAAACACTACTATATAGAAGCTTCGGGATCAATTGATGTACCTAAACAAATAGCCCATATATCAGTATAACCCGAAACATCAAACTATATGCTGGAACAGGGTCCTTTGTGGCCACAAGCAAACTACTTGCGCCCACAAGGGCATAGAATTGCTTGCGCCCGCAAGAAGGTTCTTGCGGCCGCAAGGCAATCCCTTGCGCCCGTAAGCCATACCCCTAGCGGCTGCAAGGGTGGTCCTTGCGCCCGCAAGCAAGTCTGCACAGACCAGTACGATTTCCAGCCCCTGCTTTTGGCCATTTCAACCCCAAAACATATCCAATCGATTCCAAACCAATTTCCAGTGTTCATAAATGAAATAGGCACCTAAAATAAGCTAGAAACAACTATCAATTCAAACTTTAACATCAAATTCAAGAATTGGGATAAAAAAACTCCATTTTGACCTATTTGCACTTTAATTCAAGAATTCTATCAAGAACTTTGATTTAATTACCAATTCAGATTGCTAAACACTTAAGAATGATGTAGGAATAGATTGGAATCAGTGGAACTAATTATAGAGGTCAATTTGCAAATTTGACCCATTTAACCTAAATGGTCAAAAACTCAAGAACATGGACATGGAGCTTACTTGAACAAAGTGGAGATGATGAAGATGATTTACAACAGATTATTACTTGGATTTAGCACTTGAATTCACAGAAAACAGAAGCTTCAATAATCTTCTTTTCTTAAAGAACCTTTGCACACAAAGAACACAAAGCAAGCTTGAGAAATTGTTTTGTCTGTGTTTGTGTTTGGCGGTACACGTATGTGTATAGCTAGATACCTGCTTATGGGTTATTATTATCCACAAGTGGGTATCTTGTTCCCCTTTTCAACCTACAACTTAACGCACGAGTTCCCATTTTAACTAACGGGGATATTTTTAGAACACGACTAGGCCCAATATGAGGTTGTTACATAGCAGCATGTGATTTCGTATTTAAAATTTTGTAAATTGATCATGTGGTTATTTTAGATTAATTGATTAAGTATTTAATTGAATCGAAAATATATTTATGAATATAATTATATATGTTATTGGACAAGAAAATAATGGAAAAGGCATGTATGTATGTTAGTATGTATGTATGGTAATATGGATGTATGTATGTATGAAATTATGGATAAAACTTATAGCCACCTCCTGCTTAATCAATTGAGGTGCATGTGTATGTGTGTGCATATAAGGAATTGAGAGGTTTTTCTGTTTATAGTTTTCAAAGAAGAAGAAGTGTGTGTGTGTGTAATTCTCTACCGAAGAAAACAAGAAAAGAAGAAGACTTGAATTGAAGATTTGTGTTTCTTAATTCAAGTTAAATGTATGATTGTGTTTCTAGCATGATTCTGATCATTTTTATATGTTTTGTTGGTAAGCTTATGCTTGTATCTTGGTATCACCATTGTTGAAGCTTAGATGTAAACTTGATAAGTGGGTTTTACATGTTTTGATGTTTTAATGAGTTTTGAGATGATTATAATGTTTATAGTCATGATATATGAAGTTTATACATGTTTAGAAGTGTTTTGGATTGAAAAACTTAGCTAGAAATGGAGGTTTGAAAGTTTGAGTCGGCTGGAAAATTGAAGAAGATGATGCAGGTACGTTGCGACGCGACGCGTTATTCTCTTGGACGTGACGCGTCCGTCTTTTTTAGCGGATTTCTTGAAATCCGATTAGCAAATCCGATTGTTTGAATTCCGAGACCCGAAATCCGATTCTTGAATCCGACAAGTGAAATCCGAGTCTTTGAAATCCGAAACTTAGAATCCGGGATTTGAAATCCGGTGGATTCTTGAAATCCGAGAAGGAGAATCCAATACTCTGAGGCGACGCGACGCGTCGGAGCATGGGACGCGACGCGTCCGGGCACTTTTCAGGAATTGAAGCTTTTTGATGTTGGTTCAATTGTGAAGCATGTTATATGTGTATTATGTGTAATCTTAACATGTTGTATGTGGTGGTAATTGATATAAATATGTGTGGATATATATTTATGAGTGAAGATTGATTTCGGTTTGTTGTGTTCTCATGAACTACGAAGACTCAGTAATATTAGACAACTGAGCAAACGGGATCGAGAATTGAGGTGCGTGGAAGTGTACTCACGAGTGGTGTTGGTGGTAACTTTTATGGTTATGTGGTTTTAGATATTCATATGCTTTGATTTGCCATGATAGACTGTTTAGTCTGATTTGCTATGATAGACTGTTTAGTCTGATTTGCTATGATAGACTGTTTAGTCTGATTTGCTATGATAGACTGTTTAGTCTGATATATGTTATTAGACTGTGTTGACTGGCTTTGTTGGTAGTTAATTGTTGCTTGTTGTTTGTGATCACTCGGATTGTTGGGTGGTCCGTGTACATGGTTAATGATATGTGCACGTGGCGAGTCCTGTACGTATGGTTAACGATATGCGTACATGGTTAGAGGTCAGCTATCGTATGTTATTGGGCTGGGCTATCTACTATTGGTTGCACAGTTCTTGATCTTCGATGCATTTGTTGCAACAGAAGGGGTTTAACTGTACCAAGTAGCAAATAGCTATCGGTAAACCTTTGCTTTGGCCCGCATCGGTTGCAAGTTTTGCAGAACCGCCGTTCCTCTAGAGGTTGGATTGGTTTGTGGAGATTGTTTGATGTGTTGAGATTTGTTTGCTTGTTCAGATGAGGATTGCTTGTGCTTGTTGTTGGTGGTTGCTTGTTTATAGCTTCCATTCACTTAGCTTTGTGCTACTTCCCCTCGGTTGATTGCTTTTTGTAAGTTTGGTTGTTTAGCTTGTTTGTGGGAAAGGGGAATTTGACCAACGCTCTGATATTATGTTTTGAAAAGAGTCGAGCCGTGTTTTATAAATATTTTGTAACACAACTTGATGTAATGTTTGTAAATAGTACTTTGTACTTCGTGGGTGTTTGTTTAAATGAAATTAGAAAACGCTTCCGCATCGATTTTAAAAAAATGGCTTGAGAATTTACGGTGTTACAAGTTGGTATCAGAGCCTTGTTTTGGCGATGCAGGCACGGCTAGAGTGTTGCATTCCCAAATCTTGGCTCGTGTTGGGTCAAACTTTCCTTGGGGGAATTAGAGTGAATTGGTGAAGCTGTGTGTTAGTTAGTATGTTATCTACTAACGGTTTATCTAATGAGATTGTGAGATGATGTGATTGTACTGATATGGCTGACAGAGATACCCCTGCTGATCCTCCTATGACCCAAACGGTGGTTGAGACTTTAGTGAGTGATACTGTGGATTAGGGGTGAGCATGGTACCAGAACCGGTACTGGTACCGGTTTTAGCGAATATTGAATTTGGTTTAAAGATAGTATCGAATACCGTACCGAGTACTCATACTACGGTACCGGTACCTATTTTACCTAGTTTTTTTGGTACTAGTCCCGAATACTGAATCCCGAATACCGATATAGCACTATTTCAAGTACCGAGTACTGGACCAAAAGCTCTAACTCGGTACCGGTTCCGGTACGGTGCCGGTACGGTTTGGTATTTTCGGTACTCATGCTCACCCCTACTGTGGATACGACAAATCGTGTGGGTACTTCAGGTTATGAACAGGAAAATGATCGAGAGGAATATATTCACAAGTTAGAGAATGAACTTCAGGAACTCAGAGATATAGTTCGTGGTATCAGAAAAGAGAGGATTAATCAGAGTGTGCCATCACAGTTACCAACAACGGTTACTACTCAATCTACTACCTTTCCGGTTACCGTTCCGCTTCCTCCGGTAATGCAAGTGACTCAACTGTCGTTTTTCAATCCTCTCGCTTTACAGGGAGATTATCCTTTTGGATATTCAGGATTTAAACAGCCTTGTACATACAAACAATTTTTGGATTGTAAACCATCGAAATATCACGGGAGTACTGATCCGAATGTGACTTTGAATTGGTTGCGAGAAATGGTAAAGGCTCTTGATGCGTGCAATTGAGAGGATGAATCTAGAGTTAAATTTGGGACTCGTATGCTTAAAGGTGATGCGGTGGTGTGCGGGATTCAATAACCGGACATTTTACTGAGGAACAACAGGAGAGTATTACTTGGAATCAATTTCAAGAGAAGCTGTGCGAGCAATATTATAGCTCATTCGAGATTGCAAAAATTAAGAAAGAATTTATGGATTTAAAGATGACAAGAGGCATGACGGTAGACGATTTGATTAAACAATTCAATGAGAGATTGCGATTTGTGAAACAGTGGGTGCCTGATGAGGCATCAAAGATACAACATTTTGTGGGAGCTTTGCTTCTAGAATATCAAAGTACTACCAGATGGGCGAATACATTATCACAAGCGTTTACTTTAGTTAAGTCGGCTGAGGGTGATGGAAAGGCAAGGGATAGAATGAATAGAGAATGTATTTCGTAGCAGAAATCAAGGATTGAATATATTAATGATCAGCAAAGACAGAGTGGGCAGAGTGGCCAGAAACCGAAGAATCGAAATAAGAGACCAAAGGCAAGTGGGCCTAAACAAAGTTTGCTATGGTGCCGCCGGTGTAGATTTGTTCATACGGGGCCTTGCACACCCCAGACTTTGCGTTGCATCCGATGTGGATTGTTCGGACATGAGATCAAGGAATGTGGTTTCCCTTGGAGTGTGTGTTGGAAGTTTTAGAAAGAGGGTCACCGTACGGGTGAATGTTATGAAGAACGAAAAATGGGGTCGGGGTCAGGAGTGGATGCAGGTGGGGGATCCTCATCAGCAGATGGACGATAGAGAAAGAACTCTTCTGTGCTAGAGGGTAGAAATTTTGATATGATGACTGATGACGATGCTAATATTGACGATGATGAAACGGGTACGTTTTGATAACTTTTATATCTGTACGTGTGTTTATTAACTCCAGAGTTAATTATTGATGCTTGATGCCTATGTGTGCAAAGTGTGTATGCTTACTTCTGAAAGAGGATGTTTCTTTAGAAGTAAGGATAGATGATATATATTATCTGAATCAGGAAATTATTTGATATTTATGTCAGAAAATGATATGATGATACGTATGTGATACTTGAAATAATGTGAATTGGGCATGAGATGTTAAAGAAAGAATGTTTCTAGATTAGTTAAATTGCATGCCATGCAATGTGTTGTAAGATTGCTTTATTTGTATATGTGTATATATATGTTTGTGTTTGTGCAATGAAGAAGGAAATAAGAAAAAAGTGAACAAGTATAGAAATTGAATGATTTTGTGATACCCAGAGATGTTTGGATAAAGATATAACTGGGATTACGAGTTATTGTTATTAAACCTAATGAGTAAAGATAATCTATGATGATGATTGATAAATTTGAAGAGATTTATGATACGTTGAGATAGTATTTGTTGAACCGATATATGATGTTATGCTATGGAATAGAAGAAATGATTTATGTCCTGTGATAGTAACATATTTTAAGAAGAATGATTTAAAACCATGACTTAGAGGTTGTAATAGATGCGTTTATGTTAACAATGTGGAAAATATGGATTGTAAAAGTATGTGTGATTGACCAGATCATTAAAAAACTAGTGAATGCTTACATACGGATGAGTTGAACATGTGGCAGAGACAATGTTTAGTATGAATAGAAGAATGTGAATGAGAGATTTAAATATTACCTCGGAAGGAAAATTGATGTTAGACATGTTGAAATACGAGAGAGTCTATGATGATAACCTTGGAATTATGTAAGTTAAAGTATACAAGACTTGATGGATTGTAGAGCAATCAAATGAATACACAATAGATTCAAGTAGAGAGAAATGTATGGAAACACCTTAATGTGTGTGTTTTCTATTCAATATTATATCAAAGGTTCCAAGGAAGGAAGACAACAATACTATATATACTAAGTACAAAGTAAAACATAAAAACATTAAATTGTGACAAGACTTAAACACAAATATAACTCTAACATTCTCCCCCTTGTTTAAGTCTAGCTCATATTTCTTTGACCCATCTTTCTCTGCCAATGTCTGATCATCTTTCGTTCATCTCGTTTGGCATCGAATAGCTTTATGACTTCATTTAATCTGACTCTGGGTGCTTGGTCTACCTCATCCTTTAGGCTCATACTATAATCCAAAATTTTTAAGGTCCAAATCTTCAAAGATCCATCTGAGTAAGCATTAACTTCTTTGAACCTTAAGAAGAACTTTTCTCTTTTGCTGTTAAACAAGACAATCACTTCATCTCCCTCAAACTCTTCATCATCACTCCATACAACTTGAAACATCTTCAGTTGGTCAATCTTTGAATGTTTTGTGTTTGGCTTCAGCAAATTTATTTTGGCTTTATAAGATTCGGCTCCCAACTGAAGATTTGTATACTCTGCAATTTGACATCGGTGTCTGACGAACTCCCTGAGCTTCTTATAACCAGCTGAATCTTCAGCATTCTTTTCTAGTTTCATTTCAAGCTCCTCTAGCAGAAAGTTAACGTCACTAAGGTTTAAGAATTTTAGGTCCACATGCCCAATTATATAACTCTTCATATCCGACCTTGTGACTAGATAACTGATCATTTCTTTGTAGACAACTCTCTGAACTCCAACAAAATTGAGTTTTATGATCAGATATTTTGATTTGACTTCCCTTTTCTTTGCAGTATGCATATTGAGAATCATCTTTGCTTTAACATCTTCTGCATCTTTGGCACCCATCATATTCACATCTAACATTTCTTCTATTTCCTCTGCATAGATGTCAACAAATTTTTCTTCTAGAAAGGCCACTGGTATATCTTGGTATCTCCAGTTTCTAACGATTTCTTCAGGGCCTCCTTAGTTAGCACATAGCTTTTCTTTATGTTTGGTAAAGACCCAGTGTGAACCGGATCTATTTGAGCAGTTTTAGAGATATTCCATTCTGACTGTTTTGATATTTCTCTGATTTGACTTTCTTTCAGTTGTTGTTTTCTGATGTCTGAAGGAGTGACTCTGAATTGCTTGGGAGATGGCGGAAATTGTTCTGTTACTTCTTTATGCACTTTCATCACACTATCCAAATTGTATCTTTCAAGCCCATATTCATCGATTATCTCGGAAGAAGGTTTTTCAATCTCTTGCTTGCTCAGCCATAAGGCTAGAGTCAGATCCTCATCCTCTGCCTCAACCTCAGGCACATTTGATTCCTCAAATTCAACCACAGTCTGCTTGCCCTTATATTTTTGTTTAAACGATGTTTCCTCCAATCTGGCAGCAACTGCACCGTTTCGCTGAGCAGCCGGGGTATCAAAATAAGTTTTCAAACGTTTCTCCCCCTCAGGACAATCGGTGTCTGAGTCATCATCGTCATGCCTAGGTCTTTTTGATGACCCGACAGCAGCTTTGCACGTATACTCCACCTCAGTTCTCAACAATGATAAGATATCTAAATCCTCAGAACTACTATCACCCTTGCCAATCAATTTAACCATTAATAAGCTTTTTAATTCATCCACTGACAAGGCATCTGTAACTTTATCCTTTACTTCCATTTCTTTCTATTCGACTAAATCATCCAATTTCTTTTCGATTCTGGTGAGTCTGTCAAGTTGTAATATTTGAATATCAATAATTCTTATGTGCAAATGTTCAAGAGCAGCATCAAAATCTGCCTTGGAAATGAATTCCTTAGCCGATTCAGATTCAGAAGTTGTAACATCGGGATCACTTAGATTACCTGTTGAGGTTCCAGCATCTCCAGAAACGAATTCTGTAGATGAAGGACCACCTACTTTCACAGCTGGATTGACGTTGGCTGTGGTGGGATTTCCTACTAATCCTCGGATATGGCCTGTGAAGGCTTCACCTATAGTAGTTCCAGCTGGTCTATCACTGAATAGACCAGTTATTGCTTCAAGTGTTTCCCCGTGTTTTGAAAGAAAATCAACAATCTGTTGATAGTTATCGATGTGCGCAAAAACGACAGGTGTGGCCTGCAGAGGAGTGCCACTTGTTTCAATAACAGTTTCCTCTAAATGAGGAACCGTTAGATTATATGCTTTATCTCCGTGTGATGAAACAATATCCTGTTGAGAGGATACTGAGTGGCTTGAAGGGGTTTGTGCATGCTCTGGTGGGAAGCCAGAGTCCTTTTCAATGCCAGGTATAAACCCGACAGTAGATGTGGTATCCTGGCTAAAAATGGCTGGAGGAATCTCAGCACTCACATATTCTCTTCTTACAGCACTCACTCCCTCACTTTGTTTTTCCCTCTCTGCATCTTCATCTACATTAAGCGCAGTAATATCATCATACATCATTTGCGTATCAATATCCGAAAAATCCATCATTTGGTCATAATCAGGTAAACTAGTATGTACTCTTTGACCATCAGGACCTAACTCCTCCTCAATCTGATCTTGAAACATTTTCTCAATATGTTTTTGGAATGAATCAGTGTCACTTTCAGATGTGTCCAGAGCAACTCCCTCTCTAAACTCACTAACACCTTCACTTTCTTCTCCACCCCTCTCAATTATTTTTTCTCTATGCTCTCCCCTTTCAGCTTCTCCCGTAGAAGACTGACTCCTAATAGCACTAGCACTCGGGAATCATAACGTTCTTGGGGTAGGATCAACAGGCTCTTGTCGATCCACAAGAACAATGTTATTTTCTCTCACATACTCCTGGACCACCTCACTTTCTAGATCCAACAAATGTACTAACTCAGCAGGCATCACGAATGGTTGAATATCAGGCATCGCCGGGATTTTGTACAATTTGATCATCATTTGAATCAGAAAGGTATTGTGAACTTGGATATGTTGTTTGTTTGCACAAATAAATACTTCGAAGTTCTTGGATTCTTTGAACTCTTGGTTTCTTGAAAAGGTTTGGAAAACCGATAATGAAATCGGATTTTTGTTTTTATAGGAAAAACGACCCACGAAATCCGAATGGGTAAAATCCAATCCACAAGAAATCCGGAACCCATAAAACCGATAAAAAACACTCGGTTTTGGTCAAAATCCGATTAAAGTATCGGAATCCGACAACTTTTATTGGATTTTCAACACTCTCATTAAAAATTTGATTTTTCAAATCATTCCACTCCCCCCTAAACTTTATATTTCATCTTTAAAAATAATTCTTTGAATATGAAGATGAAATTTTCAAAAATTTGACAATTTTAATTCAAAAACAAAAAATAAAACTCCCCCTCAAATTATGCACAAATGTACAACAATTTGAGATGAAGAAAAAAATATTTTTTAGTTTTGTGTGTTTTGTACATGCTTTTGATTTTTCATTTAATATATACAAAACCTGATATATTTTCTCCCCCTCCAAGTATGAACCCTTAGTGATTCATAACTTGTATTTGCTCTGTCTGTCCATTAACCAAATTTGACCTGCACAACTAGCATATACCGTGTAAGATCTGTTGATTCAGATTGTTATGTTAAACTGTCAAATTCAACATTCCTAATCTTGACACTAAAGCATTAAAACGAGATTCGTCTAACGCTTTGGTGAAAATATTAGCAAGTTGATTATCTGTTTGAACATATTTAAATTCAATTAAACCTTTTTCAGCATAGTCTTTTATAAAATGATATCTGATGTCAATATGTTTCGTTTTAGAATGATGTACCGGATTGCATGTAATTGCAATGGCACTTTGAGAATCACATATTAGAGGGATTTTGTTATATATCAGACCAAAGTCGGAAGCTGAGTCCGAATCCAAAGACATTGTGAACAGCAGCTAGCAGCAGCAATGTACTCTGCTTCAGCTGTTGATGATGAAACACAGTTCTGCTTCTTGGACCCCCAGCAAAATAGTTTGTCTCCCTAAAAATGTGCACTCCCAGATGTGCTCTTTCGGTCTAGCATGCAACCGGCATAATCTGCATCAGAATAGGAAATTAGCTCAAACCCAGAATCCCTAGGATACCACAAACCTAGATCTGTGGTACCCTTAAGATATCTAAATATGCGTTTTACCGCCAGAAGGTGAGATTCTTTAGGATTTGTTTGGAATCTGGCACAAAGACATGTAGAATACATAATATCCGGCCTACTATCCGTTAAATATGGCAATGAACCTATCATCCCTCTATAAGTTTTCAAATCTACTGCTTTTCCTTCCGGATCAGCAAATAGTTTTGTTCGAGAAGCCATGGGTGTTGAGATTGATCAACAACCAGTCATATCAAATCTCTTTAACAGATCTTTGATATACTTAGCTTGATTTATAAACATTCCATGGCTAAATTGTTTAATTTGCAATCCGAGGAAAAAATTAACTTCCCCCATCACGCTCATTTCAAATCGCTTTTTCATTGTATTAGAAAATTCATTGCCATATTTAGGGTTTGTAGAACCAAATATTATGTCATCGACATATATTTGTACCAACACATAATCGTTTCCAATCTCCTTTTTGAAAAATTTGGTGTCAGTTTTCCCTTTGACGTATCCTTCGTTAAGCAGTCTGACAGCTCATCGTACCAAGCTCTCGGGGCTTGTTTTAAACCATATAGAGCTTTGTCCAGAATGTCGACGTCATTGGGTTTGTTAGGATCTACGAAACCTTCAGGTTGACTGACATACACTTCCTCTTTCAGTTTGCCATTGAGGAAGGCAGTCTTCACATCCATTTGATACACAGTGAAGTTTCTGTAGGAAGCGTAGGCTAGGAAAAGTCGAATTGCTTCTATCCTTGCTACAGGGGCGAATGTCTCATCATAATCTATCCCTTTTTGTTGATTATACCCCTTAGCCACTAGCCTAGCTTTATTCCTAAACACCACACCATCAGAATCCTTTTTATTCTTAAATACCCACTTCGTTCCAACAATAGATTTGCCTTCAGGTCATGGAACTAGTCTCCAGACTTTGAGTCGGTCAAACTGATTTAGCTCTTCTTGCATAGCTATAATCCAATCAGGATCAGCTAGAGCTTCCGACACTCGTGTGGGTTCGACCATGCTTAGAAAACTAGAGTGTTGACATATGTTAGCTGTGGCAGATCGAGTTTGAACACCGGAGTCCAAACTTCCTATGATTTGAGTCTCTGGATGACTCTTCAGCCAAATAGGTTCAGGGGATTGAACCTGAATGAAGACATTAAGATTTTGAAGATCGAATGAATTAATGTCTTCTGCTACTTGATCATATCTTGGATTTTGTTCATTTGAAGGGATATTTGTATCTTCAAACTGCGAGTTATCAGAATTTGTAGTCTGTTGAACTGTAGATACACTTGGTGGCTCAGTTATTGACACAGACTCCTGCTGAATATCCGTTTTCCGTTCGAACACTCTTCACCGGTTGTCCATTCTGAGTCTTGTGTTTCCTTAGAAATAGAATCACTTGTTGTGGTACCTCACTCTTATGACTCATGAACCGGACCCAAGTATACCGGGAATAATCATCCACCATCACCAGAATATATCGCTTTGCGTTCCTTGACTGGACTTTCATTGGTCCGTAGAGATCCATGTGAATCAACTGTAAAGGCGCGGTAGTTGAAGATATCTGACTTACTTTGTGTGGAACTCTCTTCATTTTTCCCGCTTCGCAGTCCTTATAGAGATGATCTTTCTCAAATTTAAGCTTCGGTAGACCTCTGACCAAGTTACCATTCACCAGCTTGTTTATGTTTTTGAAATTCAAGTGCGACAACTTGCGATGCCATGACCAGGTTAGGTCTGATGATGCTTTAGACAGCAGGCATACTGGTGCGCCGGAACCTTTCTCACACAAGTCAATTGTATACAAATTTGACTTTTTGTTGCCACCCAAAATTTCTGCTCCATCTTCAGTTCTTAATGAACAGGAGCTTTTCTAGAAAACTACTTCCATACCCTTATCACAGAATTGTCCTATGCTAAAAAGATCGTGGCCTAAGCCTTCCACATAGGATACTTTTTCTATCTTCAAATTTCCTGTTTCTATTACCCCGTGGCCTAAGATCGGAGAGACTTGGTCATTACCAAACTTTACATTCCCTGTATACTTGCTCACAAAGTGTTTGAGAAGACCTTTGTTCCCCGTCATATGTTTAGTGCAGCCCGAGTCCATGTACCAAAGATGATCTTTCTGCACATGGAAAAGAAACTCGTTTGATTTGTTGTGTTAGATGTTTCAGGTGTTTTGACAACATTCAAAATTTCTTTGTTAAGCATTTTCTTTACAATCCATTTCCCAGTTGATTTGATCACAGGTGAGAAATGCTTGTTTTTGATAACATACACGCTTTTCGTTATGGGTTGAGATGACACAGGTGTATTCATCATCTGTTTTTTATTCTTCGTTGAATATGATGTATATGATGAATTTGAAATAGCTTTCTGTTGAGATTGGTTAAAAGATGTGAATTTGTTACGAACTACTGGAGTTGAAGAATGTGTTTGATTGTTGTTCATTATGTTCATATGTTCTCTCCACTGTCCTAGGTGGACTGGTATCTTGCGGTTAGCATACCTTTTTAATAATCCTGCTTTTTGATGTTTGTGAATCCATTGGTGAATAATGAATCCATTCTTATTGACGAACCAAAACAGAATCTTATGATCATTTGGATTCTTCCAGTTTTTGTTGGATTTTAATCCGCTTTTTCGTTTATTTTGATGATTTTCACATTTGAATTTACATTGTCTTTCAGGACAACCATCTCCAGCACAACACATTTTATTATCAAGTATTTTTGCTTTTGAGCTTTCCGTTTTGACTTTCCATGAAAAAAGTAACTCACAATTTTTATTACAGTATGATTTATGAATCTTACAAAATGGTTTCACTTTTTTCTTGGAATCAACATTGATTACATGTGCTTTCTTTTTCTCTATTTCTTGCAAATCTTCCTTCGCAATCCACTTCATTGGTGCTTTTGTCTCTCTTTTCTTCACATCTTTGATGTTTGACTTCTTCATGCTGTTGCTTGAACCTTCTTTCCTTTTTGATTGAGCTGATTTTGTTTCAGAAAAGGAATTTTTGTTAGACACATGAAGTGATTTAACAGATTTTAAAGCATGCACAATTGGTGACTTTTTGACTTTTTAATGCTATCAAGACTTGATGGATTGTAGAGCAATCAAATGAATACACAATAGATTCAAGTAGAGAGAAATGTATGGAAACACCTTAATGTGTGTGTTTTCTATTGAATATTATATCAAAGATTCCAAGGAAGGAAGACAACAATACTATATATACTAAGTACAAAGTAAAACATAAAAATATTAAATTGTGACTAGACTTAAACACAAATATAACTCTAACATGGATAGAATAGAAATTGCCTTTACTGGAAGTTGATGACTTAAATGATTGAAATTATCAAGTATAAGAAAGAGATGGATTGCTACAGATTGGGTAAGTTTGAGAGGTGCAGAATTGTTTGGGTAAAAGATGTAATTGATACCTAATTACAACAAGTTACATATGTGAAAGAGATAGCTATAATATCAGTTGTTATTTGTGAACCGAAGATACATGTGATTTGAAGAATGACAGATACATGTGATTTGAAGAATGACGGATTGAATTCATTAGAAAATGAGGAAGAGAAGAGAGAGATATAATGGCCTGAGCATATGAAATGAAGACTTGTGGATCTTATACATGAATTGCCTTTGCTAGGAAGTACCTTTGCTTGAAATTGGAAATTTAATTTGAACAAGACTCATGAAACTAAATTGCCAGTGCACTTGGAAGGTCTAAATAGTATAATGCCATACAAAGTATTTAAGTGATGACTTACTAAAAGGAATGAACATGATATATTTAGTGGAAATATGACAAGAGTGTGTATGAGTCAAAGCAGAGTATTAGAGATTTATGAATTGTTGAGATAATATGGGATACTAGAGTGGTGGTGATGACAAGCTACGATGAAGTTTATATGTAATTTATTTTACATGATGAAATCCAGATATATTACGAGGGATTATGATTGTTCAGTGAAGAGTATTTGTATTTTATCACCAATGGGACAACATCTGTTGGGCAAAATTATATATTGACAAGATGATTCAAAGATATGATGTTTTATATGTTGAGACTTTTGATGGAAGATTGAAATGCATTGAATAAACTTCTAAATGAATTTACAACAAGAATTGAGATGTGAAATGAGCAGTACGACTGAATTCTTATTGGATAATTGGGTAGAAAGAGTTGTGCAGATAAATGAGAATGAACTTGTGATTTGTGTTGGATTTTGATGACTCGTGGAATTCATAATCAAGTTGAATAGATTGGCGTGATGTGATTTTTATCTGATGGGTGTTAAGATATTAGTGGTGAGTTGATATCGTGGTAATGTTTGAAATGATTAGTTGAAGACAAGAGTGAAGCAATATGTGAAATTCGTTAATTAAGATAAACAAGTTAATGTGAATAAATATTCAGAGGAAGTGTTGATGTATTGTCTAAGTGTGTAAATGTGAAAGAAAATATGTTGAAAGACAGATTTATCAAAGTCTATGAGTTATATGTTGAGTCGAAGAAGAGATTGAAAAGAAGAGTTGTTGACCTCTGGTAATAGTAACATGACAAAGATACGTAGAAATGAATTTTGTGTGATGATAAGATGGAAATACATATGAATTACAATTGATTTAACAATTAGAAATGAATATGAAGAGTGGATGTTTCGTTTGATGTGTACTATGGGATTTCGAGGACGGAATCCTCTAAAGGAGGGAAGATTTGTAACAACCGCAAACCCGGGCTAGTTGATTAGCGGGTTAGCGGCACGTGATTTCGTATTTAAAATTTCGTAAATTGATTATGTGGTTATTTTAGATCAATTGATTAAGTATTTAATTGAACGGAAAATATATTTATGAATATAAATATATATGTTACTGGACAAGAAAAGAATGGAAAAGGCATGTATGTATGATAGTATGTATGTATGGTAATATCGATGTATGTATGTATGAAATTATGGATAAAACTTATAGCCACCTCCTACTTAATCAATGGAGGTGCATCTAAGCACCATTGTGCCACAAAAAACCCATGCAACTTATGTATCTTGGTTAAGATTATTTATAACACCCAAGGCACAAAAATAATCCCATGTACATATGTATTAGTAACACCAAACCAATTTCGATGAAACATATTCATATATACATAATATAAGTACATGCAATTATATATTTCAAGCCAAATAATAATCCACATGTAAATATATAAACCAAGACACAAGGCAACTAGCTACTGGAAAAACCAGAAACAAACAACAAAAAGGCCAAAACCAAAAAACCAAAACAGATTTGAAAATTTTAAAACCGAAAATCGTTTTCTGTCAAGCAATTCACGGCGTGAACTCTAAAGTGTTCACGACATGAAGTTCATCCGTCCAGATTTCAAAAATTTTGTTTTTTGGTTTTAGGCCACCATGTGCAAATTTGATGTAGAGGTGGCTCTGATACCACTGTTGGGGTTTGCTAGGCACGCAACGGAAGCAAAAAAACAATATAACAAGAATCAAAATGCCAAGAAACCCCAAACCATGGACCAAACACTACATGCAAGACATGCAACATAATAACAAAACAAGGAGAGAGATATACCACTAAGGTTTGGAGCTGGAGATGAAGGTAAAGTTGGATGAACAAGAAAGCCAAGGCAAGCCTTCCTCTATTGCTAGTCCACACCAAGCTTTGTGTAATCTCCTTGTAATAGCAAGTCTTGATGATCTTCAAAGGCTTGAAATCACCAAAGAAACAACGAGATGATCTCCCTTGAACTCCTCTAGAAATACTCTCAAGAACACCAAGAACACTCTATGTAAGCACCTCACAAATGGTCTCTAAGTGTTTGGGTATTAGTAGTAGCAAGAATATGGTAGGTGTTGGTCCCACAGAGGGTAAACAAGCAACCGATATAGTGTAGAAGGGGTGGGCTGAATACACTTTAAACAATTAATCAAATTAATCAAATGTATATTCAATAATCAAACAGAATGATTACAACTATTACTTTCTAATCAAATCAATAGGATGATTTGATGTTTACACTGATTATAAACTCAACTCTCTCTAAACTCTCTCGTATCACAAACTAATTGATTATCGAACTTCTTGTTAAAACTGATTAACAAGAACTCTTGAAAACTCTCTCTCAAACTTTGAACTCACAAAGTTATCGCAACACATGCACGTAGGTTTTGCAACTTATGCAGTACTTACCTATTCGGTATTCTATGTTCTTTTTATACCGAAACCCATAAGAAGGTTTATAAACATACTTGATATATCTACAAACCGATCGCAGTTTAAAGATAGAACTTATCTTTTCTTTAAAACCATAACAAACTTCTTAATTAGAACATATCTAACTAATTCCGTTTCAGATCTCTATCCAACTAATAGATAGTTTAAATTAGGTTCAGATATCCTAATTTAAATGTCATAGATATTGAGAGTTTATAACATAATTTAGAACTTACTTAAATTCTTGAACTGACTTCTGACGCTGAGCTGACTTACTCAGTCTTGACGTTATCAAGCTGAGTTCTTGACTTCTTGGTTCTTCAAATCTTCAAGTTTCATTCCAGAAACCTATCTCAGCTTAGAAGTCACTGAGCTATCTAGTACTTACATAGAAAACTCTATATCTGTTTATACACTGACTACTCGGCCTAAGCTGACTAGTTAGTCTATAACAGACTTACATAATTCCTAACATTTAACCTATCATCTATACATAGCTATGGTTTGTCTCATCAAATTTAACTATTCTAAACATGGGACTAACAATCTCCCCCTATTTGATGATGACAAAACATTGAATCAAAGTACGTATAGGTTTACAGAATTATGTTGAACAACTCTGGAATTGACCAAAGTTAGTTCTTGAAATAAGTATTAAACTGATCTATACCTATTCATCATTTCTTGAACTTACAAGATTTTAGGTTACAAATCAATTCTAAGACTTTTATTCTAAGCATTTAAACATATCAATACTTAAATACTGAACTTATCAGAATTGATTTAAGTTCTAAACTTACAAAACTTGTATTACTGAACTTATCAGTTTATACTTGAACATATCAATAGTCAGCTTAAACCTACAAAGCTGTTTATTTGAACACATCAAACTGTTGAACATATCAAACTTAACTTTTCATTAATGAACATATCATTTACATTTTAACTTGATCATTTTGATCAGCTTATGCACACTTAGTGCTTACAAAATTATAGAACTAATCTATTTCATCATTTTGATCTCCAGCATTTAAGCTCCCAGATTGCTGCTTCTTTGATAGCCTCATTCAAAACTTCTTCACCTTCTGGCAGCTCTCTCACCTCAGATTTTCTTGATCTTATTTCCTTGTTGAGATGATATCTGAAGACTAAGTTCTAAATTGAGTTATTACATAGAATCCTCAAGTACAAAATCAATTCCAGATTCGCCAAGTGAAGATTTGTTATCTTCAAGAAACACTTGTTGCCTTCCACATCCAAATATAGAAATCTTTTCAAAGGTTGAGTGATAAAATTATTTTCTCTAAATTCAACTCCCTCTCGAACTTGTAGACTGATATTTCATTTGGCTATCTTACTTGCTGCTCTGACTTTTGCAGCTTTGTTTCTGTTGAGGAAGGTATCAATTTCATCAGCTGGAATTTCTCCTAATTGATCAATTCTTATAAAGAGAATCTTGAGCACATCAACTATCTCTTGTTTTATTTGACTCTTTTTCATTCTTCTGATAGTTGTGGCTACCACCTTTAACTCTAAAAATCCCAACTTGTATAGACATCTCATATCTAAACCAATTTCATGCTTGTTGTCTAGTACGAAGTTGATGATTACCAATTCTCCTTTTCTGCTCAGTGTGATGGATTCAATCTTGTGATTAAAATGTGTTCTTTTATAGCAATGCCTTAGATCAGCATCTGAGTATGGAATTCGGGCAGCTCTTGGTCCAGAATAGTCAGCTTCAGCTCTGGCAGCCTCAGCTTTAGCCTTTTCACTTTGAAGCTCAACTTGTCGTTGTTGCTCTTTCATTTGCTCCATTGTCATCCCCAGTTCTTTAGTCATTTCTTGTAATATTTGCTCAGCAAGCATGTCACCGGCTTTATGTGCTGCATCAGCTTCATCACTCGAGTCAGATTCATATGCAACTAGTTGAGACTTACCTTGTTGCTCTGGCTCAGGCTCAGCAATGATGACTTTTCTTCTCTTTGCTATAGACATTGCACTAGCTCTTTTCTTTATTTTTACCGTCTCCAACACCTTGCTTTTCCCTTTATGTATTTGTGAAGTTGGAACAGACTCAGCTTCAACAAATTTTGGCAATTCAGCTTCAGGAAAATTTGTGGGCACAATCTGAAGTGTTTCTTTAGATGAAGTTTCTGGTTGAGCTGATTGGACCACCAGTGTTTGGACTACTGGAGCTTGTTACTTTTGTTGAGAGGGCTGATCTAAAGTACTCATAAACTGATCATGAGTTTCTTCTTTGATTTGTACTTCCTTTGTATACTCCCTCTCAACCACATCATCAGTCTTCTTTGATTCTTCCTCCCCCTTTTTGTCATCATCAATAGGGGAGGGTCTTGATTTAAGCACAAAGCTCTCCAAACGGGCTACAGAGTTTGATAAATCATTTAGCTTACGCATCAGTTTGGCTTTGTCATTTTTCCTCTTCTTGTGAAGGAGCTCAAACTGAGTATGTAAGTATTCCATAATAGCTTGGGCGTCAATGGTCATCAGCTTAGGCTCCTCTGGTCTTCGCTTTACCTCAAAGTCCTCCTGACCAGTGGAGGAATGAATTTCCACTGTAGGAGTGGTTGTTGAGAGTTCCTCAATAGGTAAGATTGTGGGCCCTATATCCAAAGTTTGGCGCTGACCTATGGAATCAAAGGGTCCAGATTGGGGACCCTGTAAACCTTCCTGGTGTATGAAAGGTTCATTGACAGGTCGTGCAAGAGTGTGAAAGAATGGAAGAGAAGAATGACCAATGTCGTGAACTATGGCTAGGATAGGTATGGGCTAAGTAGACACCATACCCGGTATAGGCTGAAGGGTTGAACTGAGCCTTGAGGTTGGCACCTTAAGAGAAGGTGTCTCCCCCTCAGCTCCTCCGGTGGAGGTATCAATGTGATATCAGCTCCGGAGTCCTTTTGAGGTGAAGGACCACCTTTGGCAGTTTTTCATGTATAGGTGTGAGATATAACCTTGGTAGTAGTGGGCTGACCAAGGTGGATTGTAGAGTGTAATATAGATGGAGATGTTTGTAGTGGGGGAGAGGGGTTAGACTGAGTTGGACTTGACTAAGTCTTATATCTCAATTTAGGAGGTGGAGAAGTAAAGAGAGAGAAGGAGATAAGGGATGAAAAGGTATACCTGCTACACCTAGAAGTGATGACTCAGAGCTAGGAAACAGACTCCTTTACTCAGAGCTTGTATTGGTGGAGGAAATTCTTTGAGCACGAGGGCTGAACTGAGTCCTAGGTTGTTCACTTTGAGAGGACTCAGCCTCAGAATCAACAGCTTCATCCTCTTCTTCCTCTTCTTCTTCCTCCGTCTCAGCTTTACTAGACTTAGGAGTCGGAAGCTGTGCATACGCCCTCATCTGAGCACTCATGGTGGGGTGCTCAGGGAAAATATCATGAGCAAACATCCTTGAGCTGAGAACAGGAGTAGGAGTTAACTCATATCGGGTAGCATATCTTCTACCCAACCTGTCCTCTATCACCATTGATAAGAATCTTACAAATGGGACGATGGTATCCCTCATATTCTTTGTCACCAACGACTTGAGTGCCTCAAAGATCAACTCAGCATAGTCCAATCTTTGATCATAGAATATGTTATATAACAGTTGCATTTCAAAGTCATTAACATTATCCAGGACACCCACCTTGTATCCAAGTGAACGGACCACCTGGACACCATGAATCCCCATGCAGTCTGGAAAATGGATTTCCTTATAACTCCAACAACTTGAGGATGACCCATTAAGGGTAAAACTCTCCTTGATGTTTCCCTAGAAACCGTCGCCTCATATTGATTATGAACCGGTAGATGTAGAATTCTTCTGAGACAGTTTGCATCTATGTCAATCGCCACTTGTCCACTTAGGATTGTACCTCTTATCACTTGTTGATTTGCATCTAGTTTGCATGTGTACCAATACTCGGTGAGGAGTTGTGGAATGAGCATAGCAGGACCACGAAGAAAAGCATGTGCCAGGGGTCCCTTTCGAATGTATGAGACCCAGTCCTCATAGCCCCTGCCAATCTTGGACTTTGGTATGTCGATGCAAGCTACGACATTGTTTTGCTTGTAAATAGGAAGCGCATTGTTCTTTAAAGAACCACCTCGCATCATTTGATCAGACAAATTAAGAGTGTAACCCTCCATTGAATTCGAACTTATCGTATCAGATTACAGGTAGTAGTAGTAGTAGTAGTAGTAGGGTTTAGCACTTAGCGATTGATTCTGCACAAAGCAAGGTTAGGGTTTTAGAGAATAAAGAAGGAGGGATAAGATTTGGAAGAGTAAACGAAATATGATGATGAGTCTCTCGTATTTATACCTTTTCAATGTGATTGAAAAGTTACCGTTGTTGGACGGTAATAAATATGATCGGTACAGTAACCACCGGCTACGCAGTTTGTTATAATGGCTATATTTAATGTAACTTACTTAGACTTACACTGTTACATTGATCCGAATTCTTTCAAGATGAAATAAATTAGCACCAAGATTCTTTTTAAATAATTAATTTGAAGATGACTTACGTTTATTTTAAATAGGACACACCTTACATATTTGATACTATAAGGTTGGACTGACCATTTGTTAGGATTAACCTAGACCTGTGGACCATACATTAGAACTGATTACCCAGCTCAGATTGAGCACTTAGCTCATATTGAGCGCTTAGCTCAGATTGAGCACTCAGCTCAAATTAAGAACTCAGCTCAGATTGAGCACTCACCTCAAATTGAGCACTCAACTCAAATTGACCACTGAGCTCAGATTGACACTTAGTCGACGTTAGCACTTAGCATATATTTAACAGAGATAAAGAATGAAACATACCAAATTAAGGGTTGAGCATACCAAGCTTGCCAAGTAGAGTTGTAAATCTTGTGCCTTCAATTGGTTTAGTGAAGATATCTGCAAGTTGATCTTCAGTCTCAAGGAAGACTAACTCTATCTTTTCCTTTCTACAATGTCTCTGATGAAGTGATGTCTTATCTCGATGTGCTTGGTTCTTGAGTGAAATACTGGGTTGTGTGTGATGGCAATAGCACTTTGATTGTTACAGAATATGGGAGTGTTTGAATAATGCAAGGCAAAGTCCTTAAGCTGATGTTGCATCCACAGTATTTGAGCACAATAGCTCCCTGCAACCACATACTCAGCTTCAGTTGTGGAAATTGCCACTGAGTTTTGTTTCTTGCTTGTCCAGCTAACTAATTTTCCACCCAATAATTGAAATCCTCCAGCAGTACTCTTTCTATCTAGGCCAGACCCTACAAAGTCTGAATCTGAGTACCCTATCAGCTCAAATCCTGATCCTTTGGGATACCACAAACCTAAATTTGGTGTTCCCTTCAGATATTTGAGAATTCTTTTAACATCTAGCAAGTGTGATTCCTTTGGATCAGCCAGATATCGTGCACAAACACATGTAGCAAAAATTATATCAGGTCTGCTTGCTGTCAAATAGAGTAATGAACCTATCATTCCTCTATAGGTAGTTTGACATACAGATTTACCATCAATGTCCTTGTGCAACTTGACATTGTGTAACATTGGAGACTTTGCAGGATGGCTTGAGTCTAATCCATATTTCTTAATCAGATCAAAAACATAATGTCTCTGATTAATAAATATACCATCTTCTTTGTGGTTGATTTGAAGTCCCCAAAAGTAATTCATCTCACCCATCATGCTCATTCTGTATTGATTAGACATTATCTTAGAAAACCAATCACATAGACCTTGGTTTGTTGAAACAATGATAATGTCATCCAAATAGATTTGAACCAGAATGACATGTCCTCTGCTCTTTCTTATAAATAGAGTTTCACATGGTGTGCCATTAAGGGTAAAACACCATGCTTGTTTGTGGGAAAGAGGAATTTGACCAACGCTCTGACATTATGTTTTGAGAAGAGACGAGCCGTATTTTATAAATATTTTGTAACACAACTTGATGTAATGTTTGTGAATAGTACTTTGTACTTTGTGGGTGTTTGTTTAAATGAAATTAGAAACCGCTTCCGAAGCGATTTAAAAAAAAATAGCTTGAGAATTTACGGTGTTACAATATTTCATTTAACAATTAACACAAATACATTTTCATTAATATAATTAACTTACATACATTTATACAACTTGGACCCTTTACATAATTTACTAACTTACGTACATTTACTAGCGATTTACAACTAGGCCAAAATCGAGGATGTTACAATATCGATTACAACCCTGGTGAAAACCCATATAAATCTTAAATTCAAATACAATCATTTTGACGATATTAGATAGTTCATGGTAGTTAAACATCGCAAAAGCTTGTTAGAGATGAGCTATCAAACACGAGCTGGAGCCCCGCCGTGGCCATCACCTGAAAAGATGGTTAAACAACAACCATAAGCACAAAGCTTAGTGAGTACTTTACTTACAATCAACCATGCATCGTAAAATCATTTGTTTCCATATTCATTCAACATCATCCATTCCCGCTCGTAGTAGTCGGTCCCACATTCCCGCTACCGTAGTAGTCGGTCCTACATTCCCGCTACCGTAGAAGTCGGTCCCATCATTCCCATCACCGAAGTGAACGGTCCCATCATTCCCGCCACCAAAGTGAACGGTTCCATCACTTCCGTCACTGAAGTGAAAGGTCCCATCATTCCCGTCACCGAAGTGAATGGTCCCATCATTCCCGTCAACGAAGTGAACGGTCCCATCATTCCCATTGCCGAAGTGAACGGTGTTGGAGTATGCCCACTGACACACGTACGCCAATATCACTACCGATTAAGCATAGGCCTATTGGATCACACATCAAGGGTTAATCTCGACAACAACCAAAGTGAAAGGGGTAAAAGGGACTTAAATAGTTAAAGTTACAAAAGGAGTCTGGCCAGGTGGAGTTCATGGTGTGAACTTGTGACATTCGGCAACAAATTTTCCAGGTTAGCCATTAGAAAATCTAATTTTAAGCCTAGTATGACTAAAAATAGTATTTATGACTTAAATACATCCATAATAATATTAGATTTCGTAGAAATCCCGCCTATATGGTTAGAACCTTCCCGAGCTCGAAAAATTGAATTATTAAAAGTCAAGAATTACAAATCATATACAATAATAATAATAATAATAAAAATAATTAAATACATCATAATAAATATAAATAAGTTAAAATATAAAACATATATATATATATATATATATATATAAACTCATCAAAATAATTAAAACTTTGTTAATTAAAAGATTTAAACAAAATCACCATTTATACAAATTTATTTAAACTAATTACACATAATTTATAAAAAATAAAAAAATAAAAGAAACCCCCCATCTCTTCTCTCTTGTCTCCTTCTCTTCCCAAGAATCACCACTTGATCTCCCCCATGCTCTATATAAGCCCCCTACTACTCTTCATCATTTCCTTCACCACCACACTCCATCTCTTCTCTTTTATCTCTTCTTCTTTCACCAACAAAAATCTCCCAAGAAGATCCAAGTCTTGATCATTTCTTGAAGATCAAACACAAAATCAAAGAAAAGAGTTGGTAAGATGATCATAAAACACTCATCTCTACTCTTCTACCTTTCTTCTTTTCTTCTTTCTTCTTTCTTTTATTTATTTTCTTTGTTGTTCATCTTATTTCCTTTATATATATCTATAATCATGTAAATATAAACATCCTACCAATGTTGTAAGGAGCACATGAAATGTGCATCATCCTACCATTGTTGTATGGAACTTAATCAACTAAAAATCAAGAAAATAAGACTTTGATCATGCATGTGTTTCATCTCAACAAATGTTGTAAGGAACACATAAAATGTGTATCATCCTACCATTGTTGTAAGAACACATGGATTATCAAAGCTTATACTCATACAATATGATTAATCATGAATATAAACATGCAATATTAAAGTTATGACCCATAAGCAAAAAGAATAACATTCTGGCAGATTCTGATGCTAGAACTCTCCACTTGTTTTTGTTATATCTGGAGTTCTAGGTATCAAATTTAGTTGATTCGTTTTGCTAATCTTAGTTTAACGTGTTACCTTTCATTTAATCCTGGATTCACTAATTTTCATGAACGTTTGATCCTTCAAACATATTTAAAAAAACACATATGTTGAATCTGGAAATCTGACAGATTTAAAAAGGTACATTTTAAACGCGTGTAACTTACTCATCCTTGTGTCAAAATACGTCTATCTTTTTTTAAAAGTTTCATCTTTGAGTTGTGGTTAATTCCCAGTTTGAATCATGTAAAAACGAGGTCGTATGAGCCCTAAACAGACGATTTAGTAACAACATGTCATCCAGACACTGATCAGTGGACATCCTATACACTTTTAATTATTAAAAATACTAAACATGGATTATAAATTCCTATATTATTACTGGACACTCTAGAAACATGTATTAAGATTATATTAAAATATCAAGCCTTAATATGACTCCTAAATTACAGTTTTTAATTTTTAAAGTTCAACTTAAAGAACTGAAAATTTCAGTGAACACTTATGATTTATGGAAAAATAGAGACAACCTTTAACTATTTAAATAAATAAGTTAACAACAAATAAATAATACAAAATAATAAATAAAATAAGTCTAATAGAGCTACATACCTCTTATATTAGGAAAGGAGCTTCGGTAGGAACAAGAAATCCTTAAAAGAAAACACTTTTGCATACCGAGTGAGTATCATAGCCCCTTTTTACCGTATTTCATATTATTTTGGGGTGAAAGCATGTGTATATATTTCATGAAAAGTTTATTTCCTATCTTCTTATTTATTTCAAATATTATTTTGAGCACTTATGGTATTATTCTTTGATGTGCTTGGGTGATCGTTGTAAGGCCCTTTCGTTGGACATTATTCCTTAACTCCGCTAGTGAGCTGATGGTATTAGTAAGTAGCGCTATTTGGAGATTCCGACGTCTCCCATTTATGGTTGACGAACTATAGATGTACTTTACCACTACTAACGTCATTTAATATAGGCGTTAGGTTTATCATGGGCAATTGGTTGTCGGCTAGGTTGGATAATGGCTCAAGCAACAATCATCATAGTCTATTACTACCATGTGCAACGTATTGGGCAATATAATACATCTTCCATCATTATTTCATACTTGGATTTTTATTCAAAAACTTTCATCAATTATTTAAACTTTTCTCATTTAAAAGATATTTTGTGCATATATTAAAAACCTATGAACTCACCAACTCTAGTAGTTGACCGTTTCTTTCTTTTACCTGTGCTTTCAGGTGATCGCCGTTAGGTACCTTATGCTTACAAACATGATGTGTGGCATCTTCATCTTCATCGTCACGTTTTATAAAAACAATATCTATTTTATTTACGCATCGTACAAGACAATGTCCTTTAAATATTATTCGGTTGTATAACTTTTATTTATGTTTCATCCGAACTACTTATTTTGTTAACTTAATCTAATGGTTATTATCTATTTACCTTGTGCGATGATATCTTGTGCTGTGACATCTCGTGTTTCCGCTTTAGCGGGGTGTGACAGATTTGGTATCTGAGCCGAAGGTTATAGAATGATGTTTTCCTTATGGGGGAAAACACCAACTATAAGTGTATTGATAATATAATTAAGTTGAGTACCACATTGTTATACCTTAATTAGACAAAGCTTGATCACCTATGTCTAATTTAGCTATGTACGATATGGGACTTAAGTTAGTTATAATAAAAATATACTTAGAAACATTTTTCATTTATTTTCTTTCTGGAACACGATTATTGTGTGTGTGCATAAGCATGGCATATCATAAGTACTTGCATATATTAGCACACTTAGTAACCAATTTTATATATATCGAAGTCTGTAATGTCATCATTAGGTTGACGCACTAAGATTACATATTCTTTACCCATGGAGGTTAGAATAGAAACTTAGTAGGAGAGTCCCCGAGTTTCACGACCTAGTGTATTATCAACACCGACTTCCTGTGGAGCATGTGTTAGGCTCACGACTAGGAAAAGAGCCCCCTTACCAACGAGAGTGACCTCGTGGCCTTTTCATTAGGAGGGAGAGAACTGCTGATTTAGGGAGCACATAGAGGCACCCTGAGTAGTAACGGGAACTATCGTAAGGACATTAAGGGTGACCCCCAAAGAGGGAAGGTGGGTACAAAGCATATCACTAGAACTGAGTATTCATCATACTAGTTTAGACCACCGGCACCATGTCCTATGTAATTTTTTTTTCTATGCTCTCGGAGTCGCAACACCGTGAAGCGTTAAGAGCTGTGGGGACTACCATTGCAACAAGGAGGGCCGTGTAGATGATTTAATTATATATGTGCTTGGGAGGATATTTTGTTATAGTGATGGTGAGATTGCTAGTAAGTATGATGGTACGCTAGGGTTGTTTTTTTAAGGAGATTGAATTAGTGAAAGATTTGGAGTTTCTTTCGATTATTAAACTTGGTGGTTTTTTTTTGATGATTTGTTAAACATTAATCACTTGATGTCTTTTAGGAAATCATTTTGGTACTTTTGGGAACTATATGATTGAACATGTGTTGCTTAAATCACGTTATGAAATGTTTGATTTTACATGCATTGCTATATGATTGAACGGGAGTGTTAGTTGTTAGACCTTATATCTTAGGATCACCATAACCTAGCTAAGTACAATTTGTACAAAGGAGAGACCCGAATGTGATTACTAGTATGTTTCTTCTGAACAATTGCATCAATGCTATCTGACTCTGGAATATATAGAAGCTTAGTACCACTAGTTTTTAGGCCAAAGCTCAATCTAAAATTTCAAATATTGTAAGAGGCCTATATCATGGAATTTGCTAATGGACAAGAAGTCAAGACTAGAGATATAATCACTAAGTGTACCTTGAACTTAGCTAGCAAAAACTTCAACGTAGACCATACCAATCAAATTAGGGAGATTTGATGTAGTTGTTGGTATGTATTGGCGATCCAAAAATCAAGCTAAAATACTTTGTTCTGCAAAGATCATTCAGATTCCGCTATCACAAGATGAAACGCTTGTCATATAAGGAGAAAAGACCAGGAAGAACGTCAAGGTGGTATCATGCATGAAAATGCAAAAATATTTAAGAAAGGACTATATCGCATTCTTCGCTCACGTTGTAGAAACAGAGGTTTAGGAAAAGCACATTCACGATTTTCCAATCGTTCGGGATTCTCCCAAGGTGTTTCTGGATGAATTACTTGGATTACCCTCAGTTAGACAAGACAAATTTGGATTGATTTAATCCCTAGAGCCGCGCCCGTAGCAAAAGCACCATATCGGTTAGCCTCGTTGGAAATGTAGGAAATTGTCTGCACATCTTCAAGAGCTACTCGACAAAGGAATTATTCGACCAAGTACCTCACCATGGGGAGCCGTAGTCCTATTCGTCAAAAAGAAAGATAGATTGCTGCGAATGTGCATAGACTATAGGGAACTCAACATATTGACCATCAAAAATCAATACCCTCTTCCTCGAATCGATGACCTTTTCGATCAACTTCAAGGTGCTACCTATTTTTCTAAAATCGATATTCAATCTGGATATCATCAATTAAGAATCTGTGAAGAGGACGTGCCCAAAACCGCGTTTAGAACACGTTATAGTTATGCCCTTTTGATTGACAAACGCACCAATTGTCTTCATGGACGTAATGAACCGAGTATGCAGACTATACTTAGATAAGTTGTGATTGTGTTTGTTGATGATATACTCATTTACATGCGACACAAGAGCAACCATGAAAAGCATTTAAGGTTGATACTAAAGTTACTTAAGGATCAGAAGTTGTATGCCGGGAATTACGTTTTCTAGGCCACGTAATTAATAGGAATTCATGTTGACCCAACAAAGATCGAAGCCATAAAGAAATAGGAACCCCATATATCCCGACTGAAATTGTAAATTTCTCGGTTAAGTACATTTATTTATAGAAAATTTCTCAAAATTTGCGCAACCACTCGCGGCATTAACTCAAGAGGATAAGAAGTTTGTTTGGTGAAAAAAAACATTTTCTACGCTTAAGAATAAGTTAGCAATGCACCAATTTTGGCGTTACCCGAAGGAACATATAACTTCGTGGTATATTGCGATGCGTCACACCAAGGATTGGGTTGTGTGTTGTTGCAAAAAGAGAAAGTCATTGATATGATTCGAGACAATTCACAGTGCATGAGAAGAAATTTACTACCCACAACTTAGAGTTAGGAGCCATAGTATATGCCCTTAAAAAATGGAGATATTACCTTTATAGTACTAAGCGAACTATTTATACAGACCACAAGAGTCTTCAGCATATTCTTGATCCAAAGATGCTCGATATGAGGCGTAGAAGATGAGTGGAATGACTTAGTGACTACGATTGTGAAATCAAATACCATACTAGCAAGGCCAATATGGTCGCTGATGCTCTATGAAGAAACAAAAGAGTGAATCCATCTAGGGTACAAGCTTTAGGAGCAACCATTCAAACAAGCCTAAAGGAAAGAATAGTTGAAGCTCAAAAAGAAGCATCAAAGACGGAAAATTTGAAGAACGAGACCCTATGTCACTTGGAGCGATGATTCAAAACAGGCCAGATGGAGTGCACCACTTCGAAAACAAGAATTGGATAGCTAAGTTTAATAACCGTTAATCAACAATTTTAGACGAGGCTTATAATATTCAATCCACCCTGGAGCCGACAAAATGTTCTCAAGGAATACTATTGGTAGGCCTGGAATAAAGAAAGACGTCTCCTTGTTCGTGGGAAATGTTTAACTTGCACAAGGGTTAAGACATAACACTAGAAGCTATCCGGTTTGTTGCAACAGCCAGAATGGAATGGGAACATATAAGCATGGATTTCGTATCTAAATTACTCCGATCTGCAAAAGGGTACGATTCCATTTGGGTTATAGTAGATCGACTCACGAAATCGGCACCTTTTCTCCCTATACGGGAAGATTACAAAGTGCAAAACTGGCTCAGAATTATATTGACGAAGTTGTTGCCCGACACGCAGTACCAATTGCAATAATATCCGATAGAGGTAGTCGGTTCACATCCCGATTTTGGCAATCGTCACAAAGGGCGTTAGGTATGCAAGTAAACCTGAGCAGCACCTACCACCCTCAAACGGATGGGCAATCGGAGAGAACGATTTAGACACTAGAAGACATGTTGTGTGCATGCGTAATAAATTTTAGTGGAACTTGAGATTCACATATACTATTAGTTAAGTTTTCTTAGAATAATAGGTGTCACACTAGCATCCAGTGTGCACCATATAAAGTCTTGTATGGGCGCAAGTGTAGATCCCCACTTAATTTGTTGGAAATTGGCGATAGGAAATTAACTAGACCTGATATCATGCAAGCGGTCATCGACAAGAATACAATTATGAACGATAGGCTTAAGACTGCCAAAGATCATTAGAAAATTTACGCTGATAATCTCCGTAAGCCTTTAGAGTTCCAAGTGGGCGATAAAAGTGCTTATAAAGGTATTGTCGTGGAAGAAAATAGTACATTTTAGGAAAAGAGGAAAACTATATCCCAGATTCTTTAGACCATTTGATATAATTAGAAGAATTAGGCGAGGGTCGTATATGCTTAAATTTCCACAAGAACTAAATGCCATACACGATACCTACCATGTGTCAAATCTAAATAAATTATTAGTTGATGAAACTCTAGTACTACCCCTAAAGTATGTTCAGATGATCGGTTAAATTTCGTACATGAACCAATTGAAATTCTTGACCGTAAGGTCAAACAGCTTAGAAAAAGTAAGATTCAAATTATAAAAGTTCGATTGAAATTCAAGTACGGACCCGAATAAACATGGGAACGCGAAGACTACATGAAACATAAATATCCTCACCTCTTTAATAACGTTAGTACAAAGTAAATTTCGGGACGGAATTCTTTTAATCAGGGGAGACTGTGACATTCGGCAACAAATTTCCCAGGTTAGCCATTAGAAAATCTAATTTTAAGCCTAGTATGACTAAAAATAGTATTTATGACTTAAATACATCCATAATAATATTAGATTTCGTAAAAATCCCGCCTATATGGTTAGAACCTTCCCGAGCTCGAAAAATTGAATTATTAAAAGTCAAGAATTACAAATCATATACAATAATAATAATAATAATAAAAATAATTAAATACATCATAATAAATATAAATAAGTTAAAATATAAAACATATATATATATAAACTCATCAAAATAATTAAAACTTTGTTAATTAAAAGATTTAAACAAAATCACCATTTATACAAATTTATTTAAACTAATTACACATAATTTATAAAAAATAAAAAAATAAAAGAAACCCCCCATCTCTTTTCTCTTGCCTCCTTCTCTTCCCAAGAATCACCACTTGATCTCCCCCATGCTCTATATAAGCCCCCTACTACTCTTCATCATTTCCTTCACCACCACACTCCATCTCTTCTCTTTTATCTCTTCTTCTTTCACCAACAAAAATCTCCCAAGAAGATCCAAGTCTTGATCATCTCTTGAAGATCAAACAAAAAATCAAAGAAAAGAGTTGGTAAGATGATCATAAAACACTCATCTCTACTCTTCTACCTTTCTTCTTTTCTTCTTTCTTCTTTCTTTTATTTATTTTCTTTGTTGTTCATCTTATTTCCTTAATATATATCTATAATCATTTAAATATAAACATCCTACCAATGTTGTAAGGAGCACATGAAATGTGCATCATCCTACCATTGTTGTATGGAACTTAATCAACTAAAAATCAAGAAAATAAGACTTTGATCATGCATGTGTTTCATCTCAACAAATGTTGTAAGGAACACATAAAATGTGTATCATCCTACCATTGTTGTAAGAACACATGGATTATCAAAGCTTATACTCATACAATATGATTAATCATGAATATAAACATGCAATATTAAAGTTATGACCCATAAGCAAAAAGAATAACATTCTGGCAGATTCTGATGCTAGAACTCTCCACTTGTTTTTGTTATATCTGGAGTTCTAGGTATCAAAATTAGTTGATTCGTTTTGCTAATCTTAGTTTAACGTGTTACCTTTCATTTAAACCTGGATTCAATAATTTTCATGAACGTTTGATCCTTCAAACATATTTAAAAAGACACATATGTTGAATCTGGAAATCTGACAGATTTAAAAAGGTACACTTTAAACGCGTATAACTTACTCATCCTTGGGTCAAAATACGTCTATCTTTTTTTAAAAGTTTCATCTTTGAGTTGTGGTTAATTCCCAATTTGAATCATGTAAACACGAGGTGGTATGAGCCCTAAACAGACGATTTAGTAACAACATGTCATCCAGACACTGATCAGTGGACATCCTATACACTTTTAATTATTAAAAATACTAAACATGGATTATAAATTCCTATATTATTACTGGACACTCTAGAAACATGTATTAAGATTATATTAAAATATCAAGCCTTAATATGACTCCTAAATTACAGTTTTTAATTTTTAAAGTTCAACTTAAAGAACTGAAAATTTCAGTGAACACTTATGATTTATGGAAAAATAGAGACAACCTTTAACTATTTAAATAAATAAGTTAACAACAAATAAATAATACAAAATAATAAATAAAATAAGTCTAATAGAGCTACATACCTCTTATATTAGGAAAGGAGCTTCGGTAGGAACAAGAAATCCTTACAAGAAAACACTTTTGCATACCGAGTGAGTATCATAGCCCATTTTTACCGTATTTCATATTATTTTGGGGTGAAAGCATGTGTATATATTTCATGAAAAGTTTATTTCCTATCTTCTTATTTATTTCAAATATTATTTTGAGCACTTATGGTATTATTCTTTGATGTGCTTGGGTGATCGTTGTAAGGCCCTTTCGTTGGACATTATTCCTTAACTCCGCTAGTGAGCTGATGGTATTAGTAAGTAGCGCTATTTGGAGATTCCGACGTCTCCCATTTATGGTTGACGAACTATAGATGTACTTTACCACTACTAACGTCATTTAATATAGGCGTTAGGTTTATCATGGGCAATTGGTTGTCGGCTAGGTTGGATAATGGCTCAAGCAACAATCATCATAGTCTATTACTACCATGTGCAACGTATTGGGCAATATAATACATCTTCCATCATTATTTCATACTTGGATTTTTATTCAAAAACTTCCATCAATTATTTAAACTTTTCTCATTTAAAAGATATTTTGTGCATATATTAAAAACCTATGAACTCACCAACTCTAGTAGTTGACCGTTTCTTTCTTTTACCCGTGCTTTCAGGTGATCGCCGTTAGGTACCTTATGCTTACAAACATGATGTGTGGCATCTTCATCTTCATCGTCACGTTTTATAAAAACAATATCTATTTTATTTACGCATCGTACAAGACAATGTCCTTTAAATATTATTCGGTTGTATAACTTTTATATATGTTTCATCCGAACTACTTATTTTGTTAACTTAATCTAATGGTTATTATCTATTTACCTTGTGCGATGATATCTTGTGCTGTGACATCTCGTGTTTCCGCTTTAGCGGGGTGTGACAGAACTTGTCTCAGAGTCCAGATTACTTTTTGCTTTTTGCCTTCACTCTCCACCAATGCATATCAAGCTCAATGATGACCTTATGGCTGGCCTTGGGGCACTAGAGGGTCATGTTGAGGCTTATAAAACAGTCATGCATTAGCTCCTACTGTTAGTCCCATGTTTAGAATAGTTAAATTTGATGAGAGAAACCATAGCTATGTATAGATGATAGGTTAAATGTTAGGAATTATGTAAGTCTGTTATAGACTGACTAGTCAGCTTAGGCTGAATAGTCAGTGAATAAACATATATAGAGTTTTCTATATAAGTACTAGATAGCTCAGTGACTTCTAAGCTGAGATAGGTTTATGGAATGAAACTTGAAGATTTGAAGAACCAAGAAGTCAAGAACTCAGCTTGATAACGTCAAGACTGAGTGAGTCAGCTCAGCGTCAGAAGTCAGTTTAAGAATTTAAGTAAGTTCTAAAGTTTGTTATAAACTCTCAATATCTACGACATTTAAATTAGGATATCCGAATCTAATTTAAACTATCTATTAGTTGGATAGAGATCTCAAACGGAATTAGTTAGATATGTTCTAATTAAGGAGTTTGTTACGGTTTTAAAGAAAAGATATGTTCTATCTTTAAACTGCGATTTGTTCGTAGATATATCAAGTATGTTTATAAACCTTCTTATGGGTTGCGGTATAAAAAGAACACATAATACCGAATAGGTAAGTACCGCATAAGTTGCAAAATGTACGTGTGTTCGTCATACTTGATACGCGTGTGTTGCGATAACTTTGTGAGTTCAAAGTTTGAGAGAGAGAGTTTTCAAGAGTTCTTGTTAATCAGTTTTAACAAGAAGTTCGATCATCAATTAGTTTGTGATACGAGAGTGTTTAGAGAGAGTTTAGTTTATAATCAGTGTAAACATCAAATCATCATGTTGATTTGATTAGAAAGTAATAGTTTTAATCATTCGGTTTGATTACTGAATATACATTTGATTAATTTGATTAATTGTTTAAAGTGTATTCAACCCCCCGTTGTACACTATATCGGTTGCTTGTTTACTCACTGTGGGGCCAACATCTGGTATCAGAGCAAGTCTCTTCATTAACTGAAAATCAAGATCCGCTGTGAAGAGGTCAAGATGTCTATCAACAAGCAATGAAATCATATTCCAACAATGGCGACAAAAGGGTGTCCTATCTTTGATGGCAATGACTATCCTATGTGGAAGTTCAGAGCCATGCTGTATCTGAAGTTAGTGGATCACAGGATGAGTACCGTGATTGAAGATGGCCCAATCATACCCTTGATCCATATTACTGCCACTGACAAAACTCTCTAGAGAAACTCCCAAGCCTGAAGCATCTTGGACTGAGGAAGATCGCAAACTATTCAATCTTAATGATAAGGCACAAAGCATTATAGCAAATGCTTTGATGAACGCTCTTCTGCATACTGTGGTTGTGTGCCAAACTGCAAAAGAGAAGTGGGATACTCACAGTGTCACGTATGAAGGCATTGACCTGGTCAAACAACATAAGAAGACAAATCTGAGTCGTTCTTATGAGACTTTCTTTGCCAAAAAGAATGAAACTCTGGCTGATCTGGTTACCAGATTTCAATGCTTGATTAATGATCTGCTCTTGGTAGGTGTCAAGAAAGATGAAAATGAGTTGGTACTCAAGTTCTTGGATGTGTTACCAGAAAAATTCAATGAGATTACCATTGCACTTCATGCTGGAGGAACCTTAGGAAAATATGATCTCAGATCCATCTATGGTTTCCTTCTAAATCATCAACAGATCATGGAACAGAAGAAAGTGGCCCAACAACAATTAAAAGAATCTACCAATAATGTTGGATCTGTATTAATTAAATAAAAGAAAAAGAAGGGATCTGAAAAGTCTCAAGCTGAGACTGACTCTGAATCTAAGGAGGTAAGTCCTAACTCAGATTCAGATGATAAAGAGATGAAATGCTCTTACTGAACAAATGGCAATGTTAGCAAGGAATTTTAGAAATTTCAGAATAGGAAGGGGTCAATCTGACAAAAGCAAAAGTGGTAAGTCTACTTTTGATCCTAAGAAAGCTAAGTGCTACAACTGTCAGAAGATAGGACACATAACTGTTGAGTGCAGAGCTAAGAAGGGAGAATCAGCTTCAGTGGCTGACAAAAAATGCATACAGAGCTGATAAATATAAAAAGAAATATGAGAGACTCAAAGCCAAGCCAGATGAAAACACGAAAGGTCTTCTTGCTGAGACTTGGGATACTGAATCATCTACTTCAGATGATGATGAGCCAAAGAGGTGTTTAATGGCTATTGAGGATGAAGAGGAACAAGTTGGCTATGAGTTAGAAGATAGTTCCATTGATGAGGATCTAGCAGAAACGGCTAAGCTGAGTAAGCAAACCAGCAACTGGGATCCTGCCTCAATGTATAAGGTAAATAACTTCAGCTCTTACACTGATGAAAAAAAATATTTAATGTTCAACTATTTGTTGAATGACTTCAAAACCTCTCTCACGGTTCAATCTAATTTGAAAATTGAAATTTCAAAAATTAAAAGATGAACTTAAGCACTCTGAAACTCTCATAAATGCTGGAAAAAGACTCAAAGTTATTATGAGTGTCAGCTTCACATAAACAAACTTCTAAGTGAAGAATTACAAGAAACAAAAGAACAAGCTGGCAATCTAAGAAAGATCTGTGAATCTTGGTGTAAGTCATCAAGGAAAGCAGAAAAATGTATCAACCAGCAGATACCAAATCATGTAAAAGCAGTGCTAGGGGGAGATTATAGTGCTGCTGCTGATGAAATCATCGATGAACAAGTCAGTCTTGAAGGAAAAAATGTGAAATCTGATGATATACTTCCAAAGACATTTGTAAGGAACAAGGATGGAAAACAGGTCAAAACGAATAGGTTTGTGAAACCAACCCAAAGCCCCAAGGTTATCCATACAAACCATCAAGTTGAATGTTCTACATCTAACAGAAACTGTAAGTCAGTTTTCAAATGATTGGATTACAATCCTATGAGAACAACTGTCTTTGACAGAATAACTCACATCAACTCAAAGAGACATAACTCTTAAACCAAATATGAAAGGATGTCTAAGAAAAGAAAGTTGTCTGTAAGTCAGACTTCACCAGATAAGGGTAACCATAAAACTGACAAAGGTAAGTCCAAAGTCAGAGAAAATCAAGTTTACAAACTGTCTAAAAGGATTGAAAGGTTATCGACATCCTATAACCCTAAAACTGAATCCAAATTCAATGTTGGAAAACTCAAAGAAGTCACCCAAACACCTATCTTTAGAAGAAAATGTTATAAGTGTGGTGACAGAGGTCATAAAGCCAAAGATTGTGTAAGTACCAATCTTAGGCCTGAAAAAGTAAAGGATGATCAATATAAAACAGACTCAGAATCTGTTCAAGCTGATCAGTCAGCCTCTAAAGGATTAGGTAAGTGCTTATCCTTAGAACCCACCAAACAGTGGGTTCCTTAAAGAAACTAATGTGTTTAGTTGATCATGAGCAGGGCTCCTACAAGTGGTACCTAGACAGTGGATGCTCAAGGCACATGAAAGGAAGCAAAGGTATTCTAAGTGAATTCCAAAACATGAAGGACCCAAGGTGACATTTGGGGATAATTCTCAAGGAAGGACTAAAGGTTATGGAAAGATAACTGCTGGAACAGTCACTTTCAAGAAGGTAGCATATGTTGAAGGCCTTAAACATAATCTGATAAGTATCAGTCAATTATGTGATGAGGGTTATGAAGTCACCTTCAGAAAGCATGCAGGAACAATCTATGATAAGAAAGGAAAGCCAATACTAATGGCAAAAAGAGATAGAGATATCTATTTGTTAGATCTCAGCTCCGTAGATCCTTCAACTGAAACCTGTTTGTATTCTAACTCAACTCCCAAGCTGAGTTGGTTGTGGCACAAAAGCGTGTCACACCTAAATTTCAAATATATTAACAAATTGTCTAGCAAAGAGTTAGTCTCTGGTCTGCCAAAGATCATATTTGCTAAAGACAAACTTTGCTCAGCTTGTGAAATGGGAAAACATCATAAGGGATCCTTCAAGTCCAAACAGGAATTTTCGATTACAGAACCATTGCATATGTTGCATTTGGATTTATTTGGACCTAAGAGCACCCCAAGCCTAAGTGGTAAAAAGTATACTCTAGTGATTATTGATGAGTTCACAAGATTCACTTGGGTGGTCTTCTTAAAAGCCAAAAGTGAAGCTACATATGAGTTAATCAGCTTCATAAGACAAGCAGAGTTGCAAAAGGGTAAGTCTATTAAGCAGCTCAAAAGTGATCATGGGACCGAGTTTAGAAACTCAACCCTTGAAGGCTTTTGTGAAGAGAAGGGAATTATCCAGAATTTCTCATCCGTAAGAACTCCACAACAAAATGGAGTTGCTCAAAGGAGAAATAGAACCTTAATTGAAGCTGCCAGAACCATGCTATGTGAAGCAAAGCTTAAGCTGAGTTTTGGGCAGAAGCTGTAAGTACAGCCTGCTACACTCAAAACAGATCTATAATAGTTAAAAGACATGGTAAAACACCTTATGAGATGTATCATGGTAGAAAACCCAATATTGGATATTTCCATATCTTTGGTTCAACATGCTATGTGCTAAACCAAAGAGATCAGCTCCATAAGTTGGAACATAAAGTTGATCAAGGCATATTTGTTGGATACTCTTCAATTTCAAAATCCTACAGAGTTTATAATCTTAAAAGAAAAGTGATTGAAGAATCAATACATGTTACATTTGATGAGACAAGGATTGATGAATCTGACAAAGCTCAAGATGACCCGATTAGTCTGAGTGAGCTTGAGAGGAGAAGAGAGGATCTCATATCAAATACCATGTATGTTATGGATGATTATGATGGTGATAAATCTGACAAATGTGCATCATCAAAAGAAACTATCTATGTTGAAGATACTCAGCCTGAGAATCTAGCTGAATCATCAGGTACAAGTCAGATTGAAAATCTAAGTGATCTATCAATCCCTACTCAGACTGAAGAAGTAAGTCCTATTCAGCTTGAGAGACACTGCTCAAATTCAGATCCAGAACCGCAGTCTCCCACTACAACCTTCAAAGTATTAAAAGATCATAGCCTTGATGACATTATTGGTAACATTGAAGACGGTGTGTTAACTAGATCAAAGGCAAATACAAACTATGTTGCCTACTCTAGTTTTCTATCTCAAATGGAACCAAAGAAGACTGAAGAGGCTCTAAAGGATGCAGATTGGATTGAAGCTATGCAAGAGGAGCTGATAGAATTTCAAAGAAATAAGGTCTGAACCTTGTCCGTGTTCCCAAAGGAAAAACAATTATAGGCACTAAGTGGGTCTTTAGAAAAAAAATGGACAAGGATGGAGTAGTGATCAGAATTAAGGCAAGGCTAGTAGCTCAGGGGTATCGACAAGAAGAAGGTATTGACTATGATGATCAAATGGATGTTAAAAGTGCTTTTCTAAATGGATCACTACAAGAGGAATTCTATGTGAAACTTCATAAGTTGGTTACCCCTCAAACATCAAGGAGCTTGTTACATAAGTTGCATGGGTTTTTTGTGGCACACCATGCTTGTTTGCTTTCTTATGTTGTTTAGATAGCTTTGTTGGTAACAAAAAAATGCCCTAGACCTTTGGTTGTATATATTTATTCATTCATTTGGTGACTTCTAGTCACATGTTTTGTAATAAGTTATTTGTTTATTTATTTGGTATGTAAATTTGTTCTTGTGGCTTGCATGCCATTTAAATTCCATATTTATGTAAAGTACTAGAAGATAGGATTTTGTGGCTTGCATGCCATTTCTATCTTTAAATATGTATTTGTAATATGGAGGCAACCATCGGAAGTCATGGCTATGACGTCTTGGCGATCACAAATCCGGGAGGCCCAATGGAGGTGGCGGGTTTTGTCACACCCCGCTAAAGCGGAAACACGAGGTGTCACAGCACAAGATATCATCGCACAAGGTAAATAGATAATAACCATTAGATTAAATTAACAAAATATGTAGTTCGGATGAAACATAAATAAAGGTTACATATCCGAATAATATTTAAAGGACATTGTCTTGTACGATGCGTAAATGAAATAGATAATGTTTATATAAAATGTGACGATGAAGATGAAGATGCCACACATCATGTTTGCAAGCATAAGGTACCTAACGGCGGTCACCTGAAAGCACGGGTAAAAGAAAAGGGTCAACTACTAGAGTTGGTGAGTTCATAGGTTTTAATGTATGCACAAAACATCTTTTAAATGAGAAAAGTTTAAATAATTGATGGAAGTTTTTGGATAAAAATCCAAGTATGAAATAATGATAGAAGATGTATTATATTGCCCAATACGTTGCACATGGTAGTAATAGACTATGATGATTGTTGCTTGAGCCATTATCCAACCTAGCCGACAACCAATTGCCCATGATAAACCTAACGCCTATATTAAATGACGTTAGTAGTGGTAAAGTACATCTATAGTTCGTCAACCATAAATGGGAGACGTCGGAATCTCCAAATAGCGCTACTTACTAATACCATCGGCTCACTAGCGGAGTTAAGGAATAATGTCCAACGAAAGGGCCTTACAACGATCACCCAAGCACATCAAAGAATAATACCATAAGTGCTCAAAATAATATTTGAAATAAATAAGAAGATAGGCAATAAACTTTTCATGAAATATATACACATGCTTTCACCCCAAAAATAATATGAAAAACGGTAAAAAGGGGCTATGATACTCACTCGGTATGCAAAGGTGTTCACTCGTAAGGATTTCTTGTTCCTACCGAAGCTCCTTTCCTAATATAAGAGGTACGTAGCTCTATTAGACTTATTTTATTTATTATTTTGTATTATTTATTTGTTGTTAACTTATTTATTTAAATAGTTAAAGGTTGTCTCTATTTTTCCATAAATCATAAGTGTTCACTGGAATTTTCAGTTCTTTAAGTTGAACTTTAAAAATTAAAAACTGTAATTTAGGAGTCATATTAAGACTTGATATCTTAATATAATCTTAATACATATTTCTAGAATGTCCAGTAAAAATATAGGAATTTATAATCCATGTTTAGTATTTTTAATAATTAAAAGTGTATAGGATGTCCACTGATCAGTGTCTGGATGACATGTTGTTACTAAAACGTCTGTTTAGGTCTCATACGACCTCCTTTTTACATGATTCAAACTGGGAAATAACCACGACTCAAAGATTAAACTTTAAAAAAAAACTAGATGTATTTTGACCCAAGAATAAGTAAGTTACACGCGTTTAAAGTGTACCCTTCTAAATCTGCCAGATTTGCAGATTCAACATATGGGTCTTTTTAAATATGTTTTAAGGATCAAACGTTCATGAAAATTAGTGAATCCAGGTTTAAATGAAAGGTAACACTTTAAACTAAGATTAGCAAAAAGAATCAACTGATTTTGATACCTAGAACTCCAAATAAAACAAAAACAAGTGGAGAGTTCTAGCATCAGAATCTGCCAGATTTATTATTCTTTTTGCTTATGGGTCATAACTTTAATATAACATGTTTATATTCATGATTAATCATCTTGTATGAGTATAAGCTTTGATAATCCATGTGTTCTTACAACAATGGTAGGATGATACACATTTTATGTGTTCCTTACAACATTTGTTAAGATGAAACACATGCATGATCAAAGTCTTATTTTCTTGATTTTTAGTTGATTAAGTTCCATACAACAATGGTAGGATGATGCACATTTCATGTGCTCCTTACAACATTGGTAGGATTTTTATATTTACATGATTATAGATATATATAAAAGAAATAAGATGAACATCAAAGAAAAAAAGAAGAAAGAAGAAAAGAAGAAAAGTAGAAGAGTAGAGATGAGTGTGTTATGATCATCTTACCAACTCTTTTCTTTGATTATGTGTTTGATCTTCACAAGATGAACAAGACTTGGATGTTCTTGGGAGATTTTTTTTGGTGAAAGAAGAAGAGAGAAAAGAGAAGAGATGGAGTGTGGTGGTGAAGGAAATGATGAAGAGTAGTAGGGGGCTTATATAGAGCATGGGGGAGATCAAGTGGTGATTCTTGGGAAGAGAAGGAGGCAAGAGAAAAGAGATGGGGGGTTTCTTTTATTTTTTTATTTTTTATAAATTATGTGTAATTAGTTTAAATAAATTTGTATAAATGGTGATTTTGTTTAAATCTTTTAATTAACAAAGTTTTAATTATTTTGATGAGTTTATATATATATATATGTTTTATATTTTAACTTATTTATATTTATTATGATGTATTTAATTATTTTTTATTGTTATTATTATTATTATTGTATATGATTTGTAATTCTTGACTTTTAATAATTCGATTTTTTGAGCTCGGGAAGGTTCTAACCATATAGGCGGGATTTCTACGAAATCTAATATTATTATGGATGTATTTAAGTCATAAATACTATTTTTAGTCATACTAGGCTTAAAATTAGAATTTCTAATGGCTAACGTGGGAAATTTGTTGCCGAATGTCACAGTCTCCCCTGATTAAAAGAATTTCGTCCCGAAATTAATCGTTGATGTCCTGGACTTGCTTTTTGGCGAAGAGGTGCGGATATTTGAGTTTCATATAATCCTCTCGCTCCCAAGTGTATTCAGGCCCGTGCCTTGAGTTCTAACGAACTTTTAAGATAGGGATCCTGCTTCTCCTTAGTCTTTTGACGTCCCGGTCAAGGATTTCGATTGGTTCTTCTACAAAGTGCAACCGGTCATCAACTTGCACATCTTTTAAGGGTAAGATTAAGGTTTCCTCCGTTTGGCATTTCTTTAAATTCGACACATGGAACGTGTCATGGATGGCGCTCAGTTCTTGTGGCAGTTTTAGCTTGTAGGCTACCGGTCCAATCCTTTCGATTATCTCGAATGGCCCAACGTACCTGGGACTTAACTTGTTCTTTTTACCAAAACGCACTATCCCTTTCCAAGGTGATATATTTAGTAGAACTTTATCGCCAACTTGAAACTCTAGGGGTTTCCTGCGATTGTCGGCGTAGCTCTTTTGTCGGTCCCTAGCGGTTTTGAGCCTTTCCCTGATAATCTTTATCTTATCAGTGGTTTCCTGTACGACGTCTGGTCTGGACAATTGTCGGTCTTCGATTTCCAACCAGCTGAGCGGGGATCTACATTTGCGCCCATACAAGACTTTATATGGTGCACACTGGATGCTAGTGTGACACCTATTATTCTAAGAAAACTTAACTAATAGTATATGTGAATCTCAAGTTCCACTAAAATTTATTACGCATGCACACAACATGTCTTCTAGTGTCTAAATCGTTCTCTCCGATTGCCCATCCGTTTGAGGGTGGTAGGTGCTGCTCAGGTTTACTTGCGTACCTAACGCCCTTTGTGACGATTGCCAAAATCGGGATGTGAACCGACTACCTCTATTGGATATTATTGCAATTGGTACTGCGTGTCGGGCAACAACTTCGTCAATATAATTCTGAGCCAGTTTTCCACTTTGTAATCTTCCCGTATAGGGAGAAAAGGTGCCGATTTCGTGAGGCGATCTACTATAACCCAAATGGAATCGTACCCTTTTGCAGATCGGAGTAATTTAGATACGAAATCCATGCTTATATGTTCCCATTCCATTCTGGCTGTTGCAACAAACCGGATGGCTTCTGGTGTTCTGTCTTAACCCTTGCGCAAGTTAAACATTTCCCACGAACAAGGAGACGTCTTTCTTTATTCCAGGCCTACCAATAGTATTCCTTGAGAACATTTTGTCGGCTCCAGGGTGGATTGAATATTATAAGCCTCGTCTAAAATTGTCGATTAACGGTTATTAAACTTAGCTATCCAATTCTTGTTTTCGAAGTGGTGCACTCCATCTGGCCTGTTTTGAATCATCGCTCCAAGTGATATAGGGTCTCGTTCTTCAAATTTTCCGTCTTTGATGCTTCTTTTTGAGCTTCAACTATTCTTTCCTTTAGGCTTGTTTGAATGGTTGCTCCTAAAGCTTATACCCTAGATGGATTCACTCTTTTGTTTCTTCATAGAGCATCAGCGACCATATTGGCCTTGCTAGTATGGTATTTGATTTCACAATCGTAGTCACTAAGCCATTCCACTCATCTTCTACGCCTCATATCGAGCATCTTTGGATCAAGAATATGCTGAAGACTCTTGTGGTCTGTATAAATAGTTCGCTTAGTACTATAAAGGTAATATCTCCATTTTTTTTAAGGGCATATACTATGGCTCCTAACTCTAAGTTGTGGGTAGTAAATTTCTTCTCATGCACTTTGAATTGTCTCGAATCATATCAATGACTTTCTCTTTTTGCAACAACACACAACCCAATCCTTGGTGTGACGCATCGCAATATACCGCGAAGTTATATGTTCCTCCGGGTAACGCCAAAATTGGTGCATTGCTAACTTATTCTTAAGCGTAGAAAATGTTTTTTTTTTCACCAAACAAACTTCTTATCCTCTTGAGTTAATGCCGCGAGTGGTTGCGCAAATTTTGAGAAATTTGCTATAAATAAATGTACTTAACCGAGAAATTTACAATTTCAGTCGGGATATATGGGGTTCCTATTTCTTTATGGCTTCGATCTTTGTTGGGTCAACATGAATTCCTATTAATTACGTGGCCTAGAAAACGTAATTCCCGGCATACAACTTCTGATCCTTAAGTAACTTTAAACTTCTGATCCTTAAGTAACTTTAGTATCAACCTTAAATGCTTTTCATGGTGCTCTTTTGTCGCATGTAAATGAGTATATCATCAACAAACACAATCACAACTTATCTAAGTATAGTCTGCATACTCGGTTCATTACGTCCATGAAGACAATTGGTGCGTTTGTCAATCAAAAGGGCATAACTATAACGTGTTCTAAACGCGGTTTTGGGCACGTCCTCTTCACGGATTCTTAATTGATGATATCCAGATTGAATATTGATTTTAGAAAAATAGGTAGCACCTTGAAGTTGATCGAAAAGGTCATCGATTCGAGGAAGAGGGTATTGATTTTTGATGGTCAATATGTTGAGTTCCCTATAGTGTATGCACATTCGTAGCAATCCATCTTTCTTTTTGACGAATAGGACTACGGCTCCCCATGGTGAGGTACTTGGTCGAATAATTCCTTTGTCGAGTAGCTCTTGAAGATGTGCAGGCAATTTCCTACATTTCCAACGGGGCTAACCGATATGGTGCCTTTGCTACGAGCGCGGCTCCAGGGATTAAATCAATCCAAATTTGTCTTGTCTAACTGAGGGTAATCCAAGTAATTCATCCGGAAACACCTTGGGAGAATCCCGAACGATTGGAAAATCGTGAATGTGCTTTTCCTAAACCTCCGTTTCTACAACGTGAGCGAAGAATGCGATATAGTCCTTTCTTAAATATTTTTGCATTTTCATGCATGATACCACCTTGACGTTCTTCCTAGTCTTTTTTTCCTTATATGACAAGCGTTTCATCTTGTGATAGTGGAATCTGAATGATCTTTGCAGAACAAAGTATTTCAGCTTGATTTTTGGATAGCCAATACATACCAACAACTACATCAAAGCTCCCTAATTTGATTGGTATGGTCTACGTTAAAGTTTTTGCTAGCTAAGTTCAAGGTACACTTAGTGATTATATCTCTAGTCTTGACTTCTTGTCCATTAGCAAATTCCATGATATAGGCCTCTTTCAATATTTGAAATTTTAGATTGAGTTTTGGCCTAAAAACTAGTGGTACTAAGCTTCTATATATTCTAGAGTCAGATAGCATTGATGCGTTATAATTGTTCAGAAGAAACATACTAGTAATCACATTCGGGTCTCTCCTTTGTACAAATTCTACTTAGCTAGGTTATGGTGATCCTAAGATATAAGGTCTAACAACTAACACTCCCGTTCAATCATATAGCAATGCATGTAAAATCAAACATTTCATAACGTGATTTAAGCAACATATGTTCAATCATATAGTTCCCAAAAGTACCAAAATGATTTCCTAAAAGACATCAAGTGATTAATGTTTAACAAATCATCAAAAAAAAAAAAAAAAAAAAAAAAAAAAACCACCAAGTTTAATAATCGAAAGAAACTCCAAATCTTTCACTAATTCAATCTCCTTAAAAACAACCCTAGCGTACCATCATACTTACTAGCAATCTCACCATCACTATAACGAAATATCCTCCCAAGCACATATATAATTAAATCATCTACACGGCCCTCCTTGTTGCAATGGTAGTCCCCACAGCTCTTAACGCTTCACGGTGTTGCGACTCCGAGAGCATAGACAAAAAAATTTCATAGGACATGGTGCCGGTGGTCTAAACTAGTATGATGAATACTCAGTTCTAGTGATATGCTTTGTATCCACCTTCCCTCTTTAGGGGTCACCCTTAATGTCCTTACGATAGTTCCCGTTACTACTCAGGGTGCTTCTATGTGCTCCCTAAATTAGCAGTTCTCTCCCTCCTAATGAAAAGGTCACGATGTTACTCTCGTTGGTAAAGAGACTCTTTTCCTAGCCGTGAGCCAAACACATGCTTCACAGGAAGTTGGTGTTGATAATACACTAGGTCGTGAAACTCGGGGACTCTCCTACTAAGTTTCTATTCTAACCTCCATGGATAAAGAATATGTAATCTTAGTGCGTCAATCTAATGATGACATTACAGACTTCGATATATATAAAATTGGTTACTAAGTGTGCTAATATATGCAAGTACTTATGATATGCCATGCTTATGCACACACACAATAATCATGTTCTAGAAAGAAGATAAATAAAATTTGTTTCTAAGTATATTTTTATTATAACTAACCTAAGTGCCATATCGTACATAGCTAAATTAGACATAGGTGATCAAGCTTTGTCTAATTGAGGTATAACAATGTGGTACTCAGCTTAATTATATTATCAATACACTTGATGCATTTTAAACAAAATTATTTGGAAAATTATTTTTATAAACCTTTGGTCATAGTTGTTGTTTTCCCCCCATAAGAAAAACAACATTCCCTATAACCTTAGGCTCTGATACCAAATCTGTCACACCCCGCTAAAGCGGAAACACGAGGTGTCACAGCACAAGATATCATCGCACAAGGTAAATAGATAATAACCATTAGATTAAATTAACAAAATATGTAGTTCGGATGAAACATAAATAAAGGTTACATATCCGAATAATATTTAAAGGACATTGTCTTGTACGATGCGTAAATGAAATAGATAATGTTTATATAAAATGTGACGATGAAGATGAAGATGCCACACATCATGTTTGCAAGCATAAGGTACCTAACGGCGGTCACCTGAAAGCACGGGTAAAAGAAAAGGGTCAACTACTAGAGTTGGTGAGTTCATAGGTTTTAATGTATGCACAAAACATCTTTTAAATGAGAAAAGTTTAAATAATTGATGGAAGTTTTTGGATAAAAATCCAAGTATGAAATAATGATAGAAGATGTATTATATTGCCCAATACGTTGCACATGGTAGTAATAGACTATGATGATTGTTGCTTGAGCCATTATCCAACCTAGCCGACAACCAATTGCCCATGATAAACCTAACGCCTATATTAAATGACGTTAGTAGTGGTAAAGTACATCTATAGTTCGTCAACCATAAATGGGAGACGTCGGAATCTCCAAATAGCGCTACTTACTAATACCATCGGCTCACTAGCGGAGTTAAGGAATAATGTCCAACGAAAGGGCCTTACAACGATCACCCAAGCACATCAAAGAATAATACCATAAGTGCTCAAAATAATATTTGAAATAAATAAGAAGATAGGCAATAAACTTTTCATGAAATATATACACATGCTTTCACCCCAAAAATAATATGAAAAACGGTAAAAAGGGGCTATGATACTCACTCGGTATGCAAAGGTGTTCACTCGTAAGGATTTCTTGTTCCTACCGAAGCTCCTTTCCTAATATAAGAGGTACGTAGCTCTATTAGACTTATTTTATTTATTATTTTGTATTATTTATTTGTTGTTAACTTATTTATTTAAATAGTTAAAGGTTGTCTCTATTTTTCCATAAATCATAAGTGTTCACTGGAATTTTCAGTTCTTTAAGTTGAACTTTAAAAATTAAAAACTGTAATTTAGGAGTCATATTAAGACTTGATATCTTAATATAATCTTAATACATATTTCTAGAATGTCCAGTAAAAATATAGGAATTTATAATCCATGTTTAGTATTTTTAATAATTAAAAGTGTATAGGATGTCCACTGATCAGTGTCTGGATGACATGTTGTTACTAAAACGTCTTTTTAGGTCTCATACGACCTCCTTTTTACATGATTCAAACTGGGAAATAACCACGACTCAAAGATTAAACTTTAAAAAAAAACTAGATGTATTTTGACCCAAGAATAAGTAAGTTACACGCGTTTAAAGTGTACCCTTCTAAATCTGCCAGATTTGCAGATTCAACATATGGGTCTTTTTAAATATGTTTTAAGGATCAAACGTTCATGAAAATTAGTGAATCCAGGTTTAAATGAAAGGTAACACTTTAAACTAAGATTAGCAAAAAGAATCAACTGATTTTGATACCTAGAACTCCAAATAAAACAAAAACAAGTGGAGAGTTCTAGCATCAGAATCTGCCAGATTTATTATTCTTTTTGCTTATGGGTCATAACTTTAATATAACATGTTTATATTCATGATTAATCATCTTGTATGAGTATAAGCTTTGATAATCCATGTGTTCTTACAACAATGGTAGGATGATACACATTTTATGTGTTCCTTACAACATTTGTTAAGATGAAACACATGCATGATCAAAGTCTTATTTTCTTGATTTTTAGTTGATTAAGTTCCATACAACAATGGTAGGATGATGCACATTTCATGTGCTCCTTACAACATTGGTAGGATTTTTATATTTACATGATTATAGATATATATAAAAGAAATAAGATGAACATCAAAGAAAAAAAGAAGAAAGAAGAAAAGAAGAAAAGTAGAAGAGTAGAGATGAGTGTGTTATGATCATCTTACCAACTCTTTTCTTTGATTATGTGTTTGATCTTCACAAGATGAACAAGACTTGGATGTTCTTGGGAGATTTTTTTTGGTGAAAGAAGAAGAGAGAAAAGAGAAGAGATGGAGTGTGGTGGTGAAGGAAATGATGAAGAGTAGTAGGGGGCTTATATAGAGCATGGGGGAGATCAAGTGGTGATTCTTGGGAAGAGAAGGAGGCAAGAGAAAAGAGATGGGGGGGTTTCTTTTATTTTTTTATTTTTTATAAATTATGTGTAATTAGTTTAAATAAATTTGTATAAATGGTGATTTTGTTTAAATCTTTTAATTAACAAAGTTTTAATTATTTTGATGAGTTTATATATATATATATGTTTTATATTTTAACTTATTTATATTTATTATGATGTATTTAATTATTTTTTATTGTTATTATTATTATTATTGTATATGATTTGTAATTCTTGACTTTTAATAATTCGATTTTTTGAGCTCGGGAAGGTTCTAACCATATAGGCGGGATTTCTACGAAATCTAATATTATTATGGATGTATTTAAGTCATAAATACTATTTTTAGTCATACTAGGCTTAAAATTAGAATTTCTAATGGCTAACGTGGGAAATTTGTTGCCGAATGTCACAGGTTTAGTGGGAGCACATCCGAAGTCAATGGAAGTTTTTCCTTAGTTGACTTAGTTTTCCCGTTTTGGCTTACGGGAAAACGCATAGGCTTTGGGTATGGTTACAAATATGATGTATGCATGTGATGTGTTTTATTTGTTTATGCGTGGATATTACAACTATTGCATGCTAGAAAACTTTTTATAAATTATAAAAACACAAGAGTTTTAAAATTGGTTTACAAACTCGCGCGCACATAAGATTAACAAAAGGATATAAAATTGGTTTATGTTCAAAGTGAAAAATTTGTTTTGTCACTAAATTTGTTAATCAAAACAAAAATGGTTTTTTAACCGGAAAACAAATCCCGTTTTCTAAAAGTAAATCACACGCCACCCATAAGAAGACACCACCCGGATCTAGTCACGCAAGGTTGATTGTCGAGCTTTAGCCGAGTCAATCCATGCGTGAGCTGTGTGGAAGGTGCGTGTGGCAACTCGCAAGGTTGATTGTCGAGCTCTAGCCGAGTCAACCATTGGGCAAGAGTACCACCGTGTATCTTGATGGATGATTTACAATTTCAAAATAGAATTTTGAATGGTTGTTGAGCTATAGCCGAGATTATTCAAAATTTTAGTTTGAGATTGGTGTGGAGGGATCAAACATGCCAATGCGACACAATGATTGTGAATTTGGATCCCGCAAGGAACTAAGAGTTGTAATAATGGATTACAATCGGTAAAATGGTTACCGGCCTAAATAAGCTTTACCACGTGATCCGTGGAAAACCCGTTACGGTGAAGTAAAATATGGTTCTTAGCCTTGTTAAAATATTGTTTTATTTAACACATGGGGTAATTATTTTAACGAGGTTTATCAAACTAACTAAATTACTTTGCTTTAATAGATGGCATCTTCAAGCACCAACAACCCCACCCACTTCTCTTTGAGAATTTTTCTAGAGAAAGAGAAACTTGATGGGACCAACTTTATGGATTGGTCTAGGAAATTACGTATTGTCCTACGGCATAAGGATAAATTGGTTACCATTGAGGAACCCCTTCCGGAAACCCCTGCTGCGAACACAATTAGGTCCGTTCGTGATGCGTTTGAAAAACGCGTCAAAGACACCAACGAGGTTACTTGCCTCATGATAAGCACGATGAGCCCCGATTTGCAAAAGAAAATGGAGCATCTAAATGCTTATGAAATTATGCTTGAGTTGAAGGACATGTTCCAACAACAAGGAAGGCAAGAATGGTATGGGTGCTTGAACGACCTACTTGGTTGCTGGCTACAGAGTGGCGGGAACGTAAGCCTTCACGTGCTCAAGATGAAGGCACTAGTGGAGCACTTGGAGAGACTAGGGTTTACCATAGGAAGGGAGATGGTGGTGGATATTATCCTACGATCCCTTCCTCCATCTTATGATCAATTCACCTTGAGTTATCATATGCATGGGATGGACAAAACCCTAATGGAGCTACATGGTATGTTGAGGACCGCTGAGTCCAACATGACCAAACAAAATCCCACCTCTCCAGCTCCCGTCCTGGCTATCACGGAAGGAGATGCCAAGAAAACCCTACCCCAAAGCCTAAGCCAAAGGGTCTTATTCCCCAGGCAAATACTCTAGAGGAGGCGGTTGGCTTCTTCTGCAGGGCGAAAGGGCACATGCGCCGGAGCTGCCCAAAGTACCTAGAAGGCCTTAAGAAGCTTAGAGCTTCGGGAGCAGTTACTTCTACTTCAGGTACGTTCATGATTGAACTCTATCATACTTCTACTTCAAATGGTTGGATATTAGATACCGGCTATCGAACTCATATTTGTAACGTTGTGCAGGTGCTAAGGGAAAGTAGAAGGCTGAGGGATGGGGAGCTGGATTTTATAATGGGGAACAAGGAGGTCGTCCCTGTTTTGAAGAAAGGGAGCGTGGAGCTAACTTTTAGATCCGGTTACTCTATTATTTTGAAAAATGTATGCTATTCGCCAAGTGTGGTGCGAAACATTATTTCTCTATTTGCTTTGTATGATGATGGATATTACTTTAATTTTGATAATGGAATTATCTCTTGTCTTAAAGATGATGTTTGTTATTTTAAAGCATATCCATGTCGTGGTATATACAAAGCTGATGCATATATCTCAAATGATAGAACAATCATGAATATCGATTCTGAGTCCAGAAATACTTTGGACATGTTTACTTTATGGCATAGTCTCCTTGGCCATATAAACACCAAGCTCCAAGCGGATGGGATCTTGGAATCATTTGACCTCGAGTCAAGTGAAGTATGCGAATCTTGTTTATTGGGCAAGATGACAAAATCTCCCTTTACCGGTGTGAGTGAAAGGGGCAAGGACTTGTTGGACATTGTGCATACTGATGTATGCGGTCCATTCAAGCATGTTACAAGGAACAACTCAAGATACTTTGTTACATTTTCCGATGGCTACAGTACATATGGATATGTCTACCTGATTAGGCATAAGTCTGAAACCTTTGAGGTTTTCAAGACCTTCCAAAACAAAGTTTAGAATCCATTGGGCGAATCTATAAAGATACTTCGATCCGATAAGGGAGGCGAATATCTGAGCTCAGATTTCATTGATCATCTTAAAAATTGTGGGATTATCTCACAATTAACACCTTCTAGGACAACACAATTGAATGGTGTCTCCGAGCGGAGAAATCGGACAATATTAGATATGATCCGATCCATGATGAGTCACACAAAAGTACCCATTAGTTTTTGGGGGTACGCTCTTGAGTCGGCGGCTAGGATCCTTAACCTCGTACCGAAAAAGAAAGTCTAGAAAACACCTTATGAGATATGGCATGGAGTAATTCCTAAAATTGCATATCTCAAAGTATGGGGATATCCTGCCTATGCTAGACGTGAGATAGAGAACAAACTTGAACCCTAATAAGAGAAGTCTTACTTCGTTGGGTATCCTACCGGAGCCATGTGATATTTGTTTTACAAACCCTCCGAGAATAAACTTTTTGTTGTAAGGAGGGTAGGCTTCCTTGAAAGAGAACTAATATCCATGCAGTCTGGTGGGAAAAAGATTGATCTTGAAGAAATTCAAGAACCCACAAATGAAGGGACTAGTGTCGGCACTAGCACTCAACCCGAAGTGGTTGAAACCAAAAATGATGATGTGTCGGTACTTGACAACAATCCATTACCTCTTCATAGATCTGGTAGATCCCGTCATGAGCCATAGAGATATGGGTTTCTCATATCCGAGGGTTACACATTATTGGTGGATCATGATGAACCCACCAACTACCAGGATGCCGTAGCAAGCATTGACTCTACTAGATGGAAGGAGGCTATGGAAAGCGAGATGGAGTCCATGTCAGACAACCAAGTATGGGAATTGGTTGATCCCACACCCGGGTTTAAGACAGTAGGGTGTAAATGGGTCTTCAAGAAGAAGACCGGTGTGGATGGGACTGTAGATACTTTCAAATCCCGACTGGTGGCTAAGGGTTTCACACAAACTCATGGTATTGATTATGAGGAAAACTTTTCCCCAGTGGCTATGTTGAAGTCTATAAGAATACTCATGGCCATTGCTGGATTATATGATTATGAAATTTGGCAAATGGATGTAAAAACCGCCCCTTCCTTAATGGTAAGCTAAATGAAGAGGTGTTTATGACACAACCCGAGGGTTTTGTACATTCTGAGTATCCTAAAAGAGTCTGTGTTAGTCCCATGTTTAGAATAGTTAGATTTGATGAGACAAATTACAGATATGTATAGATGATAGGTTAAGAGTTAGGAATTATGTAAGTCTGTTATACACTGACTAGTCAGCTTAGGCTGAGTAGTCAGCGTATAAACAAATATAGAGTTTTTCTATGTAAGTACTACATAGTTCTGTGACTTCTAAGCTGAGATAGGTTTTAATACTTGAAGACTTGAAGATTCAAGAACCCAAGATTCAAGAACTCAGCTTGACAAGGTCAAGACTGAGTGAGTCAGCTCAGCGTCAGAAGTCAGTTCAAGAATTTAAGTAAGTTCTAAATTCTTTTATAAACTCTCTATATCTACGACATTTAAATTAGGATATCTGAACCTAATTTAAACTATCTATTAGTTGGATAGAGATCCCAAACGGAATTAGTTAGATATGTTCTAATTAAGGAGTTTGTTACGGTTTTAAAGTAAAGATAAGTTCTATCTTTAAACGGCGATTTGTTCGTAGATATATCAAGTATAAACCTTCTTATGGGCTTCGATACATGAACAGAGAACACGTGATACATACGATGACTGCATAAGTTGGAAGACTGCATAAGTTGCAAAATGTACGTGTGTTCGTGATACTTGGTACGCGTGTGTTGCGATAACTTTGTGAGTTCAAAGTTCAAGAGAGTTTTCAAGAATGCTTGTTAATCAGTTTTAACAAGAAGTTAGATCATCAATTAGTTTGTGATTCAAGAGTGTTTAGAGAGAGTTGAGTTTATAATCAGTGTAATATCAAATCATCCTGTTGATTTGATTAGAAAGCAATAGTTGTAAACATTCTATTTGATTATTGAATATACGTTTGATTAATTTGATTATTTGTTTAAAGTGTATTCAACCCCCCGTTCTACACTGTATCGGTTGCTTGTTTACCCTCTTTGGGACCAACAACTGGTATCAGAGCAAGTTTCTTCGTAAGTTGAAGATCAAGATCCGCTGTCAAGAGGTTAAGATGTCAACTAGCAAACAATCAAGTCATATCCCAACAATGACGGCAAAAGGGTGTCCTATTTTTGATGGCACTGACTATCCTATGTGGAAGTTTAGAGCTATGCTATATCTGAAGTCCGTGGATCACAGGATGAGTACCGTGATTCAAGATGGCCTAATCATACCCATGATCCATATTACTGCCATTGACAAAACTGTTCCTTCTGGAGAAACTCCCAAGCCTGAAGCATCCTGGACCGAGGAAGATCGTAAACTGTTCAACCTTGATGATAAGGCACAGAGCATTATAGAAAATGCATTGACAAATCCTCTTCTGCACACTGTGGCTGGGTGCCAAACTGCAAAAGAGATGTGGGATACTCTCAGTGTTAAGTATGAAGGCACTGACTTGGTCAAGCAACATAAGAAGACAAATATAAGTCATTCTTATGAGAATTTCTTTGCCAAAAAGAATGAAACTCTGGCAGATTTGTTTACCAGATTTCAATGCTTGATAAATGATCTGCTCTTGGTAGGTGTCAAGAAAGATGAGAATGAGTTGGTACTCAAGTTCTTGGATGTGTTACCAGAACAATTCAAAGAGATAACCATTGCACTTCATGCTGGAGGAACCTTAGGAAAATATGATCTCAGATCTCTCTATGGTTTCCTTCTAAATCATCAACAGATCATGGAACAGAAGAAAGTGGCCCAGCAACAACTAAAAGAACCTATAAATAATGTTGGATCTGCATTAATTGCTGAAAAGAAGAAGGGATCTATAAAGTCTCAAGCTGAGACTGACTCTGAATCTGAATTTGAGGAAGTAAGTCCTAACTCAGGTTCAGATGATGAAGAAATGGATGCTCTTACTGAACAAATGGCAATGTTAGCAAGAAACTTTAGAAACTCCAGAAGAGGAAGGGGTCAACCTGACAAAAGCAAAACTGGTAAGTCTACTTTTGATCCTAAGAAAGCTAAGTGCTTTAACTGTCAGAGGATAGGACACATAGCTGCTGAGTGCAAAGTTAAGAAAGGAGAATCAGCTTCAGTGGCTGACAAGAATGCCTATAGAGCTGATAAATATAAAAAGAAAAATCAAAGACTCAAAGGCAAGCCAGATGAAAACACCAAAGGTCTTCTTGCTGAGACCCGGGATACTGAATCATCTACTTCAGATGATGAGCCAAATAGGTGTTTGATGGCTATTGAGGATGAAGAGGAACAAGTTGACTATGAGTTAAAAGATAGTTCCTTTGATGAGGATCTAGCAGAAGCGGCTAAGCTAAGTAAGCAAACCAGCAACTGGGATCCTGCCTCAATGTATAAGGTAAATAACTTTCGCTCTTACACTGATGAACAAAAATGTTTAATGTTTAACTATTTTTTGAATGACTTCAAAACCTCTCTCACTGTTCAATCTAGTTTGAAAAATGAAATTTCAAAATTAAAAGATGAACTTAAACACTCTAAAACTCTCATAAATGCTGGTGAAAAGACTCAAAGTGATTATGAATGTCAGCTTCACATAAACAAACTTCTAAGTGAAAAACTACAAGAATTAAAAGAACAAGCTGATAATCTAAGAAAGATCTGTGAATCTTGGTGTAAGTCATCAAGGGAAGCAGAAAAATGTATCAACCAGTAGATACCAAATCAAGTAAAAGTAGTATTAGGGGGAGATTATAGTGTTGCTGCTGATGAAATCATCAAAGAACAACTTAGTCTTGAAGACAAAACTATGAAATCAGATGATATACTCCCAAAAACATTATTAAGGAACAAGGATGGAAAATAGGTCAAAACCAATAAGTTTGTGAGACCGACTCAAAGTCCCCAGGTTATTCATACAAACCATCAAGCTGAATGTTCCAGATCCAACAGAAACTGTAAGTCAGTTTTCAAAAGATTGGATTACAATCCTATGAGAACAACTGTCTTTGACAGAATAACTCACGTCAACTCAAAAAGACATAACTCTCAAGCCAAATATGAATGGATGTCTAAGAACAGAAAGTTGTCTGTAAGTCAGACTTCACAAAACAAGGGTAACCATAAAGCTGACAAAGGTAAGTCCAAAGTCAGAGAAAATCAAATAGACAAACTGTCTAAAAAGATTGAAAGGTTATTCACATCTTATGACCCTAAAACTGAATCCAAATTTAATGTTGGAAAACTCAAAGAAATCACCCAAATACCCATCTTCAGAAGAAAATGCTATAAGTGTGGTGATAGAGGTCATGAAGCCAAAGATTGTGTAAGTACCAATCTTAAGCCTGAAGAAGTAAAGGATGATCAGTCTAAAACAGACTCAGAATCTGTTAAAGCTGATCAGTCAAACTCTAAAGGATTATCTAACTGCTCATCCTCAGGACCCACCAAACAGTGGGTTCCAAAAAAAACTAATATGTTTAGTTGATCATCTGCAGGGCTACTACAAGTGGTACCTAGACAGTGGATTCTCAAGGCACATGACAGGAAGCAAAGGGATTCTAAGTGGATTCCAAAACAATGAAGGACCCAAGGTGACATTTGGGGATGATTCTCAAGGAAGGACTAAAGGTTATGGAAAGATAACTGCTGGAAACGTCACTTTCAAGAAGGTAGCATATGTTGAAGGCCTTAAACACAATCTGATAAGTATCAGTCAATTGTGTGATGAGGATTATAAAGTCACCTTCAGAAAACATGCAGAAATAATTTATGATAAGAAGGGAAAGCCAATACTAATGGCAAAAAGAGAGAGAGAGATATCTATTTGTTAGAGACTATCACATCTAAATTTCAAATATATTAACAAATTGTCTAGCAAAGAGTTAGTCTCTGGTCTGCCTAAGATCACATTTGCTAAAGACAAACTCTGCTCAGCTTGTGAGATGGGAAAACATCACAAGGGATCCTTTAAGTCCAAGCAGAATTTCACAATTACAGAACCATTGCATATGTTGCATTTGGACCTATTTGGACCTATAAGCACCCCAAGCCTAAGTGGTAAAAAGTATACTCTAGATGAGTTCACAAGATTCACTTGGGTAGTCTTCTTAAAAGCCAAAAGTGAAGCTGCATATGAGTTAATCAGCTTCATAAGACAAGAAGAGTTGCAAAAGGGTAAGTCTCTTAAACAGCTCAGAAGTGATCATGGCACTGAGTTTAGGAACTCAACTCTTGAAGGCTTTTGTGAAGAAAACGGAATTATACAGAATTTCTCATCTGTAAGAACTCCATAACAAAATGGAGTTGCTGAAAGGAGAAATAGAATCTTAATTGAAGCTGCCAGAACTATGCTATGTGTGGCAAAGCTCAAGCTGAGCTTCTAGGCAGAAGCTGTAAGTACATCCTGCTATACCCAAAATAGATCGATAATAGTTAAAATACATGGCAAAACACCTTATGAGATGTATCATGGCAGAAAACCCAACATTGGATGCTTCCACATTTTTGGTTCAACATGCTATGTGCTAAACAAAAGAGATCAACTCCATAAGTTGGAACCCAAAGCTTACAGAGTCTTTAATCTTAAAAGAAAGGTAATTGAAGAGTCAGTACATGTTACGTTTGATGAGACAAGTATTGACGAATCCGACAGAGCTCAAGCTGACCCGGTTAGTTTGAGTGAGCTTGAGAGGAGCAAATAAGATCTCACATCAAATCCCATGTATGTTATGGATGATTCTGATGATGATGATGGTGGTAAATCTGAAAAATGTGCATCATCAAAAGAAACTGTTAATATTGAAGAAAATCAGCCTGAGAGTCTCGGTGAATCATCAGGTACATGTCAGGTTAAAAATATAAGTGATCTTACTATTCCTACTCAGACTGAAGAAGTAAGTCCTATTTAGCCTGAGAGACATTGCTCAGACTCAGACCCAGAACCTCAGTCTCCCACTACAACCTTCAAAGTATTAAAAGATCATCCTCTTGATGATGTCATTGGGAACATTAAAGATGGTGTGTTAACTAGATCTAAGGCAAATACAAACAATGTTGCCTACTCTAGTTTTCTATCTCAAATGGAACCAAAGAAGACCGAAGAGGCTCTAAAAGATGAAGATTGGATTGAGGCTATGCAAGAGGAGCTGACAGAATTTCAAAGAAATAAGGTCTGGACCCTTGTCCCTGCCCCCAAAGGAAAAACAATTATAGGCACTAAGTGGGTCTATAGAAAAAATGGACAAGAATGGAGTAGTGATTAGAAACAAGGCAAGGCTAGTAGCTCAGGGGTATCGACAAGAAGAAGGTATTGATTATGATGAGACCTTTGCCCCTGTTGCAAGAATTGAAGCTATAAGGTTGTTTCTAGCCTATGCAGCCTTCAGAAACTTTAAAGTGTATCAAATGGATGTTAAAAGTGCATTTCTAAATGGAGCACTACAGGAGGAGGTCTATGTGAAACAACCCCCTGGTTTTATTGATTCTAAACATCCAGATTATGTCTATAAGTTAGACAAGGCTCTGTATGGACTCAAGCAAGCTCCAAGAGCCTGGTATGATACACTGTCCACCTATTTGCTCTCAAACGATTTTGTTAGAGGAAGTTTTGATAAAACTCTATTCATTAGAAAGAGCAGAGGACATGTCATTCTGATTCAAATCTATGTGGATGACATTATCTTTGGTTCAACAAACTAAGGTCTGTGTGATTGGTTCTCTAAGATAATGTCCAATCAATACAGAATGAGCATGATGGGTGAGATGACTTACTTTTTAGGACTTCAAATCTATCAGAAAGAAGATGGTATATTTATTAATCAGAGCAAGTATGTCTTTGATCTTATTAAGAAATATGGATTAGACTTAAGCCATCCCGCAAAGTCTCCAATGTTACACAATGTCAAGCTACACAAGGACATTGATGGAAAATCTGTATGTCAGACTATATATAGAGGAATGATAGGTTCATTACTCTATTTAACAGCAAGCAGACCTGATATAATGTTTGCTACATGTGTTTGTGCACGATATCAGGCTGATCCAAAGGAATCACACCTGCTAGCTGTTAAAAGAATACTCAAATATCTGAAGGGAACACCAAATTTAGGTTTGTGGTATCCCAAAGGATCAGGATTTGAGCTGATAGGGTACTCAGATTTAGACTTTGCAGGATGTGGTCTAGATAGTGTTGGAAAATAAGGCTAAGTAAGTTAAAACTGTTGAACATGCAAAAGCAAAATTGTTGGAGTAGGTTTTGAGAAAACAGTTTCAAAGCTGTTAGTACAAAAAGATTCATAACTGTTAGTTATATCACATCAACTGTTGGAAGAGAATGAAGAGAAGACTATTAGAAGAAACTTAGAACTATTTATTCTACAAACAGTTTCTGTTGAGATATTTATGGAAATCACTATCTTTGTGGATTTCAAAGATATCTTATCAAGATTTGAAGATTATCAAGATTATCTCTCAAAGATAGAAGATTAACAAACTTCAAAAACCTAGAGGGTTATAAATACTCTGTTTAGATTAGTTTGTTATTATTGCTTTTGATTTACACTTATTCATATTGTTTAATATTTTCAGAAAGTGTATTAGCCCCCAAGTTTCTCTGAAACCTAAGAACAGTTTGTGTTCTTCGTCTAACAAAAGAGTTAGATTGGAGGTATTGGTGAATATTGTAATCATCTTTGATTATTAATAAACATCTTGTGTTTAAAGTTATTCTTTGAATTGATTGAATTTTTCGTGTGATTAAAACCTTTATTAATCAATTAAGTGTGATTCCGCAATTCTTAGTTGATTGTGATTAAATTCAAATGTTGTCTTTTCATACAAGTCTGATTTAAGATAGTAAAAGATAATTCTTGTTATTTTGTTTATTTACGATCCTGACAAGTGGTATCAGAGCCTTAACATTAAGGTTCTCTTAATCACTAGTTAAAGGTTTTTCACAATCTGCTATGTTCTTATTGATTTAAAGTCTTTTTATTGTTTATTTGAGAATTCTCAATCACTGAATTACAATGGAGTCTGGTGGATCTTCTGAAAACACTGGATCTGGGTCAAACATTCGCGTTCCCATGCTCAAACCAACTGATTTTGAGATGTGGAAACTGAGAATCAAGCAGCATGTTCAATTGATGGACTATGCTGTTTGGGAAATCATTGAGAATGAGCCCATAACCCCTGTTGATTTAGAAGAAACTGGAAAACCTAGGAAGAAACCACCACCAAAAACAGATGCTGATAGAAAAGAGAGGATGCTAGAGATGAAAGCTCTAAGCATTCTTCAAATTGCTATTCGTAATGAATATCAACATCAGTTCAAGAAGTTTGAGAATGCTCATGAATTGTGGAATGCATTAGAAAAAAGGTTTGCAGGGAATGCAAGCTCCAATAGAAATCAAAGGGATCTTCTCAAACAAGCTTATGAGAACTTTTCCAATGGAAAGAATGAGAGTATCACTCAGATCTTTGATAGGTTCTATAAGCTAGTAAGTCAACTTGAGAGTGCAAAGGTTAGAATAGAGCAAGATGAGATCAATAGAAAGTTTCTTAGGTCTTTAGGTGATGAGTGGACAGTATATGCTGCACAATGGAGGACTAAGGACTCTTTGGAGGATATAGAATTAGATGATCTCTACAACAGTTTAATTGTGTTTGAAGGGGAAATTGAAGGAAAAAGGAAGTCAATGATCCTTATTCACAATGCTGCTCTTCTCTCATCCTCATATATGGACTCAAATCTTTCTTTAACTAACTCTGCTGATGCTTGTGTAGGTGCTGTTACTGGAGTAGATATGAATACTTCTGATGTATTGCTTGAAGCATTCTTAGCAAGTCATGCACATTCAACCCTTACAAATGAGGATCTTGAGCAAGTGCATCCAGATGATCTTGAGGAGATGGATCTCAAATGGCAAATGGCTATGCTGACTGTAAGAGCAAAAAGGTTCATCAAAAGAACAGGAAGACAAAACATGAACTTCAGGGCTGATGGTCAGACTGGTTTTGACAAGTCCAAAGTAAGATGTTTCAAATGTCAACAGCATGGTCACTTTGCTAGAGAATGCAGATCTGGTAGACAAAACAGAATCAAGGTCAACAGTCAACTCCCACCTCATCAGCATTGGTCTCTCAAGAAGGCTATGGGTTTGATTGGAGTGATCAGACTGAACAAGCAACTCACAACAAAGCATTAATGGCGTTGACTGACTCCTCCATCAACATGGATTCATCAGAGACAGAAGACATTCATGTATCTTCTAAACTATGTCATGGTGAATGTAGAGCTATAGTTAAGAGGTTTAGAGAACACAACAGAAAGGTTTGTGCTCCTCTAAGAAAAATGGAAGAAAGAAGGTATGAAACCAGTGCTGTAATTGAAAGCTTTGAAAAGAAAATCAAAGATTATCACGCTAATGAATTGCAAATGGACTATGATAGAAAGTATCATAAGTGGGAGAAAGAGCAACTTCAAAAAGAGATTGATAGTCTTAAGGAGAAGTTGAGTGAGAAAGAGAATAAAATAGTTGAATTAACCAAGAAATTGAATGGTGTGGACATAGATTTGAACATGTTTAAAGCTTCATCCCTTAAGCTTGAAACTGTTTTGAAATCACAGATCTCAAATAAAATAAAATCAGGCATAGGCTACAAACAGACTCCTCCTCCATACAATCACACCTATATAACTCCAATGACTGATGTAGCTGAAAGGTATGTTGATGAACCACTAGAGGAAGAATTAAAGTCAGCAGATCCACAGCTAGAAAGTAAAGATGAGGGAGTTGTATATGAGATAATTGATGAATAGAAGGAAGGATTTGTGAAGAAAGAGGAAATCATTCCAATCAAAAATCACATCTGTTGTGAACCAAAAGCACCTAACTCTTCTTCACAACATGTGATGTTTGTAAAAGCATCCTCAGAACCTTCCACCAGTGAACCAAAACCCTTCAAAGCTGTTACTTCTATAAACAGTTTCACTACTGTTGAAAACAGTCCCCATCTTTACACTAACAGTTCCAAGGAAAGTCCAAACAGTTCTCATCCAAAAACTGCAACTGTTAGTATTAAGACCAAAGGAAAGAAGGAGATTGATGAAGTTGCAGTTGCAAAACAGAAGAAGAAGGCTTCAAAATTAAAATCCAAAAACAAACATGTGTAGAAGCATACAGAAATGTCTATTTGCACATGCAAACAACATGGTGTGCAAAAGTTTCCTCCTTCAGCACTAGTGAGGGGGAATCAAAGAAATAGAAACAAATTATGGGCACAAAGAAGTGGGATACCTATATTCAAAGCTAAAAATGGTTACATTTGTGGGAAAGCAACTCACCTGGCTCACAACTGTTATCATAATGAACAGCTATATAGGACCCAGAAACCAAGTACTAGAAACCAATCTAACAGTTCTTCAACTGTTAAGCCAAAACAGTCTAACAGTTCTTCAACTGTTAAGCCAAAACAGTCTAATGGTTCTTCAACTGTTAAGCCAAAGACAAAGAATGGTTTTTTGGCTTGGGTAAAAGTGCAAAAACAAACAGTTTCTGAAGAAACTAAATCTGATAATTCTTCTTGAAGACAAACCAAGTCACATGTAAATCACAACAGTTGGAAACCATATGTTCTCACTAAATATTTTTCACACATAATAGAGAAATATGATTAGGATGAAATTAAGAAAACTCAATTTGTTGTTAAATACTATGACATGAATGGTGTACCCAAGACCTGCATGGCCTGGGTACTTCCTACTACTAACTGAGTTTATTTTGTGCAGAGCATTCATAGGACCAATCAAGGAGCAATCTGGCATGTGGATAGTGGATGCTCAAGGCACATGACTGGAAATCCACAATGCTTGAAGGATTTCAAAAGAATCAATGGAGGATTTGTAGCATTTGGATGAAATCCAAAGGGAGGTAGAATCACAGGTAAAGGAGCTGTAGATGCAGGTAACCTTACTTTTACTAATGTTTTCTTTGTTGAACAACTCAAATACAATCTGTTGAGTGTATCCCAAATCTGTGACATTGGAAACAAAGTAGTGTTTACAGATACTCAATGCATTATCCTTTCAAAAGATTTTAAGTTATCAGAAAAGGACATTCTTTTGAGAACACCAAGAAAGGATAATGTTTAATGCTTGGATACACAAAAGGTTGCTCAGCAGAATGTTTTAAGTTGTTTACTCTCCAAGGCATCTAAGGATGAGTCTGCCACTTGGCATAGAAGGATGTGTCACATGAACTTTTAAAACCATGAATTTGTTAGCTAAAAACAGTTTGGTAAGAGGTTTACCTCAAAAGGAATTCTCATGTGATGATCATTGTATTGCTTGTCTCAAAGGCAAGCAACACAAAACTTCTTTTAAGACCAAAGAAGTTTCTTCCATCTCTGCACCTTTACAGTTATTGCACATGGATCTTTTTGGTCCTACATATGTGGTTAGTATAGGGAAGAAAGCTTATTGTTTAGTCATAGTTGATGACTTCACCAGATTTACTTGGGTTCAATTTCTTAGATCTAAGGATGAAACAACAGGGTTAGTTAAATCCCTTATTCTTAGAATTGAAAATCAGTCCGATTTAAAGGTGAAAGTCATTAGGTTTGACAATGGGTCTGAATTCAAGAACTATGCGCTAAACAGTTTTTGTGAAGAGAAAGGGATTGAAAGACAGTTTAGTGCTCCTAGGACTCCACAACAGAATGGAGTGGCTGAAAGAAGGAATAGGACTTTGATATAGGCTGCTAGATCAATGCTAGCTGATTCTAGGCTCCCAATAACATTTTGGGCAAAAGCTGTGAACACTGCTTGCTATGTTCAGAATAGAGTACAAGTTGTCAAGTCCAAAGGGAAAACTCCCTGAGTTATTTCTTCACAGAAAGCCATTGATCAATTTTTTGAATCCATTTGGATGTCCCTGCACTATCCTAAATACCAAGTCCCAATTAGGAAAGTTTGAAAGCAAGGCTGAAGAAGGATTCTTTGTAGGCTATTCCACTCAAAGCAAAGCCTATAGAGTCTTCAACAATGTGTCTAGGATCATAGAAGAGAGTATGCATGTATCGTTCAATGAGAATAAAATCAATGCTGAAGGTAATGGTCCTAAGTGGTTATTTGATATTGATGCACTAACCAACTCTTTGTCTTTTGAGTTCTCCACAGAAACAGCTGCTGACATTCCTATAACTGTTGGTACAAATCAACAAACAGTTTCCAACAGTGTCAACAGTCATGAGACTGTTTGTTTGAATCCAACAACTGCTGATGAAAACACAGTGAATAAAGACTTTGTGGTGCTTCCTCTCACTGAAAAAAATTCTTCAAGTGCTGATGGCCAAATAAATGATGATGCTGACAAGGAATTTCATGTTCCTACTCATCACCATGCATCTGAACATCAAACAGTTGCCGACCAAGTGTGTATCACCTCTGGGAGTGCAAGAAACTCAGAGGTTGATATGTCAAATTTGGAGAATTCCATGCCTGAAGAGAAGATTCCTACATCAAGAGTTCACAAGAATCATCCTACAATACAGATTATAGGTGATCCTGCCACAACCATTCAAACAAGGGGTATGCTGCAAAGTGAAATCAGTAGCGTAACTCTTGACCAGTTTGATGTGAATGCCTGCTTTCTATTACAGATAGAACCAAAGAAAGCAATAGAGGCATTGAGAGACCCTTCTTGGGTGGAAGCCATGCAAGAGGAACTTTTACAGTTCCAAATTCAGCAAGTGTGGAAGCTGGTAGAACTACCTCGAGGCAAACGAGCAATTGGCACCAAATGGGTGTTCAGAAATAAGAAGGATGAAAGAGGTATAGTCATCAAGAATAAGGCTAGACTTGTTGCACAGGGTTATACTCAGGAAGAGGGTATAGATTATGATGATGTCTTTGCCCCAGTTGCCATAATAGAAGCTATCAGATTGTTCCTTGCCTATGCAAGTTTCAAAGGATTTAAGGTATATCAAATGGATGTCAAATCAGCTTTTCTCTATGGAACCATTGATGAGGAAGTGTATGTGTGTCAACCACCTGGTTTTGAAGACTTAAAGTATCCTGATAGGGTATATAGGTTGGATAAAGCCTTGTATGGGTTACATCAGGCTCCTAGAGCTTGGTATGAGACATTGTCATCTCATTTGATTGAGAATGGGTTTAAAAGAGGCATAATTGATAAAAATTTGTTTACAAAGATAGTTGAAATAGAGATCTTACTTGTACAGATCTATGTTGATGATATAATCTTTGGATCTACCAATGATAATCTTTGCAAGGAATTTGAAGCCATCATGCATAAGAGATTCCAGATGAGCTCCATGGGGGAACTTACATTCTTCTTGGGGTTACAGGTTAAGCAAAAGCCATATGGTATCTTTCTCAGTCAGCCAAAGTATGTCAAAGACATTTTGGACAAGTTTGGCTATCAAGATGTAAAGCTGGCAAGCACTCCCATGGAAACACACAAACAGTTGGGAGCAGATCCTGAGAGGGAGGATGTGGACATACACTTGTATAGGTCTATGATAGGTTCATTAATGTACTTAACTGCTTCTAGACTAGATATAATGTTTGTTGTGTGTGTTTGTGCCAGGTTTCAATGTAGTCCCAAGATGTCACACCTCCTTGCTGTAAAAAGGATCTTTAGGTATCTCAAAGGCCAACAAAAGTTAGGTCTGTGGTATCCTAAGGATTCAACTTTTGAATTAGTGGCATATTCTGACAGTGACTATGGTGGAGCAAATGTGGATAGAAAATCAACATCTGGGGGATGTCAATTTTTTGGCTCAAGACTGGTATCATGGCAGTGCAAGAAACAAACAACAGTGTCCACTTCAACAACTGAGGCTGAGTACATTGCTGCATCAAGTTGTTGTTCTCAAGTATTTTGGATTCAGAATCAGCTTCTGGATTATGGTATGACTCTTTTGAATACTCCTATCTATGTTGATAACACTAGTGCTATTAGCATTGTGAACAATCCAGTGAAGCATTCAAAAACAAAACACATAGAAATCAGGTTTCACTTTATCAGAGACTGCAATGAGAAAAGGTTAATCCAAGTTTTAAAAGTACATATTGATGATCAGTTAGCTGATCTGTTTACCAAAGCATTTGATGTAAGCAGATTTAACTTTCTAATCTCAAATATTGGCATGATTAACTTAGAATAATGCTTTGTTAGCTATTCTGTCTATGATTTTTGTGTTTTCACACTAACAGTTTGAAATTGGTAGTTGTCAGTCTAAAAACTGTTTATGAAAATGTTCAGGGCTTTATAGTACAAATTATAACTAATAGTTGTCAACTGTTAGTACTTTGGTGTTACAACTGTTAGGCAAGCGGCCTAATCAGTTAAGGGGGAGTGTTACAGTTGAAGTTCATTAGCCAAACAGTTGTCAATTGTTAGCTCCATACTCTCCGTCAACTGTTAGTCAAGGGTATTTAAGTCTTTGAAGATATTCTGAGGAATTTGAATTTCATTTAATATGCATTACATATATAAGTCATTCCCTCCTCGCAGTTTCCTTTACACTTACTAACCTTCAATCGAACGCTAAAACCATAGACGCTCTCTTCGAAATCGCCATGGCTCCCCTTCTGTTTGTCAAAGAACACAACATGCTTGCTTTCCTCTCCAAACCAGCTGAGTTGCATGTCTTTCATGACATGATCGAATATCTCACCCTGTCAAATCTCAATACTGCCCTCACCATCAAACCATTTACACCTCTCACCTTGATCAGTTCTGGAAAAATGCTACACTCACTGAAATAGATGGAGTACAATGGATCAACTCAAAGGTAGATATCCATGATGTTTCAATCGATGAGAACACCATCCGTGAACACCTTCAACTTAATGATCTTGAGGGTGATTATTCTGATACAGTCTCCTTGGAATTCTTGCATGATGAGTTGATTAAACTGGGGTATGAGGGCCCTAGGGGAAAGGGTACCTTTTACAAAGGACAATTTTGCGCTCACTGGAAATATTTAATACATACCTAGAACAATGATTAAGTCCTAAAAGAACCGGCTGGTATGAGTTTGGAAGCAACATTGCCTTGGCCTTAATCTGTTTGGCCAACAATCGCTGCTTCAACTTTTCTAAGATAAATTTTAATGGAATGGTAAAGCATCTCGGGACCAAATATGGTCTCTTTTTGATGTACCCCAGATTTGTGCAAACATGTTAAAACTTTTTATTGACAAATCTTCAAACTCACAAGCGGGTTCTGATTCCCTCTGCTCATGTGGCCTCCACATTGAGCAAACTGTTGATAAATGGGAAGAATTTCTCGGGTAACATCACTCCACCACTCTCTGCAATGGTGGAGTTTCTTTCAAGAAACAGAGCTGCCAGAGTTGAGCATGAAGCCCAAACAATTGCTACACCACCAACTCTGGAACCCACAGCTCATGATACTCAAATATCTCCCTCTACTACTCCTTTTAAAACTACAACACAAGCCCTCTCACTTATAACATTCAGAAAAAGGAAAAGAACTGTTGGTGCTCCTTCCACCACAGTCCCATCATCCCAAACTGTAAGCCCTGCACAAGTGCATTCACCTGTGCAGAATATCCAAAGGGAACCTATTGTGCTGTCTCCCAAGCACACTGAGGAGGTGATCACTCACAAAAAGGGTGATCATGTGGTTCTTGAGGCTGACACTACTGTTTCATCCGCAAGGGATGAACAGGGAAGTGTTAACATAAGTAAGACCTCACCCACGGCAACAAAGGCTGGTCAAACAGCTTTTGGAAATCCCCAGTACCAAGAACAAAGGGGTACTGGTGAGGGATCTTCTAGGAGTGACCCACCAGTTTTATCTGTCGATGATATGTTTGAAGTGGCAACACTTGCTGACATTGAGGCTAGCATGAAACACAAAGCATTGATGAATCCTGATCTAGTACCATTTCTTGCTGCCTTTCTTTATCTCAAAAAGAGGATTACCTTACAAGACAAGCTGCTTGCCAAGCATAATGAGCTAATTATTCAGCAACACAATCAAATCAAGGCGTTGTCAACCTCTCTATTGCAAGCAACAGAGGTTCTTCGAATGCATGATCAAATGTTTCAACAAATGCATGCCTCTCCCTCTCAAACAGTTCAAATAAAAAAGGGGACTACAAACAGTTGCAACTCCACTAACAACAATTGCTTAAACAGTTGCAAGGGATCAATCACAAGAAGAGAAATTGTATGCGGTTGATAGAGTGTTGATCAATAGGATGATCATGTCTGGGGATTATCCGACAACAGAGGCATTCAAATCATGCTCCAAAGCTAAGCAAAATCATTTGATTGAAGTTGGTGCTCAAACGCTTAATATTAGCACATTCAAAATGGCCCAAAAGATTGATGATGGGTGGCTGGATGGGAAAGTATCTAAACTAGAGCCGATTGCACCTAAGCCAGGATTCAAAGGCATTGCAATTTAAGAATAAAAGAAAGATGAAAAAATGCCTCCTGTGCTTGGAAAGGGAAAGGAAGTTGTTGTTGATATTCCAAAGTTAAAAGTTTCAAAGTAACAACAAGAGGAGTATGATCATGAGCTTGCTCAGAGGCTAAATGTTGAGATGGAGCAACAAGAGCAAAAAGATTTTAAATTAGCTCAAGAGATGGCTGCTGAAATAACAAAGGAGATTGAGGAGGAAGAAAAGGAAAAAAAGGCTGATAAGGGAGTGAAAAGAAAGAGAATTGAAAGAAAGAAAACAGTTCCACTTTCAAAGCAAACAGCTGAAAAGAAAAAGCAAATATCTCAACCTAAACAGTCTCAACAATCCTAAAGAGTTCAAAAATCTAAAGAGAAAGATACAGCTGATATGGTTCAAACCATCTTAAAAGACAGGCTCAGAGTGGAGGTTGAACAGAAATTGGAAAAGATGGTGGAAGTTCAACTAGGTCAAAAATCACACATAACTGAGTGGGGATTTGAGTTGTTAAGGATTGAAACAGGAAAACAAGGGGTAACCATCGTAAGAGAACATGAACCTATTGAGAGCTATGCAAGCTTCTTGCAGTTAATGGAGAATGTGACAAGAAGAGATGTGCAAGAAATGTATGAATATGGTCTAAGGCACTATGGAGAAGCTGCTGGTATTGAAATCAGAGTGTTGATGAGACATTTAACAAGCATATGTGATCCTCTAAGAGTAATGCCGATACTAATAGCTGAGGAGGCATTTCCAATAAGTACTGTCAAGGTGTATGCTAAGTCAAAGACTTATCACATTGTGATGGGAAATGCACTGACTCAATGGTTTGATCTTGAATTCATAGAGCATAATAAAACAAAGCTCTCATATCTGATAAAGGCAAAGTTCTTTGGCCCTGCTAAAGTTAAAGAAAATCTTCTTCAGAGGCTTAAAGAAAGGTTGGAATCCCTATAGTCCAAGAAAGGTTAACTTTCAAGTTTTGATTGAAACAGTTTTGCATAATTTACTTATGTTAAGTTTTATGTGGTTGAACCCTATAAACAACTTAAGTATATTGTTCAATATCATAAGTTAGGGGGAGATTGTTGGGAAATAAGGCTAAGTAAGTTAAAACTGTTGAACATGCAAAAGCAAAACTGTTGGAGTAAGTTTTGAGAAAACAGTTTCAAAGCTGTTAGTACAAAAAGATTCAGAACTGTTAGTTATATCACATCAACTGTTGGAAGAGAATGAAGAGAAGACTGTTAGAAGAAACTCATAACTGTTTATTCTAGAAACAGTTTTTTTTGAGATATTTATGGAAATCACTATCTTTGTGGATTTTAAAGATATCTTATCAAGATTTGAAGATTATCAAGATTATCTCGCAAATATAGAAGATTAATAAACTTCAAAAACCTAGAGGGTTATAAATACTCTGTTTAGATTAGTTTGTTATTATTGCTTTTGATTTACACTTATTTGTATTGTTTAATATTTTCAGAATGTGTATTAGCCTCCAAGTTTCTCTGAAACCTAAGAACAGTTTGTGTTCTGCGTCTAACAAAAGAGTTAGATTGGAGGTGTTGGTGAATATTGTAATCATCTTTGATTATTAATAAACATCTTGTGTTTAAAGTTATTCTTTGAATTGATTGAATTTTTCGTGTGATTAAAACCTTTATTAATCAATTAAGTGTGATTCAGCAACTTTTTAGATGATTGTGATTAAATTCAAATGTTGTCTTTTCATACAAGTCTGATTTAAGATAGTAAAAGACAATTCTTGTTATTTTGTTTATTTACTAGATAGAAAGAGTACTACTAGAGGATGTCAACTTTTGGGTGGAAAATTAGTTAGCTGGACAAGCAAGAAACAAAACTCGGTTGCAATTTCCACAGCTGAAGCTGAGTATGTAGCTGCAGAGAGCTGTTGTGCTCAAATAATGTGGATACAACATCAGCATAAGGACTTTGATTTCTATTATTCAAAGACTCCCATATTTTGTGACAATCAAAGTGCTATTGCCATTACACACAACCCAGTGTTTCATTCAAGATCCAGACACAATGAGATAAGACATCACTTCATCAGAGATATTGTAGAAAAGGGAAAGATAGAGTTAGTCTTCATTGAGACTGAAGATCAGCTTGCAGATATCTTCACTAAACCAATTGAAGTCACAAGATTTACAACTCTACTTGGCAAACTTGGCATGCTTAACCCTTAATTGGTATGTTCCATTCTTTATCTCTGTTTAACTTTTGCTAAGTGCTACATTTGACTAAGTGTCTAATTCTGAGCTGAGTGCTACATCTAAGCTGAACACTCAGAATAAGCTAAGTACTCCGTTCTAAAATGTGGTCAGTTCCACATGCCTAGGTTAGTCCTAACAGGTGGTAAGTCCAACAATATAGTACATCTAAAATATTTACGGTGTGTTCTGTTTCCAATAAACGTAAGTCGTTCACAAATTAATTTTTTTTCAAAGGGAAACTTGATGATAATTTAGTTCATCTTGAATGAATTCGGAACAATGTAACAGTGTCAGTAAAATTAAGTTACATTAAATATAGCCGTTATAACAAACTGCGTAGCCGGATGTTACTATAACGGTTATATTTATTACCGTCTGACAACGGTAACTTTTCTCTCACATTGAAAAGGTATAAATAAGAGAGACTCTTCATCATATTTTGTTTACTCTTCCAAAATATTCTTCTCTACTATCTTAAACCCTAACCTTGCTGTGTGTAGAATTCATTTCTCAGTGCTAATTCCTACTACTGCTAAGTGCAATCCAATACGATAAGTTCGATTTCAATGGAGGGTTATACTCTTAATCTAACTGAACAAATGATCCGTGGTGGCAATTTCAAGAACAACTCACTCCCCACCTACAAACAAAACAATGTCATCGCCTGTATCGACATTCCAAGTCCAAAATTGGCAGGGGATACGAGGAGTGGGTCTCCTACATTCGCAAGGGACCTCTAGCACATGCATTTCTTCGTGGTCCTGTTATGCTCATCCCTCAACTTCTCCCGGAATTCTGGTATACGTGTAAACTGGATGCAACTTAACCGGTCATACGGGTACAGTCCTAAGTGGACAAGTGGCGATAAAAGTCGAGGCAAATTGTATCCGCCGAATTCTTCATCTTCCAGTTCATAATCAGTATGAGGCGATGGTTTCTAGGGAAACATCACGAAGTGTTTTACCCTTAATGGGTCATCCTCAAGTTGTTGGAGTAATACGGAAATCTGTTTTCTACACAGCATGGGGATTTATGGTATCCACTGTGGTTCGTTCCCTTGGATACAAGGTGGGTGGCCTGGATAATGTTAATGACTTTGAAATGCAAATGTTATACAACATATTTTATGATCGACGATTGGATTACGCCGAGTTGATCTTTGAGGCATTCGAGTCATTGGTGACCAAGAACATAAGGGACACCATTGTGCCCTTCGTAAGATTTATATCCATGGTCATCGAGGACAGGTTGGGTAGAAGATATACTGCCCAATATGAGTCAATCCCTACTCCTATTCTTAGCTACAGAATGTTCGCCCATGATATTTTCCTTGAGCACCCTACAATGAGTGCTCAGATGAGGGTGTATGTACAGCTTCCGACTCCTGAGTCAAGTGAAGCTGAGACAGAGGAGGAAGCTGCGGAAGAAGTGGGTGACGATGTTGTTTCTGAGGCTGAGTCCTCTCAAGCTGATCAACCTAGGACTCAGCTTAGACCCCGTGCTCAACGAATTTCCTCCACCACTTCGAGTTCTGAGCAAAGGAGTCTGTTTCCTAGCTCTGAATCTCCACTGCTAGGTGCAGCAGGTATACCTTTGCATCCCTTATATCCTTCTCTCTCTTTTACTTCTCCACCTCCAAAATTGGGAGCTAAGACTGAGTCAAGCCCAATTCAGTCTAACCCCTCTCCCCCACCTCAAACATCTCCATCTATCTTACAATCTACAGCCAACCTTGGTCAGCCCACTGCTACCAAGGATATATCCTACACCTATACAAGAAAAACTGCCAAAGGTGGTCCTTCACCTCAAAAGGACTCTGGAGCTGATATCACATTGATACCTCCACCGGCAGGAGCTGAGGGGGAGACACCTTCTCTTAAGATGCCAACCTCTAGGCTCAGTTCAACCTTTAAGCCTATACCAGATATATTGTCTACTCAGCCCATACCTACTAGTGCCATGGGAGAGCCTACTTCTGTACCTTCACAACCCCATGAAGGTAACATTGAACTACTGACCAATCCCCGGGGTCAAATACCCCCCTCCTCACCACTAAGCCTAGCTCACCCCACTACCATACCGCACGACATTGATTATTCTTCTCTTCCATTCTTACACATTCTAGCACGACCTGTCAATGAACCTTTCATACAATAGGAAGGTTTACAGGGTCACCAATCTTGCCCCCTTAATTCTATAGGTTAGCACCAACCTTTGGATATGGGGCCCACATTCTCACCAATTGAGGAACACTCAACAGCCACTCCTATGGTAGAAATACATTCCTCCACTAGACAGGAGGACTTTGAGGTAAGAAGAAGACCTGAGGAGCCCAAGCTGATGGCCATTGATGCCCAAGCCATTATGGAATATTTAAAGTCTCAGTTTGAGCTCCTGCACAAGAAGAGGAAAAACGATAAAACCAAGTTGATGTGCAAACTTAATGATCTTTCAACCTCTATAGCCAACTTGGAAAGCTTTGTGCTCAAATTCAGACCCTCCCCTATTGATGATGACAAAAAGGGGGAGGAAGAATCAAATAAAGATGATGATAAGGTTGAAGGGGAGCATACAGAGGAAGTACAAATCGAAGCTCTTGATCAGTTTATGAGCATTGTAGATCAGCCTTCCCATCAACAACAACAGGCTCCAATAGTCCATATTATCACAACGTCACAAGCTCAACCAGAAACTCCACAAGAAGAAACATCTCAAGCTGCTCACACCAACCTTCCTCAAGCAAAATTACAAAAATTTGTTGAAGCTGAGTCTTTTCCAACTTCACAAATAGATAAAGGGAAGAGTAAGGTGTTTAAGATGGTAAAAAGAAAGAGAAGAAGTGATATGCCTCTAGCAAAGAGAAGAAAGGTTATCATTGCTGAGCCTGAGCCTGAGCCTGAGAGGTAAGTCTCAACTAGTTGCACATGAATCTGACTCAAGTGATGAAGCTGATGCAGCACAGAAAGTCAGTGACATGCTTGCTGAGAAAATGTTACAAGAGATGGCTAAAGAATTAGGTATGAATGTGGAGGAGATGAAAGAGCAGCAAAAACAAGCTGAACTTCAAAGAGAAAAGGCTAAAGCTGAGGCTGCTAGAGCTGAAGCTGAATATTTTAGACCTAGAGCTTCCCCAATTCCCTACTCAGATGCTGATTTAAGGACTTGCTATAAAAGACACATTTTAATCACAAGATTGAATCCATCACACTGAGTAGAAAAGGAGAATTGGTGATAATCAACTTTGTACTAGACAACAAACAAGCAATTGGTCTAGATATGAGATGTTTGTACAAGTTGGGGTTCTAAGAGTTGAAAACAGATGAAAAAGAGTCAAATTAGACAAGAGATAGTTGATGTGCTCAAGACTCTCTTCTTAAGAATTGATAAATTAGGAGAGATTCCAGCTGATGAGATTGATACCTTCCTCAACAGAAACAAAGCTGCAAGAGTCAGAGTAGCAAACCAGCAAGCCAAAAGAAAGATAAGTATACAAGTTCCAGAGGGAGTTGAATTCACAGAAAACACATATGTCACTCAACCTTTGGAAGGATTCTTGTATCTTGATGTGGAAGGTAATCAGTGCATCTTGAGAATAGCAGATCTTCATTTGGCAAATCTGGAATTGATTCTGTACTTGAGAATTCTATGTGATGACTCAACTCAGAACTCAGTATTCAGATATCATCTCAACAAAGAAGTAAGATCAAGAAAAACTTAAATGAAAGAGCCGCCAGAAGGTGAAGAGATTATGAATGATGCTATAAAGAAAGCTGCCATCTGGGGACTTAAATGTTATGATATGTGGTTAGAAGCTGGAGATCCTATTAATTAAATAAATAAGTTCTATAATTTTGTAAGCACTAGGTGTGCACAAACTGATCATAATGATCAAGCAACAATGTAAATGATATGTTCATTAATACAATTTCAAGTTTGATATGTTCAACTGTTTTATTATTTGATATGTTCAATATTCTGTTTGATGTGTTCAAATAAACAGCTTTGTCAGTTCAAGCTGAGGATTGATATGTTCAATCATAAACTGATATGTTCAGTAATATAAGTTTTGTAAGTTCAGAACTTAAATTAATTCTGATAAGTTCAGTATCTAAGTAGTTGTATATCTAAAAAACTTAGAATACAAGTCTTATAATAGATTTGTAACATAAAAATCTTGTAAGTTCAAGATATGGTAAATAAGTACGGATCAGTTCAATACTTATTTCAAGAACTCACTTTGGTCAGTTCCAGAGTGGTTTAACATAATTCTGTTAACCTATACGTACTTTGATTCAATGTTTTGTCATCATCAAATAGGAGGATATTGTTAGTCCCATGCTTAGAATAGTTAGATTTGATGAGTCAAATTACAAATATGTATAAATGATAGGTTAAGAGTTAGGAATTATGTAAGTCTGTTATAGACTGACTAGTCAGCTTAGGCTGAGTAGTCAGCGCATAAACAAATATAGATTTTTTTCTATTTAAGTACTAGATAGCTCAGTGACTTCTAAGCTGAGATAGGTTTTAAGAAGTTAAGACTTGAAGACTTAAAGAATTGAAGAATCAAGAACCCAAAATTCAAGAACTCAGCTTGACAAGGTCAAGACTGAGTGAGTCAGCTCAGCGTCAAAAGTCAGTTCAAGAATTTAAGTAAGTTCTAAATTCTGTTATAAACTCTTCATTTCTATGACATTTAAATTAGGATATTTGAACCTAATTTAAACTATCTATTAGTTGGATAGAGATCTCAAACGGAATTAGTTAGATATGTTCTAATTAAGGAGTTTGTTACGGTTTTAAAGAAAAGATAAGTTCTATCTTTAAACGGCGATTTGTTCATAGATATATCAAGTATAAGTATAAACCTTCTTATGGGTTTCGATACACGAAAAGAGAACACGTGATACATACGACGACTGCATAAGTTGCAAAACGTACGTGTGTTCGTGATACTTGATACGTGTGTGTTGCGATAACTTTGTGAGTTCAAAGTTCAAGAGAGTTTTCAAGAATTCTTGTTAATCAGTTTTAACAAGAAGTTCGATCATCAATTAGTTTTTGATTCAAGAGTGTTTAGAGAGAGTTTAGTTTATAATTAGTGTAATATCAAATCATCCTGTTGATTTGATTAGAAAGCAATAGTTGTAATCATTCTATTTGATTATTGAATATACGTTTGATTAATTTGATTATTTGTTTAAAGTGTATTCAACCCCCTCTTCTACACTGTATCGGTTGCTTGTTTACCCTCTTTGGGACCAACAGTCTGCAAACTAAAGAAGTCCATTTATGGACTTAAACAATCATCTCACAGCTAGAACCTATGCTTTGATGAGAAAATAAAGGAATTTGGATTTTCGAAAAGCAAGGATGAACCATGCATATATGTCAGGGCTAGTGGGAGCGCTATAGTATTCCTAATCCTATATGTAGATGATATTCTACTTATTGGAAACGATGTCCCAACCTTACAAGACGTTAAATCTTTTCTTGGGAATTTGTTTCACTATGAAAGACTTGGGAGAGGCAGCATATACTTGGGCATAAAGATCTATAGAGATAGATCTAAAAGGCTTATTAGGCTAAGCCAAAATGCATATGTGGACAACGTCTTGAAGCGGTTCAATATGGAGGACTCTAAGAGGGGTAACACCCCTATGATACATGGAATGGCATTGAGCAAGACTCAACGTCCTAGTTCCATGGAGGGACTAGACGTAATGAAGAGGATTCCATATGCTTCGGTGGTAGGATCAATCATGTACGCCATGTTATGCACTCGTCCTGATGTATCGTGTGCATTGAGCATGACGAGTAGATATCAGGCAAATCCCGGGCAAACCCATTGGACCGCAGTCAAGAACATTCTCAAGTATCTTCGGAGGAAAAAGGAGATGTTCTTGGTATATGGTGGTGAGGCAGAGCTGAGAATACGTGGGTACTCTGATGCAAGCTTCCAAACGGACAAGGCGACTGTCGATCACAATCGGCGTTTGTGTTCCTTTTAAATGGTGGTGCTATCAGCTGGAGGAGCTCCAAGCAACACACAGTTGCTGATTCAACTACCGAATCCGAATACATTGCGGCAAGTGAAGCAGCAAAGGAAGCTGTATATGAGGAAGTTCATTCAAGATCTTGGAGTGGTTCCTAGCATTACCGACCACATAGAGCTTTTCTGCGATAATGAGGGTTCGGTTGCATTGGCAAAGGAACCAAGAGCTCACAAGCGGACGAGGCACATTCCTCGTAAATATCACTTCATCAGAGATGTAATAGAGAGTGGTGATATTGTCATTAGCAGAGTAACATCGGAGAGCAACTTGGCTGATCCGTTCACTAAGCCGTTGTCACAAGCCGTTCATGATTCTCACATTAGATCTATATGTGTTAGATTCGCTAGTGACTTGTCTTCAGTATATTTTGGTTTATGTTTGATATGTACTTATCCTTGGGAACATTAAATATTATTGTATTTCATATTATATCGATTATTAAATGGAGATTAAATGATACGCCTTAGGCGGGTATTTTTTTGAATCCTTACTATGTTCCATCTTAGCATGTTTAATCACTTCCTAGAATGTTATATCATTCTAAATGTCCACAATCAGTCACTCTTCTAGGGGAGGAAGTTTGAATGAAGATCGAGGGAAGGGGTTGGTCGTGTATTCAATAATGGATTGAATACAAGAGACGCAACACTTCGCTTGTATTTGAATTATTCAAGTGATTGGACGACCCCCGAAGTTACTTCATGGTTTTTGTCACAAGTAACTCAGGATGATAATATCATATCATCCTTAGACTGGAGATACATATGTTTCAAAGCATGTACGTGCTTTGCTTTGATTGCTTTCAAACGCAGTTCGTAAGTGGTTGTTATAAAGGGAGCTTTTGGGTAAATATGGTGTACGAGGTAGAACAATGTAGTCAAAAGAATTTGTTCCTCTAGTTTTAGAGTGATATCCATGGGCCCCTCGATGATTGAGAGCTGAAATCAAAATGCATGGCCGTACAAAAGTTGCAAAGATGTTTGATCGATTGCAACTAGAATTTTGGCCACCATCAATCTTGATCGAGAAACATAATTGTAAACGATCTGGAGATTGACATCTAACCATGTCTCGTGTTCACACGGATATCACGAACAAAGGGATGTTTGATCACTTATCTATAGGACCATTTCTTACCTGTATTTGAGATTTGGCATTTGTTCAGGATGACAAAACCTATGCTGAGTTGGGGACAAAGATGCCTTGCTAGAGGCCACTCTTTCTCTGTGGTATCATGGGTATGGTATGTCATGTGCAAGTGTAAGTCTGTTGGAGTATGCCCACAGACACACGTACGCCAATATCACTACTGATGAAGCATAGGCCTATTAGGTCACACATCAAGGGTTAATCACGACAACAACCAAAGTGAAAGGGGTAAAAGGGACTTAAATTGTTAAAGTTACAAAAGGAGTCTAGCGAGGTGGAGTTCACGGCGTGAACTTGTGTCAGAGTGCAGATTACTTTTTGCTTTTTGCCTCCACTCTCTACCAATGCATCTCAAGGTCAATGATGACCTTATGGCTGGCCTTGGGGCACTAGAGGGTCATGTTGAGGCTTATAAAGGAGCCATGCATTAGCTCCTAATATACTTTTGCTACTACTAACACCCAAACACTTAGAGACCATTTGTGAGGTGCTTACATGGAGTGTTCTTGGTGTTCTTAAGAGTATTTCCAGAGGAGTTCAAGGGAGATCATCTGGTTGTTGTTTCTTTGGAGATTTCAAGCCTTTGAAGATCATCAAGACTTGCTAGTACAAGGAGATTACACAAATCTTAGTATGGACTAGCAATAGAGGAAGGCTTTCCTTGGTTTTCTTGTTCATCCAACTTCACCTTCATCTCTAGCTCCAAACCTTAGTGGTATATCGTTCTCCTTGCTTTTTTTTATGTTGCATGTCTTGAATGTAGTGTTTGGTCCATGGTTTGGGGTTTCTTGGTATTTTGATTCTTGTTATATTGTTCTTTTGCTTCCGTTGTGTGCCTAGCAAACCCCAACAAACGGTCCCATCATTAAGCAAGGCATAACAATTATCAATTCGCCAACTCATAAATTCATCAAAACATCTAACACATATGGCACGTCAATTACATACATCATTAGGTTTAGATAGTAAGTAAGAATACTCACCTGTTTGTAGTCTCAGTTATATCATTCTTAGCTTAGAGTTTCACTTGTGCTTACTTTGTCAATCAGTCGTTACCTACAACAAGCCTAGATGGATTAATACGTTGTACGAATCCCTTGTTCATTTGTTCACACAATTTATTCGGGCCCCACGCTAGACCTTGTTACTAGGTTTCATTAGTTGGACCATTCTTAGGTCTCCAGGTCGGACCACCTTACTACTCTGAAAGTCGGATGGGACACAAGGTATCCGAAGGTCGGATATACATGTACTAAGTCGCATGATGGTTTGTATATATGTAAAATTTGCATGGGGTAGGTTTATGTTGGGGAGATAATCACTTCACTCCAATTATCAACTCTTTCTATCTTAAACATAGAATTTGATGATAACAAAACCCTACTTTCAGTATGACTTAGAAAGTATTCAAACATGTGTTATTTGAATCAGATTTATGAAAATATGCTAAGAATGGATACATCAGCTGAGAAGCAGCCACTACTCAAAGCATCAGCCGAAGGACGTCAACTGAGGGAAATCTGAATGAAGAATCAAGTGTACAAGACCATCAGCTGAGGAAATACATCTATCAGCTGAGTGAAGAAAGTTGATCAGCTGAGCGTTTACATCATTAGCTGAGCAAAGCACTTTGATCAGTTGAAGGACTTATAACCATCAGCTGGGTGAATTTATATGAGATGAGGCCCAGAGCATCAGCTAAGTAAGTCTTTCAAAACACAAGTCTTCATCTTACATAAACTGATGTATTTAAATGATCAGCTGAGCATACTTGATCAACTGATCATATCATTACATGAGTTTATGTTTTCCTAGTATAACTATTGATCAAGCATCTATATGATCAGCTGAGCAATAGGTATCAACCAGGCCTTCGCAAAAATGATCAACTGATCTATCTATCAGCCAAGTAGTGTGATTTATACAGTTCTTAGTACTATCTATTAGCTAAGTCAAGCAAAATGTCAAATCTACTCTTCCTTTCCGATTGTAAGTTTCATGTGTAAAAGGCAGAACATGTGTTATTCTTTTATGCCTTTAGCTCTTTGAATGTAAAAGTACAAAGAACTTTTTGGATCACACAGAGACAAAAAGGATAGATCTTACCCTCTAGAAAAGGAGAAAGATACCTTTGAAATCGAATATCTTGAAGATCTACCACTTCAACAAGTATGGCCGGCAATTCCTACTTGGTAAGGTCAATCCTGAAAGAAGAATGGGTGTTGATAAAAGTTAAATCATGAAAGAGGAAACTTAAACTTCCAAGGCAAAAAGCACAAGTAATAATATTATTTTAAAGTTAGTGGGCATTACTTTTCTGAAAAGCAAACTTAATTTACGCAATACTTGACTAAAGTAAGTCTACTTTTCACCCACTAACTTTACAAATATTATATTATTTGTTTTAGATGTGAAAGTCGCATGGTGTGTTTGAAGGTATATGAAAGTCGCATGGGATGGTGTGTGCGTGTGTGTGCGTATATATATATATATATATATATATATATATATATATATATATATATATATATATATATATATATATATATATGAAAGTCGCATGGAAGGGAGTCATCCCTGTCAATTCTGTTTTCAAAACTCCATAGCTAGAATCAAGTTTTCTCAAACTCAATCAATTCCATTCATTTTTGTTGCAAATCATTTATCCCTTCATTTAAATAATTCCTCTTTAGATAAATTCACATTTCATCAAGTATTAGAGAGTCTAGCTTCAATCTTTCTTGGTTTCTCTTGTACCCTCAAAACCCCAAAAATAAAACCCAGATGCTAACTCATACTATTATCATTTAAACAAAGTAAGATTGATTCCTACAATACCATAATGAGATATGAAACATTACCTGATGATCTTCTTATAAATTCTGAATCCAAAGATGATCCTTGCCCCTTCTCTTCTCTACTTTTTCGTTAGTCTTGCACATTCAACACACACACTAATTCTTTGGATGAATGGAATAGTAACCAGGTGTTGGGGGCTGTGCCCTAAACCCCCTTATATACTTTCTTTAAAAAGACCTTGGCCCATCATAACCACTTAAGCCCACCTAGTAATTAATCCAAATTAATTATTAACGTTTGCCCATTAATTAGCTAGTTACTCAAGCCTAATGATCAACTAGTCCACCATTAAATGGAAAATTTATTTCAACAACCATAACAATAGAAATCGATATTCATGAAATATTCTTTTATTAAATTCAGGAATTCGGGTATTACAACTCTCCCCCTCTTGAACACAATTTCGTCCTCGAAATCTCTACTCGAATAGTGTTGGGTTGTTCTCTCTCATTTCTTCTTCGGACTCTCACGTCCACTCTCAACCCTTGTGGTGCTACCACTACACCTTTACCATTCCCACCTGCCTATTGCATAGTTGCTTAATCTTTTTTTCGATGATCGCAACCGGCCTCTCGATGTAGTTTAATCTCTCATCTATGGTGATGTCCTCCAATGGTACAAACGCCGACTCATCGGCTAAGTATTTTCTCAAATGGGATACATGAAAGGTGTTGTGTATCTTTGATAATTCCTTGGGCAACTCTAATTTATAAGCCACCTTACCAACTCGCGCAATAACTTTGAACGGTCCAATGAACTCGGGTTCAGTTTTCCCCTTTTTCGGAATCGTATCATTCCCTTCCATGGGGATACTTTGAGCAATACGTAGTCTCCCACTTGAAATTCTAGCAACGACCTCCGTTTTTCTGCGTAGATTTTCTGTTGGCTTTGAGACGTTCACGAACCTGTTGGAAATATTCCGAGGTCTTCTGGACTATCCCTGTGTTGCCAAGTTCTTTTTGTCCAACCTTACCCCAGCAGATCGGGGTCCTACACTTCCTCTCGTACAACATCTCGTATGGTGGCATACCAATACTCGCGTAGTAGCTATTGTTGTATGAAAACTCTGTTAAGGGTAGATACAGATCCCAACTTCCCCCAAAATCAATTACACAAGCTCTCAGCATATCTTCTAGCATTTGGATCGTTTGTTCACTTTGCCCATTGGTTTGGGGGTGATATGCTGTACTGAGGTTAACCCTTGTTCCCAAATCCTTGTGAATTTGTTTCAAAATATGGATGTGAATCGTACATCCCTATCAGATATAATGGTTACCGGCACCCCGTGCCTCTAGACTATTTCCTTCATGTATATATCGGCCACCCTCTCGGATGAACTGGCTTCTCGAATCGGTATGAAGTGAGCGCTTTTAGTTAATTGGTCAACCACTACCCAGATTGCATCGTAGTTCCTTGGTGTTTTAGGTAGCTTCATTATCAGGACCATAGTTATATGCTCACATTTCCACACGGGTATTTCCAAAGTTGTAGTTTACCATTTGGATGTTGGTGTTCGGCTTTCACTCGTAAACACATGAGGAACTTTTCTACATACTTGGCTATGTCTCTTTTCATCCCTGGCCACTAGTAATCCATTTTTAAGTCACTGTACATTTTCATGGTTCCCGGAGGAATTGAGAGTTTCAACTTATGTGCTTCATCTAGGATGAGGTTTAGTATATATGCAGTCTTTGGTACCCAGATTCGTCCGTATCGGGTTCACAACCTGCGACTGTCCTTGACCATCAATGCCATTTGTACCTTAATCAGTTCAGTTTTCTGGTTTTCTTCTTTGATTGCTTTGGTTTGGGCTGCTAAAATTGATTCAAATGGCGAAGTTGTAACCGTCATCCTTACACATTTCACATTCAATTGTACATGGTTCGCCTTGCGACTAAGAGCATCTGCCACAATGTTAGCTTTTCCCGGACGATACAAGATTTCACAATCGTAATCTTTGACTAAGTCTAGCCATCTCCGTTGGCGCATGTTCAGACTCTTTTGATCAGCGAAATACTTTAAGCTTTTCTAGTCCATGTAGATGGTGCACTTAACCCCATATAGATAATGCCTCCAAATCTTGAGTGCGAATACCATGGAGGCTAGTTCCAAATCATGGGTCGGATAGTTCCACTCGTGCAATTTCAGTTGTCTTGAGGCATAGGCGATCACTTTTCCTCTTTGCATCAGAACACAACCAAGTCCCACATGTGACGCATCGCAATAAACTATCAAATCCTCCATCCCCTCCGGTAAAGCCAGTATCGGGGCTTCACACAATTTGCCTCGGAAGGTTTCAAATGCTTTCTGATGTTCTTCTCCCCAATCGAAACAAATGCTCTTCTTTGTCAGTTTGGTTAAAGGCACGGCTATTTTGGAGAAATCCTTGATAAACCACCGGTAGTAACCTGCTAACCCTAGAAAACTTCAGATCTCTGTAGGACTCTTTGGCGCCTCCCATTTCATCACAACCTCAATCCTTGCGGGGTCGACCTTAATTACTTCTTGATTTACCAAATGCCCGAGAAACTGAACCTCCCGCAGCCAGAATTCACATTTAGAAAACTTTATGTACAGCTTTTCCTCTTCAAGGTTTCAAGTCCCCGTAAATGGTTCTCATGATCGTCCTTGGTCTTTGAGTAAATCAGACTCGGTTCATCAGATCCATGAACGCCGCCGGCGCGTTTGTGAGACTAAAAGGCATGACGACAAACTCTAAGTGCCCATAGCGCATGCGAAAAGCTATCTTCGCTATATCCTCTTCCCGGATCTTGAGTTGATGATACCCGGATCGCAGGTCTATCTTTAAAAAGCAAGCTGCTCCTTGCAGCTGATCAAACAAGTCGTCAATCCTTGGCAGTGGATACCTGTTCTTTACTGTCACCTTGTTGAGTTCACGGTAGTCTATGCACATTCTGAAGATTCTGTCTTTCTTTTTCGTAAAAAGCATCGGCGCTCCCCACGGTGAGCTACTTAGACGTATAAAACCCTTATCGAGCACTTCTTGAAGTTGTGACATCAGCTCTTGCATCTCCGGCGGTGCCAGTCGATACGATGCCTTAGCAATAGGTGCAACCCCTAGCACTAAGTCTATACGAAACTCCACTTGCATATCCGATGATATTTTAGGTTAGTCTTTAGGAAACACCTCCGGATAATCGCATACCACAGGTACATCTGCAATTGTCAACTTCTTCTTTTCCATTATCGAGTCCACCACGTGAGCTATAAAGGCCGTGGAACCCTTGTGTAGATACTTTGCAGCCTTTATTACGGTACAGCACGCCGTCAATCACTTTTATCGTCTACCATAGATAGAGATTTCTCCCCCACTTACATTCTGAATCCGTATGATTCCTTGCATGCACAAGATGTTGGCCTGGTGATGACCCAGCCAATCCATTCCCACAATCACTTGGAATTCTCTCATAGGGATCGGTAGGAGGTCTATAGTAAACTTTATATAGTCTATCACTAACACATTTCCTCTATAAACGTTGGTAACACACAAGGCCTTATCATCAACTATTTCTACCTCTAACGGTGTCTTTTACTTCATCTGTTCCATTACAAATTTATCACAAAAAGAAGAAGATACAAAGGACTTACTTGCCACAGAATCAAATAATACAAGTGCAGGCAGAGAGTTAACGTAAATGTACCTGCAATCACATCGGGCTCTTTCTTGGCCTCTTCCACAGTCATCTGGAATGCACGTCCTCGAGGCTTTGGCACTTCTGGTTTCTTCCCATTTTCCCCGTCGGTGATCCGTAACGGTGGTTGCTAGTTACGTCTCCCGTTGCCTCCCATCGCTTCCGGGCACTCAGCCATGCAGTGCCCTGGCTTGTTACACTTAAAGCATACATTCAAGTGGACCCTGCAATCCTTCTCGTAGTGCCCACTCTTTCCACACACAAAACAACTCACAGTTCCAACTCGACACTCTCCTGCGTGCCCCTTTCCATATTTTCCGCACCTTGTCCCCGGGTTTCTTACGGCAGGTTTGAAACTTCCAACATTTGGCTTCTCGAACTATTGTCTCCCAGCATTACTACCCAAGGCTGCTTGCCCGCTGAACTTTTCTTCCTTTGCATCAAGTACAGTTCCCTCTTTCACGCTCCCTCGATCAGTTGATCCAAAGTAGCATACTATCCATTTGATACAAACTCTTGGATGTCTTCCCTCAACAATTGCGTATATATGTGAATTTGCAATATCTCGTCACCTGCATACGCGGGGCAATACAGTAGTTTCTCCTTGGCTACCGCCGTGATTTGATTGACAGTTTTATGGTCTACTTGAGTTTCATGAACTCATCCATGACTCGCTCCACCTCCACCTTGGGAGCATACTCCTCGTAAAACAACGTTGTAAATTCTTCCCATGACATTCTTGCAATAGCTTTGCCTTTCATCTTTCTCAACAAATTCCACCAGTCCTTGGCTGCTCCTCTTAAGAATTTAGAAGCAAACCAAATCTTAGAATCCTCAGTACAATGGCTGGTAAAGAATGCTCCTTCTATTGTTGAGACCCATCTAGTGCTCCACACAGGGTTTGACATTCCACCAAAGATGGGCGGCTGACACGCCAAAAAATCCCGCTGAGCCACCTAGTTAGTGGTCGGTGTTATAGGTTGGGCGGCGACAACTGCCGTGGTACCTTCTTTTGCAGCCCATAAGGCTCTCAGTTTCTGATCAATCATTATTCCCATGTCTTGTTTCAGATCCTCCACGATCTTAGGTAATAACTCTTTCAACGTGTTGGTAACCACAGTGGTCACAAACTCAATCATAGCCACATCTTTGTATTCCTCATCATTCAGTACGTTTCCAGTGCTACATTCTCTGGAGTCACATTCTCCGGTTGATTCAAGATTGGTTATGCACGGGGTCATTCTCTCCCATTACGCTGGCATTTTCCCCATCAGGTGGGTTTTCGAAACCCGTTGGTATCATAGATCTGTTTCTTGTAGTCACCATACTGGATGTACAGACAATGCACTTAATTAACAGGCGGCATTGCTACACAGTCCTCATCACTATATTAGTTCGTGTTTCACGTATTTCATGTCATAGGTACAGTTATCAGGCAACCCTGGGCATTCTAAGGCACCCTAGCTACAGGCATCCTATCTTTACAAGTACCCCTCACCGGATTCACAAGATTCCCCGGACTCTCACAAGTTTCAAGAAGTGTCATGTGCAGATAATAATATGGGCCCTATTATTACAAAAATGCTACACGAATTGGATCTGGTCATTACCACTAGAAATCCCGATTCATAGGCTTGGGCCATGTATCAATCATTTCATCAAACTTACAAGGTTTCTTATACTCCTCATGTAAGGAATAGTAGTGTCAATCTGCTACTAAGGTAGCGTAGTATCAAATTTCATGTAAACGTAATGAACATATAATAATTGTATACCTTACGTCTCGCTTGTGACCACCCGGACTAGCTCCAGGCGATAGCTTATCGAAGTCTTCGACACTTAAAAGTTTCAAAAAAGTTGTTTGAAAATTCTTTACGAGCTGTAGTTTAAGTTCAAATACGTTGAAATGAATTTGAATCCTTTAAACTTAGGCTCTGATACCAAGTTGTAACGTCCCCAATTTTTTTATTAAACTAATGCCAAATCATACGGTTAAGAGTCTACAATAATTGAAACGCTGTATAATATCGATTACAACGTGGGTGAAAACCCATATAAATCTTAAATTCAAATACAATCATTTTGACTATATTAGAAAGTTCATGGTAGTTAAACATCGCGGAAGCTTGTTAGAGATGAGCTATCAAACACGAGCTGGAGCCCCACAGTGGCCATCACCTGAAAAGATGGTTAAACAACAACCATAAGTACAAAGATTAGCTAGTACTTTACTTACAATAAACCATGCATCGTAAAATCATTTGTTTCCATATTCATTTAACATCATCCATTCCCGCTACCAGTGTAGTCAGTCCTACATTCCCGCTACCGTAGTAGTCGGTCCCATCATTCCCGTCACCAAAGTGAACGGTGCCATCATTCCCGGCACCAACGTGAACGGTCTCATCATTCCCGTCACCGAAGTGAACGGTCTCATCATTCCCATCACCGAAGTGAACGTTCCCATCATTTCCATCACCGAAGTGAATAGTCCCATCATTAAGAAAGGCATAACAATTATCAATTCATCAATTTATAAATGCATCCAAACATCTAACACATATGGCACGTCAATTACGTACATCATCAGGTTTAGATAGTAAGTAAGAATACTCACCTGTTTGTAGTCTCAGCAATATCATTCTTAGCTTAGAGTTTCACTTGTGCTTACTTTGTCAATCAGCTGTTACCTACAACAAGCCTAGATGGATTAAAACTATGTATGAATCCCTTGTTGGTTTGTTCTCACAATTTATTCGGGCCCCACGCTGGACCTTGTTACTAGGTTTCATAAGTTTGACCATTCTAAGGTTTGAAGGTCAGACCACCTTAATACTATGAAAGTGGGATGGGAGACACGGTATCCGAAGGTTGGATATACATGTACTAAGTCGCATGATGGTTTGTATATATGTGAAAGTCGCATGGGGTAGGTTTATATATATGTGAAATTCACATGATGTTTTATATATATGAAAGTCACATGATGGTTTCTATATATATATATGTGAAAGTCGCATGATGGTTTGTATATATGTGAAAGTCACATGGTGTGTTTGAATGTATATGAAAGTCGCATGGGAAGGTGTATATATATATATATATGAATGTCGCATGGAAGGGTACATATACATATGAAAGTCGAATGGGAAGGTATATATATATATATATATATATATATATATATATATATGAAAGTCGCATGGAAGGGAGTCATCCATGTCAGTTCTATTTTCAAAATTCCATAGCCAAAATCAAGTTTTCTCAAACTCAATCAATTCCATTCATTTTTGTTGCAAATCATTTCTCCCTTCATTTAAACAGTTCCTCTTTAGATAAATTCACATTTCATCAAGTATTAGAAAGTCTAGCTTCAATCTTTCTTGGTTTCTCTCTTACCCTCAAAACCCCCTAAAAAACCCAGATGCTAACTCATACTATTATCATTTAAACAGAGTAAGATTGATACCAACAATACCATAATGAGGTAGAAAACATTACCAGATGATCCTTTTATAAATTCTAAATCCAAAGATGATCCTTGCCTCTTCTCTTCTCTGCTTTTTCGTTAGTCTTGCACACACAACACACACACTAATTCTTTGGATGAATGGAATAGTAACCAGGTGTTGGGTGTTGTGCCCTAAACCCCCTTATATACTTTCTTTTAAAAGGCCATGGCCTATCATAACCACTTAATCCCACCAAGTAATTAACCCAAATTAATTATTTACTTTTGCCCATTAATTAGCTAGTTACTCAAGCCCAATGATCAACTAGTCCACCATTAAATGGCAAATTTATTTCAACAACTATAACAATAGAAATTGATATTCATGAAATATTCTTTTATTAAATTCAGGAATTAGGGTATTACATACTAGTCACGATCATTAAAAGGAAGGTCAAACAGCTGCGCAACAAACGGGTAGGAATCGTCAAAGTGCAATGGGAGCGTCATAAAGGCTCGAAATGGACTTGGAAGTCAAAGAAGAAAATGAAATGGAATCACCCCGCTTTCTTTGAATGAAGATTTCAAGGACAAAATCATGTTTAAGTGGGAGAGAGTTGTAATACCCGTGTTTGTAATATGATAAAATGTTAACGATAAAAATATTTGAATTACACCTTTATAGTTATTTTTGGTCATTTTTATTTTAGACTAAGATTTTAGGGACTAATGTTGTCATAAGAAGAAGAAGAGAAGGGTATTTAACCCAATTAAGGCACAAACCCTAAGGGTTCTCTCTAGCCGTCGAGTGATACCATGTGTTTTGTGTGTGCACTGTCAAAGCCTTCGAGAGAAAAGGCTGTGGAGCATGAAATCATTTAGACACGTGCAAAGATCATCAGCTATGGATTTCGTAACATCTCTTGAATGATTATGCTTAGATTTCATGTTTAATAATTAGAGATTTGAGCTTTGATTTAGGTTTTAGGTGTTCAAGAACAAGAGAGGGTGCCGAGAGGATTAAGGAAGTTTTGACCCATTAAAACTTGATGAAATAATTAAATTTTTAGGGTTTATTTTGATGATGTTTAGAATGATTTGTGATTGGAATCATGAATTTTGGTTGTATTTCGAAGGAGATTGATTTTTAAAGTGTCGACCATGGGTTCTTGAATAGCGAAGTGGGATAGGTTGAATCATCAACACCATAAATAGCCAAGTGTAAGGATAACTTAAATTTCCAACTACTTTAAATAGGTTGGGTCGCCAACCACATTGGGTAACTTGAATCGCCAACTACTTTAAATAGGTAGGATCGCCAACCACATGAGATAGCTTGGATCGCCAAGTGCTTCAATAGAAGGAATCACTAAGTACATGCAATGTACACATGTTTGAATCGCCAAGTGTAAGACTAATTGGAATTGGATAACCAAGTGAGGTTGTATCAGATCACCAAGTGTAAAAACAAATTAGATTATCATGTGTTCAACACCAATCGTGAAGTAATCTTTGGGTCGGGAATTATTAGCCTTTCCTAGGGTGTTGACATGAATAAGAATATATGACACTCGTAACGGTTTGTTTATGGAACCCTAGTTGTAGGTGATTGATGGTAGACGCGTAACATTAGATACTTACAGAGCTAGTACTATGAGCTACTTTGAGGTGATTACTTCCACTTACATTCTAACCTAGAGTCAATTATGGATGAAGTGTGTAAGTAAGTACATGTTTATTATTGACCTTATGTTATTGCTTGACGATTCGGTATCACGTATGTAAGACCGATTGCTACGGCAACGGGTATGACAAGACTGTTCAAAATCGACGGCTATGATGAAACCTCTTACCTCAGTAGTGGGTTGTTTTAATTCATATGTAATATAATTATGCTGAACTGGTTCGGTGTGTACGTAATGTACTCGCTAAGCTTTGCGTTTACTGTTGTTATTTAATTCTTATTTTAGGAGATGACCATGGCGACTTCAACATTTTAGAGATGGTTTATCGTTAAGGGACTTCCGCCAAATATTTTAATAAATTTATTTTATTCACATTAATTTGATATAAGTGACTTGATTCAAAAGAATTTAGAATATTGAACATGATGACATTGTAACAGAATATCTTGGAAGTATCTTATGTTCCGTTATGAGTCGATTTATGATTTAAAGTTATTTGGTATCTAAAAAAAGTTGGGCATTACAACCCTTTTGTTTATTTCAAATTTTATTTTTATGTTCTTACATATTAATATAAATTACAATCATAACTAATTTACAAAACATCTTTGGTTTCCAAATCTATATAAAACCTCCAACTCCTATTATAAAGTCTTTGGTTTACTAAAAGTATCTAAGGTGATACTAACTACTGAGAAGCCTTTACTTTTTAGGGTTTAAAATTTCATTATATAAGCGTTTTTTATGGAAAAAAACATTATATAATACATGTATGTGCGATTCTAAGAGTATATCAGTTAACTTTCTTTTTAATAAATAAAGCAACATTTTATTTTTACTATTTATAGAAAAGTAGATTCATCACAAACAAACCAAATTATACGACAAATATTACAATTAAAAAAAATTAGAGGATCGATTTGTATTTGTATTAACATCAAAATTAATCACAGTTTAATATTGAGTTTGAGTTAATATGATTGAGTAAAAGTTAAACCTCAGTATAGAAGTAAATAAACAATTTTATTCTTTAGTCTAGAAGTGTCAGTAATTGAGACATTATAAACGTCATATAATGCACATAATGAAATTTTGACGTAGTCATTCCTGCTACACCTTCTCATTATGTTTCTTTTATGATCACCGGCATCAAGCATATGAAAATATTTGTAACGCCCCAAGGTTCGGAAATTTAATTGTTAATTGCTTAAGTGTTACATGTTTGTGAGTTGCTAGTTATGTATTTTAATATGTGTTTTAAAGTTCATGGACTAAAGCTATCAATTTTAAGGTTAATAAAGTCCAGGGTTTGTTGTGTAATTCTTGAATAGTTCCATATATATATGTAGAATTTGACTTTTAGTAGTCAAATACTTCAACACAACCATTATCTGCCATAGCAGCCAACTTCTTGCTAGATTTTGGATCATTTCTATCAAGATTAGAGTGCCATAATATCAGCTAAGCAATCTCAAGTAAGCAAGGTATGGATTCTTGATGTTTTTATGTGTTTTGAAGTCAATTACACGGTTCTATGGTTGAATCAATATCCTCAGATTCATGATACTTTGCTATGTTAATTGTATAGGGAGGTGATTGGATACATAATTGAGTGCATAAAACTTATATCACTATAACTAGCATAGGTGAGTGTACTTACCTTTAGTGATTTATTTGTATACATGTATAGTATGAATGGTATGATAACTATGATACAATATGACTTATGATATGTTTATGTGCTATGAGAACAGGTGTATAGTTATGTCGTAGGCGTAGCTATGCCTAGAAATAGGGATAGGGTATGCAGACCAGTGTGTACCAAGTAATTTGGATATCTAGTTATGCGCAAGTGTTGCTTTGTATCCAGGATAGTGAAAAGGGGTATATTGAGCTCTTTATACCCAAGGAAATGTCTTAGGGGCTTGGCTGTACCCGAGGTGTAGTCCTACCCTAGGACAAGAGAATAGTTTAATTGTTTTGCAGATGTTACAGCTGGGATGCGAAACATCCTCAGAAGAATGTATTCATGTTCAAATGTTTATTTTGTTCAATTAGTATGCTCACTAAGTGGTTGCTTGTGTTTAGTCTGTGGTGTTTGAAGGTAAATCGAGTTCCAGCAAGGGCAAGGCCCCAACACTTTGATCTACTGGATAGCTCCGAAACTCTTTTTTTTTGGAAACAATCTTTAACACTACTTCTGGGAGAACTTCTGATGTTTATGTAAATAACAAACTTGTCTTGTAAACTTTGATATTTTGGATGTTGTTTTTAATAGCTAATATGTTTTAAAAGGTTAAACCGAAAAAGTGGTGTTACAAATTGGTATCAGAGCTAAGGTTTAAGGGATTCGAGCACACATGAGAGTGATGTCTGAACTTAAACCATGGTTTTGAGATTAAGTGGAACTATCCTTGGAGTAGTAAACCTTGGTGAACATTTGGTTAAGTAGAAGTTTATGATTGATATCTGTTCTACAAATTAAGCTTGAGTTAGCCTGTATATGTATGTGCAGCAGTTAGGTGACTAAGTGTTAAATGTTATGAAGCGGGAGTCTGAATGGTTGAATTGAGAATGGGTAAAGTATAGTGTGTTCATAATAATGTAGGGTCCATATTATTATAAACACATGATACATACCTAAGCTATAACACCCCAATTTAAAAAAACTACCATTTGTAGTAAAATCACATCTAAACATTCACCTCTGAAAGTTTTGAGTAAAAGCGGAAGCGTAAATTATTCGAACATCTGTTGCACCAAATATATGCGCATATGTACTGTCACAAGTTTAAAACCAAAACTTGTCATTTACAAAACCGGGCGTTAGTTGTTAATAAAATGTTTATCAAAATGTAGTCAAACCGGAGCTTTGCCCTTGTCTTTGATGTGTTCTGCAAAACATATGAAAAATAGTATCTCATAAGCTGCGAGAGCTTAGTAAGTAAACTAGACTGCAAATCATATAAACACATGAATATAATCACATTCTGAATATCGCTAACCACTAGTTCTAGACCCACGGTAGCAATCTGAGCCATAGTACTGCGCTAATTCTGAGCCACTACTGCACAAAGCAGCATGCTTTATAACACATAATATGAATACATATAAGTATTCCTTGTAATAACACCATTATGCACATATGAAAAATAGTCTAGAATACTCACCTTATAAACTGAAGTGTTATAATCTAATCCATTGAAGATAAAGGTTCATGTATATGTCCCCAACTAGTCTCTACAGTTATATAATAATGATATGTATTAAACACATGCTGAAACTGAGGTTAGAAAACTGAACAGGACAGGGGCACGCCCGTGCCCTATCATGGGCACACCCGTACCCTAACATGGTACAGCCGTACCTAGCATTTCATCCGACTTATTGATCTGACCTTTCTATCCAACTTATAACTTGAAAGTCACACGACCAACGAGTCATGTCTGGGGCACACCCAAGGCACGCCCGGACCTTACGAACATATGGCTTTCACGACTGCAAGGCACACCCGTGCCTCCCCCCATCTGAACCAGAATAGTCCGGTGACTTGCTGTTTTTCTGGCCAAATCCCATAAAAACTCATTCTAAACAGTTATTTGACATCTTGGAGATGTTTTCCAACATCCCAAATAGTATAAAACATTCAAACCTCATAAATAACATGATTTGATTCAAGATTCAACCTTTTGAATCATATAAACCCATAAAACTTGAAAACCAATAAACTAATCTTACCTTGAGTAGCACAAGGTTGAAGATGATGATGAAGATGACTTCACAACACTGATTTCTTGTTCATAGTTCACAACTTAGGATATGAAAACTGATAGTCACATTTGTATGTATGTACTGTAAACTTGAATGGTTAGTTTGACACTAAGTCTAACACACACATACATATATATATATATACATAAGTTTTCATAATTGCATAATTAGTCCCTTGACTATTAAGTTCCATTCTGACGGTTTTCGCCCCTCTAGTTTATAATCACATCTTATCACCTTATACCCCTTTATAACTCATATAACACTTTGTACATTTCTTGTATTATGTATAAATAAAATTCTGGATGTTACAACTCTTCCCCACTTGAAAAGATTTTGTCCCCGAAATCAACCGTTGAAGAGTTCTAAATAATTTCTCATCATTTCTTATTCAGGTTCTCATGTGATGTCTGATCTCTTTTTCTATACTTCCATTAGACCTTAATCAGCTCAAGTTATTTATTACATAAAGCCTTATCCTTTTGTTCTAACATAATTATATATTGCTCCACGTAATATAGTTTCATCAATATTAACACTTTCGAACAATAGCATTGCAGACCCATCTGATAAACACTTTCTGAGATATAATACATGGGAGGTGTCATGAATCTGTGAAAAATCTTTTGGTGATTCTGGTCTTATAAACAATCTTTCCTCACATATGCAGAAATTCTGAATAGTTCATAAATTCTCGAATTTAATCTCATTCTCCCATGGTAACACTTTTAATAATACGTATTCCCCCACCTGAAACTCAAGTGGTGATTTCTGTTTATCTATGTAACTTTTCTGTCTATTCTGGGTGACTAATAATCTGTTTCGTATCTGCTGAATCTGTTCTAACTTTTACTGTACCGCTTTTTGGCCACCCAGCTCTTTCTAACTCACATCACCCCAATATACTGAAGTTCAACACTTATATCATACAATATTTCATACATTGGCGTCCTGATGCTGGACTGGTATCTGTTATAATACACGAACTTTGTCAAAAGCAAGTGTACATGGGGTTTTTCTTCTGAATCAATAACACACTCGTGAAACATGCTTTCTGACGTCTGTATATTCCTTTCATTCTGACTGTACTTAAATGAAGCTTAATTCTCAGCTTTATATGAAATCTGTTCCAAATTCTGGAAGGGAGTTTGGTATTTCTCTCTGATATAATAGAGACTGGTACACTATGACGAAACACAATCTCTTTCACATACATATCTGTTAATCGTTCTAAAAAAATAAGTCTCTCTAATGGAGACAAGTTATACATTTTATATTAACCTGTCTACAATTACCCACATCACATTATAGCCTGGTAAGGTTTGGATAATTTGGTATCCAGGTCCATGGTAATATTTTCTCATCTTTAGACTGGTATCTCCATTGATAATAACTTCTCATATGGTTTCTGACATTCAGCTTTCACTTGTACACATTTAAAGACATTTCTCCACTTATCTGATTACATTTCATATCATATCTGACCATCAATATGTTGGTAATCCATGGGGATCAAAACATGCAACGGAAGCAACAAAAACACACAAAATGATCCCATGATTTCCCAATGGTGGTGAAAACTTGTAAGAAGCTACAGGCAACCAAAACAAACACAAAGAGAAGAAGGTAAGCAAGTCATACCCTTGAAGACTTTGATAATTCTGGAACAACTTGGAGATTTGGGATGAGCTCTTGAAACAAAAGGCCTCAAGTACCAAAGAAGTCCACACCAAGCTAACCTTCTTTCTCCTTGTACTAGCAAGCCACCAAACCACCAACACTTGAGGGTTTGATTCTGGAATAGCCTTGTAACCACTTGTGCACTTACCACCTTCACTTGTTCTTGCTCTCTCTCTCTATGAAAGAACTCACAATATGTGTGTAATGCACCAAAAATGACCAAGAGAATGGAATGAACAAAGAACACCTTTAATATAAGCATTCTATCTGTTCAAAGAGCCTAGAGTCGGAGCTAAGTGGCACTCCATCATTGGATCAACAAAATGGTCCAACCAAATACAAGTATCACATAGAATTCTGCCTTCACGACTTCTTCACGGGCTCTCACGGGCCGTGAAGGATAAATGCGCCACGACCGACCATTAATCCTCCACGAGCCGTGCCGCGCAGTGCAAGAATCGTGAGGGTTGTGCCTTCACGACCTCCTTCACGGGCCGTGTAGGGTCGTAAAGCCATAGGGTTTCACGAACCATGCGGCCCACGACAGGACTCGTGGACACGAGCTGCTTCACGACCCGTGGAGCATCCTTCACGGTCGTGAAGCCATGGTCAACTGGAATTTGACCATTTTGACACTTTCCTCTTATAGTAGGCTGTCGAGATTGAAACTTGGTGTGTGACCCAATAGGCCCGCGCTTCATTGGCAGTGATACCGGCCTACGTGTGTCGGTGGGCAGATTCCAACAAACTCCCACTTGCACATGACACACCGTACCCATGGGCACCACAGACACGGAGCGGCCTCTAGCAAGGCATCCCTGCCTCCAACTAAACACGGGGTATGTCATCCCTGACAAGTACCAAGTTAAACTAAAAGAGTTTGACATGGTCCTATAGATAAGTGATCAATTATCTTATTGTTCGTGATATCCAAGTGAACACGAGACAATGTAATCCCAATAACATAGTAAATACATCGAATACAATAACCAATATACAACTCAAACCAAGTCACTAGCAAATGTAATCCCAATAGCACGTGTGTGGGCATCGTGCTTAGCTTGCGACAACAGTTTAGTGAACGGATCCGCCAAATTACTATCCATGTGTACTTTGCTGATGACGATGTCTCCATTTTCGACCACGTCCCGGATAAAATGATATTTCCCCGGAATATGCCTCGTGCGTCGATGAGACCTTGGTTCCTTTTTTAAAGCAACGGCACCCTCATTGTCACAGAAGATCTCAACAGGGTCGCTGATGCTTGGAACCACTCCCAGATCAAGCAGAAATTTCCTCATCCATACGGCCTCCTTAGCAGCTTCACTGGCCGCAATGTATTCCGACTCGGTAGTGGAATCGGCCACGGTGTCTTGCTTGGAGCTACTCCAGGATATTGCACCGCCGTTTAATAGGAACACGAACCCCGATTGTGATCGGCAGTCATCCCTATCGGTTTGGAAGCTTGCATCAGAGTAACCCTTTACTCTAAGCTCTTCCTCACCTCTGTACACCAAGAACATCTCCTTAGTCCTCCGAAGATACTTGAGAATGCTCTTCACCGCCGTCCAATGAGCTTCGCCAGGGTTGGCTTGATATCTATGTAGGAAATCCATGCACGCCAACACCCGTACGCAGAGGAAGCAACGACATCAAAAACCGGGGTTTTCGGGTATCAAAACCGACATGCATGTATTCCCCAAGTGGGGATCGTGACTACAAACGAATATAGCAACTAAAACAAACGAGAGGGAGGAGAAATTATACCATCACGGGGCTAGAGCTATCCACCGAGCTAGGAAGATCTTCGTGAACCCGAAACCGGGCTCCTCTATTAATAGTCCACACCAAGTAGCCGAGATCCCGTCTTGCTAACGACCCGACACACGAGCCACACAAAGTCCTCGTGCTTCTGGAGCAGCAACAACACTAATAGAACTCCTCTTGCTCTTGATACACTCACTCAACTCACTATATCACTTCACGAAGTATATTATGTGTGTGTATGTACAAAATTGCAAGAAATCTTTTAAAGAGAATCATGGAGCCTTTTATAAAGGCTGGAGGAAGCCCCAAAGTCACCAGAGTCGGCCACCTAGCCACTCTCTCATTGGACCAACACAAAGGTCCAATAGAAATAAAGTGTCACTTTGACTTCTGCCTTCACGGGCTCTCACGGGCCGTGAAGCCCTCATGAAGGCCTCATAGGCCGGGTTCCACTGTTCATTCTCATTGGGCCATGGAGTGGTCCAATTAAAAGAATGGCGCCTGCCTTCACCGGCTCTCACGGGCCGTGAAGCACTTGTGAAGGCCCTACTCCCACGACTACTTGTCCGGGTGGTGAAGGCTCGTGGAGGGTTTCTCTTCACGGCCCTTGAAGGCCCGTGAAGGTCGCCAGAAACCCTAATTTCATATTCTCTCATGTTTGTGTTGTGCTGCCGGAATCTACCCTTGGCATGTGACCCAATAGGCTCGTACCTCATCAGCAGTGATGCTAGTACACGTGTATCAGTGGGCATATTCCAACAGACTCCCACTTGAACATGATACATCCTTACTAATATCACAGACAAGCAGCGGCTCTAGCAAAGCATACTTGCCCCCAAGTCGGTACGAGTTACGTCATCCCTTGACAAATCCTGGTAGCCTAGTAAGGCTAAAAGGTCCTATAGATAAGTGATCATAAACATCCCTTTGTTCGCGATATCCTTGTGAACACGAGACATGGAAAAATGTCAATCTCCAGATCGTTCACGATTCTGTTTCTCGATTCTAGATTGGTGGTGACCAAAATAACAAGTTTGCAACTGATCTAAAATCATTGTAACTTGAGCACGGCCATGCATTTTTGGTGTCAGCGCCCAATCATCGAGGGGCCCAGGGATATCTCTCTAACCAGAGGAACAAATCCTTTTGATTACATAGCCCCGCCACATGCCTCTTACTTTATTTGATAACTCCCTTTATAGTGGCCAGTTATGAACCACGTTTGAAAGTAATCAAATTAAAGCATACTCATGCTTTGGATACACATGTATCTCCGGTCTAAGGATGAAATGATATTATCATCCCGAGTCACTTGTGACCATAATCCATGAAGTGAACTCAGGTGTGGGTCTTCCAATCACTTGAAACTCATTTCAAGCACATGTTAGTTTTGCGTCACTTGCATTCAATCCTTGATTAATGCATGACCAAACCCTAACCTCTGTCTTAACTCAAACTTCCTTCCCTTGAAGAATGACTGAGTGTGGAAATCTAGAATGCATAAGCACTTAGGGAAGTGGTTAAACATGCTAAGATGGAACACAGTAAAGACTAATGAAAGTAACTGCATCTGCGTATATATAGTCCCCACTATATATCGAAAGCAATCAAAAGTAACGATACTGCTTGCAGTTCCCAAAGCTAATATAAAACAATCAACAACTAAAGCAATATTTCAAGTCAAATCATATGCATAAGAAATGCTTCATGACCTAGTATGACAAACATCACTAGTCATTATGACTACGGCTTATTCAATGGATTTGCCATGCAACATCCATTTGTATTCTTGTTATCCTCTCAATTATCTTTTGACCAAACTACTTATTCAAATTATCCGTGAAAGAGATCATATAACGAAGCACTAAAGTACTCATATCCTCATTGTTATAAAAGTTAACAATAGGATCAGTGATACTTAAGAACTTCTCTAATCAATAATTAACACCAAATAGTAGGATTAAAGACTTTAATCAAGATCGACAATTATCCTATTAGAAATTAGTATTAGAGTAAAAACCTACTCCAAGGCTTATTTCTCGTCGTCAAACATCAAGAACATACACAAGTATTTCTTGTAATTCAAAATTTTGTATCTCCTAAGTATTATCATGATACAATAATTCCCTATCTTAGGTTCATAGAACACTTAACAACGGGACATTATCTTCAATCAATACATACTTCTAGGTATACAATAAAAGCTCCCACTAGCCCTGACATATGTAAAAGTCTTATCTATGCTCCTAGAAAACTCATGACTTTGATTTTCTCATGAAAGCAAAGATCTTACTTTTATTATGTTAGTATAAGTCCAAAGGACTTATCCACACTTGTAGACTTAATTTGGATACTACGGATATCTAAGACCCTCGGAGAGTGTGGTAAGCACTTCCTCAATACAAAGTTCCATAAATGAACACGGTCTTGTATATCCGTGTACTATCCTTTATTGCCGTAAGAAGGCAACAATAGCAACAAGTATCAAGTGATCTTCAACATAGCCACTAGGAAAAGTTTCCACAATAACCATTATGAAACCTTTACCCTTAGTCGGTATTTGAAGTAGTCTACATTACAATCCATGTTAATTCCATTTACACCATCTAGGTTTGCACCTTGGTATGGAATTAAGTAAAGTATTTGCATACTTGAAATGGATTTCATCTTATGATTAATTACTTCTTATAACCTCACTGAACTCAGGGCCCACTATGCTTTCCGATAGATGGTGATATGAACAAAACTCACCATCAAGTCATTGCCACTTAGATGTGAGGAACCCATATCTCTTTGGCTACATGACTTCTATCATCCTTGAAAGTAATTACTCATGGTCAGGATAACCGGCATTCTCATGCCGATATTTGATCATATGCTAGTGCCAATATCAAGTCTTTCATTTAAGTTGCACGTTCTTCCACTGGAATGCTCTAGTTATTATCTTCCTTTCGAGCAACAAAACATTGTTCTTGTAAGGTCAAATATCTAAAACCTATAAGAACCTTTTAAATGTATTAGCACCATTTAAGTCCTTCAATCTCCCACCAGATGTAGATTGAAAATCTCCAAATTTTGATATATATACAAGCAAAGAACTCTTTCAAGATATATCTCATAAGGTGCTAAATAGACTTTGAAGTTGGATTAAGATTAAGGACTTGGCTCGTCACATTCAATGTGTATACTAACAAGTCGAATACACATATTTGACCCATTATTTACCAGATCATTTTCAACAATATCCGGTTTTCTTCAACGTGACACCATGTACAAATGTGTCTACGTTAAGGAACGAATTGTGAGATAATCCCGCAATTCATAATATAGTCATTGATATAGATTTAAGGTATCTTAGCATCTTAACTAGATCTAAGCATCCTATCTATATGTCCCAATTGATTCTTTTAATTAGTTTCTCTTTGTTATGTGCTTGTACGGATTATCCACCAGAGGTGATCAATATCTTACAAGCTAGCATCCCTTTCACATATACCGTGAAGGGATTCATAATCATATTTCCCTTATAGATAAGATTAGCATCAAATGTTTAACCCGGGGTTAAACTAGTCTAAGATCCTAACCAAATGGATCTAGGTGATACTTATCTTATTTACATGGTTAAGTATATTATGACAAAGAGCCGACTAATCCAAACTATTTTGGACTTAGAATCAATCATTCATGATTAATTATTACTTGTAACATGTATGTCTTGACATGGATACTTTTAATTTCTATCAATCAACAAATATTTTTCTAAAACAAGATTCAAATTTCAAGTATGAATTCATCGTCATCAAATGTAGAATGATGCGCCTTGAAGGCCAAAATAAAACATAAGCTATGACATGAACAAACTTTGAAATCGAATAAGTAATGCGAAAAAATCTTTTACAACCCAAAAATTCAAAATCTCATCCATCGTCTTCATGAACATACAACAAAAACTAAACTTGCCTCACAGGGCATCAAATACAAAGTAATAATGAAACCGGTAAGAATAGGCAAGATCAAAACTCCCAATTCTCTCGTAGAGGTCAATCTTCCGAGTTACCTCTTTTAGATATCCGGTTCTTCATGCTCTTGGTTCTTCTTTTAAATGGTACCTACACTTTATAACAAAATTAATTTGTGACAAACGTGAGTTAATTAGCTCGGGTGAACAACCCAACGAAATAGAAGAATTAGCAATAAATCATGAATGTACCTTGAGAGGTGAAATTAACTCTCTCTTTCCTTAGAAGTTTAATATCCTCTCGGCACGATGGGCATGCGTGACGGCCTCAATCTCCAAATCTTCCACAGAAGTAGCAAACCACTTTTTCTTGAATCTCTTCTTGAGGCACACAATCATTGTCCTCACATTCAATGTGGGGAATAGGCTTGGACACTCCAAACTTTTCCCTTCGTGTCGGTTTCTTCTTCTTTTTCTTTTGTTCCCCAGAACTCGTGGTAGGAATGGAAGAGGTGGATTCATGTTTGGCCATGTCAGACTCTGCAGTCTTCAACATACCATGCAATTCACCTAAGGTTTTCTCCATGTCATGCATGTGATAGTTCATGACAAACTGATCATATGATGCGGATAGGGACTGGAGTACTATATCCACAGCAAGCTCCCTCCCGATGGAAAATCCTAGTCTCTCCATTTGGTCCACATACGCCTTCATCTTAAGGACGTGGGCACTCACACTCCTACCTTCCTGTATTCTACAACCAACTAGGTTTTTAACACACTCATAGTGTTCCTCCCTAACTTGTTGTTGGAATATGTCCTTCAACTTGTCCTTCATATCGTACACACTCATGTGCTCAAAGTGTTTTTGCAACTCCGAGCTCATAGTTGACAACATGAGGCAGGCAACATCGTGTGTGTCCTCAACACGCTTTTCATACGTGTATCGGACAGACCAAGTCACGTCGCTAGCAGGTGGTTCCGGAAGAGGTTCCTCAAGGATGTGCAACTTTGACTCTTAGCGAAGGACAATTCTCAATTGCCTAAGCCAGTCAACGAAGTTCACTCCCGTGAGTTTCTCCCTATGTAGGAACATACGAAGCGAATTGTTTGACGTGGTGTTATTATCGTTTGACATCTATAAATAACAAGAATACACATTTTAGTTAGTTTGATATAATACTCGTTAAAATAATTACCCATAAAGTTTTATAAAAAACAATTTATCTTAACAAGGGCTAAGAACCATATTTTACTCCACTACATGACGGGTTTACCGCGGATCACTTCATGAAGCTATTTAGGCCTGTAACCACTTTACCGATTGCAACTCTTAGACACTTGCGGGATCCAACGACGTAAAACGGTCGGTTGGCATGTTTGATCCCTACTTACACCAATCCCAAATTAAAATTCTTGGTTGACTCGTGCTTAGCTCGACAATCACACAAGGATTTTAGTTTGCAATTGTAAATCATCCAACAAGATACATGGTAGCACACTCGACAATCATTGGCTCGTGCTAAGCTCGACAACCAATAACTCCAAGTCACCACTCTCACCTTCCACACAGATCCACATGGAATAACTCGTGCTTAGCTTGACAATTATCCCATGCTTCACTAGAATCGAGTGTGTCATCTTATCGATGGTGCGTGATTTACGTTTTAGGAAACGGGCTTTTGTTTCTTGATTAAAACCAAGTTTTAATATTTGATTAACAATGTAAGTGACAAAAACGTTTTTCTCATTAAATATAAATACCAAGTTTATATTGTTTTGTTAATCGTGTACGCGCAAGAGTTTGTTAACCAATTAAAAAACTCTTGTGATTTTGTTAACTTAGAAAAGTTATCAAGCATGCGAAGAAACATAAACAACCATGCAAGAAATATAAATCACATCACATGCATACAAAGAGGTTGGTAACCATGCCAAAAAACCTATGCGTCTTACCCGCGAGCCAAGCCGGAAGGACTAGGTCTACTAAGGACACAAACCTAGACCATGGAGTGCTCCCACTGAATCCGCTACCTCCATCGGGACTAACCGGATCCAAGGTCTTCAAGACGTCTCCTCTTGAATCTTGATTGTGGTCTTGAAAACATAAGTACACAAAAGAAAGGAAATGGCATGCAAGCCACGCGCTTCCTATCAATCTAGTATAAGTACATATGAACAAATGAAACGGCATGCAAGCCGCGATAATTAATTACAAACCGAACGAACGAATAAATAATTAATTACATCACATGTGACACCAAGGTCACCAAATAAATCCAAACAACCAAACAAACCACAAGGAACAACCACAAGGTCTAGGGCGATGTTTACCAACTAAAAGCAAGAAACAACAACTACAAAGCACGGTGTGCCAAAACCGTGACCAAAGAATATTTCGGTAAGAATTTCCAACACAAACACTCAAGCCACAACAAGGAAATTCTTGTACATATGCATTAGGGCACAAAACCAACTTTTATACCCATATTCATATATACACAACATATGTGTATGCATGTATGCATCTCATGCCAAGAGCATACCTTACATACCCATATTTGTACCAAAATATTACGAGGGGCTAAACAAATGGAATCTGCCAAAAAACACAAACTCCTCCATGACCCGAAAAACCACAAAAAAATTTCTTTTAAGGACAAAAACTGCCCAGAAGCTCCTTCACGGCCCCTCACGGCTCGTGACGCCAAAGGCCTCACGACCGATCACGGGTCAGAAGGGCTCGTGAGCCTAAAAACCAAGTTTCACGACTAAACTGTTCACGAGTGCCTTCACGACCTCTCACGGCTCGTGAAACCTAAGAGCTTCACGACCGGTCATGGGCCATGAGGACTCGTGAAGCGTGAAAACACTTCCCACGACCAGACCCCTCACGAACACTGGTCGTGTGGCCTTCACGACTCGTGAAGAACACTTCACGGCCCGTGAAGACCTACTGGACAGAAAAACAAATCTTCCAAAAACGGTTTTTCGAGCCATTATCGTGCTATATCTTTGTAGCCTAGGCTCTGATACCACTGTAGGAAATCTATGCACGTCAACACTCGTACGCAGCGGAAGCAACGACATCAAAAACCGGGGTTTTCGGGTATCAAAACCAACATGCATGTATTCCCCAAGTGGGGATCGTGACTACAAATGAATATAGCAACTAAAAAAAACGAGAGGGAGGAGAAATTATACCATCACGGGGCTGGAGCTATCCACCGAGCTAGGAAGATCTTCGTGAACACGAAACCGGGCTCCTCTATTGATAGTCCACACCAAGTAGCCGAGATCTCGTCTTGCTAACGACCCAACACACGAGCCACACAAAGTCCTCGTGCTTCTGGAGCAACAACAACACTAATAGAACTCCTCTTGCTCTTGATACACACACTCAACTCACTATATCACTTCACGAAGTATATTATGTGTGTGTATGTATAAAATTGCAAGAAATCTTTTAGAGAGAATCATGGAGCCTTTTATAAAGGCCGGACGAAGCCCCAAAGTCACCAGAGTCGGCCACCTAGCCACTCTCTCATTGGACCAACACAATGGTCCAATAGAAATAAAGTGTCACTTTGACTTCTGCCTTCACGGGCTCTCACGGGCCGTGAAGCCCTCGTGAAGGCCTCATAGGCCGGGTTCCACTGTTCATTCTCATTGGGCCATCGAGTGGTCCAATTAAAAGAATGGCGCCTGCCTTCACCGGCTCTCACGGGCCGTGAAGCACTTGTGAAGGCCCTGCTCCCACGACTACTTGTCCGGGTGGTGAAGGCTCATGGAGGGTTTCTCTTCACGGCCCTTGAAGGCCCGTGAAGGTCGCCAGAAACTCTAATTTCATATTCTCTCATGTTTGTGTTGTGCTGCCGGAATCTACCCTTGGTGTGTGACCCAATAGGCTCGTACCTCATCAGCAGTGATGCTAGTACACGTGTATCAGTGGGCATATTCCAACAATCTACTCGTCATGCTCAAGGCACACGATACATCAGGCCTCGTACATAGCATGGCATACATGATCGAGCCCACAGCCGAAGCATATGGCACTCACTTCATTACTTCCCGTTCCTTTGGGGAACTAGGGGATTGAGTCTTACTCAATACCAAACCATGTGACATTGGAATGAACCCCTTCTTGGAGTCTTCCGTCCTAAACCGCTTTAGGTCTTTGTCAACATATGTACTTTGGCTAAGCCCAATAAGTGTCTTGGATCTATCTCTATAGATTTTGATCCCAAGAATATAAGTCGCATCTCCCAGATCCTTCATTGAAAAACAATTCCCTAACCAGGTTTTTACACCTTGAAGGGTCGGGACATCGTTCCCAATGAGGAGTATGTCATCGACATACAAGACTAGGAACACAACTATGCTCCCACTAGCTCTGACATATACACATGGCTCATCCTTGCTTTTCGAAAAGCCAAACTCTTTGACTTTCTCATCAAAGCACAGGTTCTAACTGCACGATGCTTGCTTAAGTCCATAAATGGACTTCTTAAGCTTGCAGACCTTATCCGGATGCTCGGCATGTACAAAACCGTCGGGTTGAGTCATATAGACCTCCTCGCTAAGTGTCCCATTAAGGAACGCGGTTTTTACATCCATTTTCCAAATCTCATAATCATGAAATGCGGCAATTGCCATGAGTATCCGGATAGACTTCCACATAACCACCGGGGAAAAGGTTTCATCATAGTCTACACCATGAGTTTGCGTGAAACCCTTAGCCACCAGTCGGGCTTTGAAGGTGTCTACCTTTCCATTTATGCCGGTCTTTTTCTTAAAGACCCATACGCACCCTACGGGTCTACACCCGGGTACCGGATCTACCAAATCCCAGACTTGGTTATCCGACATAGATTGCATCTCGGACTCCATAGCCTCTTTCCACCTAGCAGACTCAGGGCCCACAACGGCGTTCCGATAAGATGATGGTTCATCATGATCCACCACTAGGTCGCAGCCCTCAGATATGAGAAACCCATATCTCTCTGGCTCGCTGCGACTCCTACCGGATCTCCTAAGAGGTAAAGGATCCGTGTCAGGTTCTCCGGCAGCGCCGTGCTAAGAATGATCTTGTGAACTAGTGCCAACTTCAGGTTGGTCATTGGAAGGTTCTTGAATCTCTTCAAGATCAACCTTTCTCCCACTAGCGTCTTTGGATAATATCTCCCTTTCAAGGAAGACAGCCCTCCGAGCAACAAATACCTTGTTCTCGGACGGTTTGTAAAGCAAATATCCCATAGACCCGGCAGGATATCCAATGAACAAACACCTCTCGGCTCGGGGTTCCAATTTTTCCTCCACGCCACGTCTCACGTAGGTAGGACAACCCCAAACCTTTAGATATGTAAGCGATGGAACCTTTCCATGCCACATCTCAAAAGGTGTCTTCTTGACCTTCTTAGTTGGTACGAGGTTAAGGATTCTAACGGCCGTTTCCAATGCATAGCCCCAAAAGCTAATGGGTACATCCGTACGACTCATCATACACCGGACCATATCCAACAATGTCCGGTTCTTCCTCTCGGCGACACCATTTAATTGTGGTGTCCTAGGAGGTGTCAATTGCAAAACAATTCCACAATCTTTAAGATAGTCACGGAATTCCGAACTTAGATACTCACCACCACGATCCGATCTGACCATCTTAATTCGTTTACCCAATTGGTTCTCAACTTCGTTTTTGAAAGTCTTGAAAACCTCAAAGGTTTCCATCGTCAACGAGTTCATAAAGTGATAAAATGTTTCTTGCCACGCAGGGCGAATAAGATACATTTAATAAAGTAATAAATAAGCCGGATGAAAAGGCGAGATCCACACTCCCTATCTTCTCAACCGGGACAACCGCCTTGTTTCCCATGATGAGATCCAGCTCCCCATCAACCAAGTCCCTACTTCTTCTTAGTACCTGCACATTATTAACTATGTGAGTACCACACCCGGTGTCTAAGACCCAAGCGTTAGAAGTAGAAGTGTTATGGAGTTCAATCATATACATACCGGAGGCGCCTTGTCCCTTGGCGCGAAGCCTCTTGAGCTCTTCCGTGTACTTGGGGCAACTACGCCGGTAGTGTCTCTTCTCCCCGCAGAAGAAGCAGGTAGCCTCTTCCGGTGAGGGGGCTATAGGAGCGGGTTCCTTCCCCTTCGGCTCCGACACCGGGAGTGGTTTGGGCTTGGGTGTTGCCACCTTCGCCTTCCCCTTCCCTTTGCCCTTGGAGCTAGAAGCGGGCCGCTTCCTCTTAGCACCACCCTCATGGATGGCTAGGACGGGTGCGGAGGTCGATGGCTTTGCCTTGGCCATGTTAGACTCGGTGGTCTTCAACATGCCGTGCAACTCCATCAAGGACTTATCCATATTATGCATATGGTAGTTCACAATGAACGGACCATATGCTTGAGGCAAAGATTGGAGGATAATATCCGTAGCCAACTCTTTCCCCATTGGAAAGCCCAACCTCTCGAGCTGGTCCACGTATTGCTTCATACGAAGCACGTGGGAGCTCACGTTCCCGCCCTCCTGCATCCGACACCATATAAAGGCCTTGACACACTCGTAGAGTTCTTTCCTCGCTTGCTACTGGAACATTTCCTTTAGCTGCGAGATCATGTCAAATGCACCAACGTCCTCGAATTGCCTTTGCAACTCAGAACTCATGGTCCTCAACATGAAGCAAGTCGCCTCATTAGTGTCTTTAAGGCGCTTCTCATAAGCATCCTTAATGGCCCAGGTAGCGGTGGTAGCAGGAGCCTCCGGAAGAGGTTCCTCTAGGACGTACAACTTGCTTTCGTGGCACAAGACAATTCCCAATTGCCTATGCCAATCCATAAAGTTTACGCCTATGAGTTTCTCTTTCTCCAAAAATGGACGGAGTGACATGTGTGTCGTGGTGTTTCTTATAGATGCCATCTAAAAGAAGGCAAAGCACACAAAAAGGTTAGTTCGACATATTTTAACCCTTTTTAAATAATTACCCAATAGTTTAACACTTAAATTTAATAAGGTCTAAGAACCCAACATAACTTCACTACATGACAGGTTTACCGCGGATCACTTCGTGAAGGTATTTAGGCCGGTAAATGTTTTACCAATTGCAATCCGTGATTACAACTCTTAGGTACTTGCGGGATCCATCGCTACTCATAGCACCGGTTTGGCATGTTTGATACCTTCCCACACCGATTCCTCAATAAGCCGCTTTGATAACTCGGTATAGGCACGACAATTATTAAGGCATATTAAATTGGAATTGCAATTCGTCCAACAAGATACACGATGACGCCCTTAACAATAATTGGCTCGTGCCAAGCTCGACAACCAAAAATTTCAAGACGCCACACGCACCTTCCACACAATTCCACATGGAACAACTCGTGCTAAGCTCGACAATTGTCCCATACTTCATTAGATTCAGATGGTGTCATCTTTTGGATGGAGTGTGATTTACGTTTTTAAGAAAAACGGGACTTTTGTTTTTCTGGTTAAAAACCTCTTTTCGTTTTGATTAACAAATAAGTGACAAAATGCATTTTTCACCAATTGAACATAAACACTTTATATTCGTTTGTTAATCATGTGAGCGAGCGGGGTTTGTTAACCAATTAAGGAAAACTATATAGTTTTATTATTTTCAAAAGATTTTCTAGCATGCGAAGATCCTACAACCACGCAAGAAAATAAATAAATAAAACTACACAACCATGCATACAAAACCGATTTGAGCCAACCTAAGTGTTCCCCGGTGAGCCAACCGAGGAACTAAGTCTACTAAGGACAAACAATCCAAGACTTGGTGGCGTGCTCCCACTCGATCCCACGCCTCAGGATCCGAGATAGCCGAGACGTCTCCTAAGACTCCCGTTGGTGCCTCCGGTCTTCTCTTCTCATTACATACATAATTTAATGAGAAATGGCATGCAAGCCACACAATCTATTCTAAGCTAATATACAAATTACAAAGAATAAATACTTTGGCGTGTAAGCCACAAATAAATAAATTATTACAAACCGGATTAAATAACTTATTACAAACCAAATGTGGTACAAACCACCAAATGAATGAACAACAAATAAGGCAACCAAACAACCACACAAAGGTCTAGGCTCAAACCGGTGCTCACAAAAACGAAACAACCACAAAGCATGGTGTGCCACACCAAACCATGCACAAAACAATATCCCAATTAAGTTTATTCAAAAACTAAAGGCACAAGAATAAACCTTGTACATATGCATTAGGATTCCAAACACTTTGAATACCATATTCATATATACACAATATACATGTATGCATGTGCGCATTTTATGCCAAAACCACCCAATACATACATATATAAGAATTAGGATATAATGGGGCTAAATGTACAAGGCTAAACAGCCTAACATGATTCTGGAAACACCAAAATCATGTGCTAAATTCCATATCAAGTTTTCTTTTTCAAAAAGGCCAAAAACAGTCTGTTCACGATGCCTTCACGAGCTACTGCTCTTCACGAGCCCTCACGGGACCTCACGGGACGTGAAGGAAGTACGCTCCACTACTCGTGAAACAGATTAAAAACCTTTCACGACCACCACCCCACGAGACTGGTCGTGTGGCCTTCACGACCCGTGAAGCAAACTCCACGGCCCATGAAGACCTTCTGGACAGAATGTCCAAAATCGAAATTATGGATTTTCAAGCCACAAAGGTGCATGCATCTTACAAGTATGGCTCTGATACCACTGTTGGTAATCCATGGGGATCAAAACACGCAACGGAAGCAACAAAAACACACAAAACGATCATGGTGGTGAAAACTTGTAAGAAGCTACATGTAACAAAAACAAACACAAAGAGAAGAAGGTAAGCAAGTCATACCCTTGAAGACTTTGATAATTCTGGAACAACTTGGAGATTTGGGATGAGTTCTTGAAACAAAAGGCCTCAAGCACCAAAGAAGTCCACACCAAGCTAACCTTCTTTCTCCTTGTACTAGCAAGCCACCAAACCACCAACACTTGAGGGTTTGATTCTGGAACAGCCTTGTAACCACTTGTTCACTTACCACCTTCACTTGTTCTTGCTCTCTCTCTCTATGGAAGAACTCACAATATGTGTGTAATGCACCAAAAATGACCAAGAGAGTGGAATGAACAAAGAACACCTTTAATATAAGCATTCTATCTGTTCAAAGAGCCTAGAGTCGGAGCTAACTGGCACTCCACCATTGGACCAACAAAATGGTCCAACCAAATACAAGTGTCACTTAGAATTCTGCCTTCACGACTTCTTCACGGGCTCTCACAGGCCATGAAGGATAAATGCGCCACGACCAGCCATTAATCCTCCACGAGCCGTGACGCGCAGTGCAAGAATCGTGAGGTTTGTGCCTTCACGACCTCCTTCACAGGCCGTGTAGGGTCGTGAAGCCATAGGGTTTCACGAACCATGCGGCCCACGACAGGACTCGTGGACACGAGCTGCTTCAAGACCTGTGGAGCATCCTTCACGGTCGTGAAGCCATGGTCAACTGGAATTTGACCATTTTGACTCATTCCTCTTATAGTAGGTTGTCGAGATTGAAACTTGGCGTGTGACCCAATAGGCCCGCGCTTCATTGGCAGTGATGCCGGCCTACGTGTGTATGTATTTACTTGAATGATGCTATAAATCTCCATTAAAGTGGTTATTTATTTATAATTGAACAAAAGCAAGGAGGCGAAGCCGCTTTACCGAATTGTAGAGCTGAAGGAACGAGAACTTCCCCTGAATCGACAAAAAGATTCCAAGTGGGCTATTGGGCGTAATCGTAAAAAACACTTTTCATTTCATCCCTAAAGTTTCGCTTCTTGCTCTAAAAAATAGGAAAGACTTGTCGGGGCTTTCCCGATAGAAAGATTTGCATGTGACAGAGATCCCAATTCCGTGTATCTGGTTATGTAGGCCTCGCCGCCGGTTAAGAGTAATGAGGGTAGGAACCAGAAACCAGAGACGACCTGGCCAAAGGGTAGAACATTCCAACTTATTGCCGAGGAGGTGAAGGTGGAACCTGATGTGGTAGCAGGTACTTTTGTTGTTAATAATATGCATGCTCTTGTATTGTTTGACTCTAGTGCTAGTAGATCAATTACTGCTATTTTGTTTTGTGCTCAGTTTGCTGTTCCACCTATTAAATTAGAGTTCCCTATGGAGGTAGAAATAGTAGATGATAGAGTCATGATTGTGAATAATGTTTATAAGGGTAATGTAATAGAATATGTGATCATAAATTTCCCATTGATCTTATCCCTAACGCAATGAAAGAATTTCAAGTGGTAATTGGTATGGACTGGTTAGGTCTATATCAAGCTCAGATATTCTACAACCAGAAAATGGTACGGATTCAGACCCCTAGTGGGGAAGAATTGCTTATTAGAGGTGACGGTAAGAGAGTTAGTCTTCCAATGTACTCATTTGCAAAGGAAAGAAAGTATTTAATGTACGGGTGTACAACATTCTTAGCTTACGTGGAAAATGTTAGCATGAAAGGCAAGCCACAACAAATACAAAAGATACAAGTAGTTTGTGATTACCTAGACGTTTTCCCAGACGATTTACCAGGGATTCTACCAGCTCGACAAGTGGAATTCAGAATTGATGTGATGCCAGGAGCAGAATCGAAAGCTAAAGCCCCATATAGATTGGCTCCTCTAGAAATGCAAGAGCTTATGACTCAACTACAAGAATTGACAGATAAAGGTATCATCCAGCCTAGTAGCTCACCATGGGGTGCACCAATCTTATTTGTAAAGAAGAAAGATGGAACGTTCAAAATAATGATCAAGAACAAGTATCCACTTCCTAGAATAGACAATTTGTTTGATCAGTTGTAGGGTTCGTCCTGGTTTTCAAATATAGACTTAAGGTCAGGGTACCATCAGTTAAAGATCAGGGAAGAGGATATAGCCAAGACAACTTTCCGAACACAATATGGGCGATTTGAATTCGTAGTAATGCCATTTAGTCTTACAAATGCTCCAGCAGCATCCATGGATTTGATGAATCGGGTTTTCCGACCTATGCTTGAAAAATATGTAATTGTATTCATTGATAACATCCTTATTTATTCGAAGTCTCCAAATTAGCACGGTGATCATCTCAGGGAAGTTTTGGAGAGCTTGCGCAGGGAAAAGTTGTATGCAAAGTTTTCCCAGTGTGAGTTTTGGCTACGAGAGTGTAACATCCAGAAAATAAATGTGTAAAATATAAGTGTTATATGTGTTATAAGTGATTGTAAGTATTAAAGTGTGGATGTTAACTAGAGGGTCCAAAGTTGTTAAATTAAAAATAGAATAGTCATGGGACTATTTATGTCAATATGGAAACTCATGTCTATATAAGCTTATAATTGACTTTTTAAGTCAATCACTTCTCATTTGCAAGTTTACAGCAAACATTTTCTCTCAACCAAATTTCACTTCTACAATTTCTGGAGTTTTGCACAAGAGAAACTACGGTGTTAAGTCATCATCATCATCTCCATCTTGATAATACTTAAGGTATGATTGGTTTATTGGTTTTTAAGTTCAAATGGATTAGTATAATTCAAATGGTTAAACAAGAATGAAAGCATGTTGTTTATGAGATTTGAGTTGTTTAGACTTCTTGAGATGTTGGAAAACACCCTCAAGATGTCAAATGACTGTTTAGAATGAGTTTTACGGGTTTTTAGCCAGAAAAACAGCAAGTCGGCGACTGTACTGGTTCAGAGTACGCGAGGCACGGGCGTGCCTATAAAGGGTACGGGTGTACCTTGCGGTCGCGACCGCCATATGTTCATAAGATCCGGGTGTGCGATGGGCGTGCCCCGGGCATGCCTTTTATGTCGTATGACTTACAAGCTATAAATCAGATGAGAAATTCAGATCTATAGCCAAGCCGAGCGTGCATGTGGTAGGGCACGAGCGTGTGTTTAATACATTATTGTTATTATACCTGTACTTGTATGTATTCATCATATGTGTTATTCAGCATGCTGCTTTGTGCAATAGTGGGCTCAGAAATAGCACAGTACAGTGGCATAGTTTGTGTAACACCGCTTCTGAATACAGTTACTTAAATGACAAATCCGATTTTAGCAGCGGAAATTTTTCTTTTAAAAACAACAAACTGTTAATTACATTATCGTCTTTTCAAAACATCCTGATGTTACCTAGTTCAGGAACCGACCATAATATCTGTTTACATTACAACCTAACAAAATTCAGTCAAGTGTTCCACCCACAAGGGCTATGTATATCCAAAATCTACCCGCCTCGCAGGACTTATAGTCTTTACCTGAAAAGGGAATCATAGCACCATTAGCTAACACTTAGCTAGTGAGTACATACTATCATAAGTATCAATACAGTAAGTCATGCATCATATCATACATAAACAATCATTGCTAGCTTAGCACATAGCGGTGTGTTGACAAGACACGTAAGAGTTGTGTCTTGCAGGGTAATCAATCCCGCTCAACAACTCAGACCGGGGGATCAGACACTACCAACCGCGCTGGTGGGGGAGAAGAAAACAGTCCACCAAACATCGTTCATAGAGCCAGAGGCTCCACAAGTAATCCAGCTACAACCGGCTGATTACCACTCACGTTAAGGCACGGCGGTTGTGCAGAACCTAGCATTCGGGATGCCTCCCGAATCACCGTGAAATACCGAAGTACTCGTGGGATCTAGTTTCAACCGACTTACCTTAACCATGCTTCAGATAGTCTGCAGACAATGCACATACACATACATACAATGCTTCAGATGTCATACTTACATTAATCATTCATACATGCATTACAAAACATAAAAACTTGACTTCCATTTAGCACAAATCCACCAAAACAGTCGGATTTGGGAAATCCGATGGTTCCTGCGGATTTGAGGAAATCTGACACACAATATGCATAGAATCCGACAAATCATACGGAATCCGACACACATGAAATCCGACACTCTCCTTGCGGATTCTTGGGAATTCAATCATGCATACGAAATCCGACACTTACGGATTCCGACACATGAAAGGAAATCCGATACAAGGGAATCCGAGACACATACAAAATCTGATAGATACGAAATCCAATACTGTCGGATTCCGACACTTGCGGATTTTATCAAACATCTGGATTCAACAACAGCGGATTCACCAATACATGCGGATTTCAACAACCATCGGATCCGACACCTTCATAGGTCTCGGAATCCGACACCTTCATAACTGAAATTCTTACAACTTCATTCATCATCTTAACAACTTCATTCTTGTTGGTTTGAAGCCCAGAACTTATTAGAACTTCATATTCTATCCTTATAATTATCTTAAACACATCAAATTCAAACAAGAACACTATTTATGCAAAACCCACTTAGAAGGTAAGTTTTCATATTCTTCAAGTATTCTTGCATGGATTTGTGTTTCTAACATATATGCAACTTCTAACATACTTTAAATATATGCTGCTAACCTTTTTATGGATTCATAATCGAGGAATTCTTCTTGTTCTTCTTCTTTTCCAGAATTCCGAGAGAGAGCCGAGAGAAAAGAGAGAGAAGTGTGTGTGTGTGTGTGTGTGTTTGTGTTTTGCTTTTAGTTGACTTAAGTCAACTAAATCACCTTTTTCACATATATATTTTATCCATCCAGATTGGTTTTGCTTTTAATCTTAATTAAACTAATTTATACATATAATTAACATACTTACACATGTACATTTATAAAACATGCTCAAAACACATACATGCACTCATTCATTTAAACTTAACATGTACATACAAAAAAATACTTGCCTATTACATTAACTATGTACACTCACGTACTATTTACAACTAGGCCCAAGTTGAGGATGTTACAAATCTACCCCCCGTAAGAGGATTCCGTCCTCCGAATCCGCTCAGTGATAAACAGGTGAGGGTACCTTGTCTTCATCTCGTCCTCAACTTCCCAAGTCAAGTTTGGACCTAGGTTGTGCTTCCATTTCACAAGGACTAGTTTGATCATTTTATTGTGCAGTTTCTTGACCTTCATGTCAAGAATTTCAACAGGTTCTTCAACTAGTCGCTTGGAAGAGTCAACCTTCAATTCCTGTAGTGGAATGATCTGCTCTTCTTCAACGTGGCACTTGTGTAAGTAACACACGTTAAAGGTGTCGTGTATTCCAGCTAGCTCAGGCGGCAGCTCTAGAGTTACCGTCCGATCATTTACCTTACGTACAATTCTGAATGGGCCAATGAAACGTGGACTTAGCTTCCCTTTGCGCCCAAAACGAATGACGCCCTTCCAAGGAGAAACTTTTAAGAACACGCGATTACCAACTTCAAATGTAGCGGGACGACGCTTAGGATCCGCATACATCTTCTGTCGGTCCTGAGCTGCTTTCAGCTTTTCAAGAGCCACGTTCACTTTATCAGAGGCAATCTGGACAATTTTAGGTCCAGTGAATTGCTTCTCACCAGGCTCCAACCAACAGGTCAGAGTGCGTCATCGTCTTCCGTAAAGCATCTCGTATGGTCGCATTCCAGTGCTGGAATGATATAAATTATTATAAGCAAATTCAATCAATGGGAGATGAGAATCCCATGATCCACCAAAATTCGAGTACATAGGCACGAAGCATATCTTCCAACGTCTAGATCGTACATTCAGATTGGCCATCAGTCTACGGATGGTAGGCAGTGCTCAGATGAACACGAGTGCCAAGTTCATGTTGCAGGCTTTGCCAGAAATTTGAGACAAACCGAAAGTCACGATCAGATACAATTGAACAGGGAAGACCGTGACGTGACACAATCTCATCAATATACAGCTGGGCTAAACGGGTCAGCGAAGCAGACTCGTTTGTAGCCAAGAAATGAGCACTCTTCGTTAGTCAATCAATAATAACCTAGATCATATCGTGCCCTCTGAACGTCTTCGGTAACTTCGTTACGAAATCCATCGTAATATTATCCCACTTCCACTCCGGAATATCCAGTTGCTGCAGATTACCGTACGGTCTCTAGTGTTCCGTCTTCACTTGCGCGCATACCTGACATTTCTCCACAAATGAAGCGATGTATTTCTTAAGAGTCGGCCACCAATATAGCATCTTTAAATCATGGTACGCGATTCCCGGATGGATGGACAACTTGGACTTATGGGCTTCTTGTAGAATCAGCTCACGGTAACGTCCAACAAGAGGTACCCAAATCCTGGATTGAAAAGTCTTCAAACCACGATTATCTTCAGTAAGCTGATCCTTTAACTTCTTCATCATTTCTGTCTTCAGATTTTCTTCTTGCAAAGCGGTCTACTGAGCTTCTTTTAGCATAGAGATCAAATCTGGCACTGTCACGATTCTTATAAACTTAGCTTCTGCTGTCGGTCCTTTACGGCTTAAAGCGTCCGCTACAACATTGGCCTTGCCAGGATGGTAACAAATCTCACAATCGTAGTCTTTTATTAACTCCAACCAATAGCGCTGCCGCATGTTGAGTTCTTTCTGGGAAAAGACATACTGAAGACTTTTGTGATCTGTGCAAATTACACACTTTGTGCCATAAAGGTAATGCCTCCACAACTTTAGTGCAAACACAATAGCAGCAAGCTCCAGATCATGGGTTGGGTAGTTCCGTTCATGTGATTTCAACTGCCTAGAAGAGTAGGCAATCACTCTATCACGTTGCATTAGGACGCAAGCCAAACCCACGTAAGAGGCATCGTAGTATACTGTAAAGTCTTCCGAACCCTTAGGCAGAGTAAGGATCGGAGCTTCACATAACAGTCGCTTCAGGGTCTGAAAAGCTTCCTCTTGAGCTTCTGACCAGACAAACGCCACTTCCTTACGAGTTAGTTTGGTTAACGGACCCGCAAGCTTCGAGAAATCGCGTATAAACCGCCGATAGTAGCCAGCCAAACCAAGGAAGCTTTTAATCTCGGAAGGAGTTCGAGGAACCGCCCAATTCATCACAGCCTCCACCTTAGCTGGATCTACCTTGACACCGTCTTGACATATAACATGGCCAAGGAAACGAACTTCCTTCAGCCAGAATTCACATTTGGACAACTTGGCGTACAATTGTTCTCGCTTTAGAGTTTCGAGAACCTGACGAAGATGAAGCTCGTGATCAGCTTCCGTCTTCAAGTAAATAAGAATATCATCAATAAATACAATCACAGATCGATCCAGAAACGGATGACAAACCCGATTCATCAGATCCATGAAGACGGCAGGGGCATTGGTTAAGCCGAACGGCATAACCAGAAATTCGTAATGACCATAACGAGTTCGGAACGCAATCTTCGGAACATCTTCTTCATGAACTCGTACTTGGTGATACCCCGACCGGAGATCAATCTTAGAGAAGCATGTAGCTCCCTGCAATTGATCAAAAAGATCATCTATTCGAGGAAGTGGATACTTATTCTTTACAGTTCGCTTGTTAAGTTCCCTGTAATCTATGCACATATGCATCGTTCCGCCCTTCTTCTTCACAAATAATACAGAAGCTCCCCATAGTGAGGAACTCGAACGAATGAAACTTTTGTCTAGCAACTCCTGAATTTGAGTCATCATCTCTCTTATTTCAGAAGGAGCAAGACGATACGGAGATCGAGCCACAGGTGTAGCTCCTGGAATAAGCTCTATTTTGAATTCAACGTCTCTGATTGGAGGCAAACCCGGAAGTTCTTTAGGGAATACCTCAGGGTACTCAGACACCACCCGAATATCACGAACTGGTCGCTTCTCCATCGTAGCATCAATAACATATGCCAGATAAGAGTCACAACCTTTAGCAATCGACTTCTGAGCTTTAATCATGGAGACAATGGGAATTTCAGAATCCTGTTGTTCTTCACGTGCAACAGCATAATATTCATTAGAGAGAGGGATCTTGATCATCTTCTTGGAACAGATAATCTCAGCATCGCGCTTGCCGAGCCAATCCATCCCGATTACAACATCAAAGCCCGCAATAGGCATAATGAAGAATGAAATAGGGATACTACTCCCGTCAATATAAATCACAGCAATTGGGACTTTCTCTGTAACATAGACTACTTTGCCATCAGCAACCTCTACTTTGAGCGGCTCAGTTAACGGAACTACAGGCAATTGTAACCTTCTACGACACGCCATAGATACGAAGGAGTAGGTAGCTCCAGAGTCAAATAAAACACAAGCAAGGATATAGTTTATAAGAAAAGTACCCGTGATGACATCCCCTGCTGCTTTGGCCTCATCCGCCGTCATTTGGAAAGCCCTGCCTTTTGCGCAGGGCGCATCATCTCTTTTCAGGCCTCTAGAAGAAGAAGACCCCTTGGTTCTAGTACCCTGACTTTCCGGGCAGTCTGTCAGTTTATGCCCTGGCTTGTGGCACCGGTAGCATACATCTTCCTTGAAACCACACTCAGTAGTAGCGTGGCCCTTCTGCCCGCACCTCCAGCATCGTCTAGTAGAGTTCAAACACTCACCAGAATGGTAAGTACGAAACTGAGAACACCAAGGAGAATCAGGCCTCGGCTTCTTTGAAGAATCAGTTTTCCCGCCTGTAGAGGATTGTCCTTTGGAAGGACCCGATTTGTCAGACGGCTGAAACTTTCTCTTTGACCCTCCACTGGCAGATTCGCCCTTGCAATATAAGCGGTCTCCCTCCATTTATCGAGCTATTTTGAAAACCCGAACCAGATTAGCAGCAGCTCGTACGTGAGGGCGAAATTCCAGTGGCAGAGTTGCCACAAACCTCCTTACCTTGGTGGTCTCGTCAGGGATCAGATGGGGAACAAACCTCATTTTGTCAGTGAACGAGGTTATTTGTTCTTCAATTGGCTTATTCCCTCTCCATCCGGTCGATATCATACTCTGTGCAGTATTTCTTCAGTACTTTTTTAGAAAATTGCTCCCAAGAGAGAGCACTCGGCACCTCCTTGCTAACAGAGCCTTTTACCGTATCCCACCAGAAGATGGCACGGCCCTTTAGCATGCGTACTGCGTATTTCACGCAATACTCCGGTTGGCATTCGCACGATTCAAACACTTGCTCCATTTTCCGGAGCCACTGTATGGTAACTGTGGGGTTATCACTCCCCTGGAATGTCGGAGGCTTGCAAGACAAAAACTGCTTGTATAAATAAGTCTTACGGGGCTTGTTCAATGTTCCTTGGAATAAGAGCTCTTTAGTCATACGCAGCTCTTCCTCCAATCGCCTAATATAGGCGGCCTGATCTGGCTCAGGTCTGCCACCTCCAATATTGTGCTAAGATCTTTCGTCCTCAGCCTGATGAGGCATATGAGAAAGCTCATCCTCCACCTTATTCAGAGCTTGCTCTGTGTTGCCACGTCCGGCAGACATCTTTTCTAACTTTCTATATGACAAAGAAAGAGCGGTTAATACTCTATCTCACTTACTTAACTTTCTAACAAGTTATCTTACAATACTAGCATACATATAACACTCTCAATCAACCCCCCACACGAACACTTCTTTATGGTCGGGCCCGAGTTTGAGATCGAATACTCTTACAAGTATCCAATTCACTCAAACTTAGGCTCTGATACCTAATTGTAACACCACTTTAGAAAACAGTTACTTAAATGACAAATCTAATTTTAGCAGTGGAAAATTTTCTTTTAACAACAACAAACTGTTAATTACATTATCATCTATTCAAAACATCCTTATGTTACCTAGTTCAGGAACCGACCATAATATCTGTTTACATTACAACCTAACAAAATTCAGTCAAGTGTTCCACCCACAAGGGCTATGCATATCCAAAAGCTACCCGCCTCGCAGGACTTCTAGTCTTTACCTAAAAAGGGAATCATAGCACCATTAGCTAACACTTAGCTAGTGAGTACATACTATCATAAGTATCAATACAGTAAGTCATTCATCATATCATACATAAACAATCATTGCTAGCTTAGCACATAGTAGTGTGCTGACAAGATCGGTAAGAGTTACGTCTTGCAGGGTAATCAATCCCGCTCAACAACTCAGACCGGGGGATCAGACACTACCAACCGCGCTGGTGGGGAGCATAAAGCAATCCACCAAAACTCGTTCACAGAGCTAGAGACTACACAAGTAATCCAGCTACAACCGACTGATTACCACTCACGTTAAGGCACGGCGGTTTTGCAAAACCTAGGATCCGGGATGCCTCCCGAATCACCATGAAATCTTGAAGTACTCATGGGATCCAATTACAATCGACGGACCTTAACCATGCTTGAGATAGTCTGCAGACAATGCACATACACATACATACATATGACCCCACAGGGATCCATCATCTTACATATAACATCTTTCAGGTAGTCATTCATGCATAGCATCATACATTAACTAAGTGGTTCCTGTCTGGACCGAATGGCATGCACCTAATATACTTCACAACACCACGCAATACATAAACTTACCTCCTTGAGCATACCTGCAAAAGCAAGTTAGATATACACAAAATATTCACGTATTCATCTAGCATGCAAGCCTTACTCTACTAAGTCTCGTTACAGCAGGCACTCACGTGAGTAGTTTACTACATACACGTATCTGGTGTTGACTTGACTAACACCACAAGTTCACCTAGAATGTCATACTTACATTAATCATTCATATATGCATTACAAAACATAAAAACTTGACTTTGGATTTAGCACAAATCCGCCAAAACTGTCGGATTTGGGAAATCCGATGGTTCCTGCGGATTTGAGGAAATCCGACACACAACATGCATAGAATCCGACAAATCATACGGAATCTGACACACATGAAATCCGTCACTCTCCTTGCGGATTCTTGGGAATTCAATCATGCATATGAAATCCAACACTTGCAGATTCCGACATATGAAAGGAAATCCGATACAAGGGAATCCGAGACACATACAAAATCTAATAGATACGAAATCCGATATTGTCGGATTCCGACACTTGCAGATGTTTATGCAGTTAACTATTATGGTTATATATATAGAGTATATCTTCAAATTTGATTAAAAAGTGTAAATATGAGACTTAGAACAAGGACCACACATAATTTACATGTTAAATTAAAAAAATGATTATTAAATTACATTATTGTACATGTGAAGGGATAAGCATAATAGATATAATTATCCAAATAGGAATCATAGAATGACAGACATTCTTTTATTTTGTAGCCACGTAACTCTACTTATTTGATGAATTTCACTCTACTCCTAGATATCATCATTTATTTCAACAGTATATAAAGGGGTGATGGGTAGTCTCAATTTCATATCAAATCTCATACAAACATAAGTACATTATAAAGGACTTAACAAAGGAGAATATTGAGGCATCGTTGAGTGAGTTTCGTGATGCCTTTATAAAACTGAGATATATGTGATATATATTGTGCTTATATGCTAAATTGTTTCATGCACCATGTTTAACATATTTAACGTTTTCCTGCCTTATACCATGCTTATTGTTTTTATGCGTATATATATATATATATATATATATATATATATATATTTGAGTTGTTGGGTAAATAATAAAAAGAGCGAAAACGTAATGGTTGTTCGCAGATGTAAAAATGAAAGCGGGAACGTAATGGTTCTTGGCTAATAAATATATTTTGGTATAATTAGTGCACGGGAGGCATCTTGTTGTTACTAAGTCGTTAAAATACATGTCTAGCCCCTCTAGTACATTGTATAAAAGTCATGGCACGAATAGCATGCACGCTAGTCGATGTCGGGAAATGGCTTGAAAATGAGATAATAAATTTACCCAAAACTCCGAGATCTCAATATATTTTCTACATTTTGTATTTCATATTTATCATGAATGCATGTGATATTTTTGTACACAAAACACACGAGATCACTAAGCCATTTGGCTTATGCATTTACATATATATCTTAGGATATAACCGTTAGAGAAAAGCATAGATTTCGGATATTAAAATGATGGGACTTATGCATTTAGATTGTTTTTAGTTATTAATAAAGTTCTATTTAGAACTCTTGTCTTTTATTTTGTTTTAGCTTCCGCTGTAACCGAAAACTCTATTGTATATAAATAAAACTCAATGAGTTATTTCATTAAAGTCTCGGATGTTATATTTAGGTATATGATGGTGCTTAAGCATAGCATCCGAGAGTTTATTGACGCTAGTAAGCATAAAACGGTGAAGTCCATGATGGATGTTGCAAGAGCCAGAGAGTTACAATTGGAAATACAGGAGACAGAAAGAAAACCAACGGAAAAGGTGATGCCAGTGTATACGAAACCGAGGGTTGAGACTCTAGAAAAGACAGTGGTACAGAAGACATAACCGGTTTGCCCGACATGCAAGAAACACCATATGGGAGAATGCAGGTTCTGGTCTCCGACATGTTTTAAGTGTGGGAAACCAGGTCACCTGAGCAAAGACTGTAAGAATCCGATTAAGGTGGTGCTTCAATTGCTATCAGCCGGTCATCAACGGTCTGAATGTCTCAATTCAACTACGCAACAACAGTACCTACGGGTTCCAAGTCTACTCCAACTTTACCGTCTACATGTATTCCTGAGGTGAAGAAGGAGAAAGTATCTAAGACAAAAGGGAGAGCTTTCCATCTCACAGCTGAGGAAGCTAAAAAAAACAGATGTGGTCACAGGTACATATCTTATCAATAAAATGCCTGCTCTCGTTCTGTTTTGTAACATCCTGCATTTGGGCCTAGTGATTTCATAGGCTCTGGTATGTTTATTCGTGATTAAAATCTGATTATGTGTTTAGTTATTTATTAATTAGACTTAATTGAATTAATTATTGTTATTAATTAAGTAAGGTTTAATATATATATATATACATACGGATTTGTATATGGGTGTGCATGTAATTGAGATTTTATTAACTAGACACCTCCTGCTTCAAATTTCAAAGCATGATTACGTGGTTAGTTGAGTTAAATCTAATTCCCGGTAATCATTTCCTCACTTTGAATATTGCTAAGTGTGTGTATTGAGAGAAAAGCAAAGAAGAACAAAAGAATCGGAATTTGGTGTATTGAATTGTAGATTCAAGTTAAAGGTTTGTATGATTCTGTTTGATTCTTGAAACGTGATTCTTATTTAGCATGCTATGATTTTGATTAACAACATGATGGGTTTTCTTGTATATGAACACCATGTATAAACATGATGCAAACTTGCTTTATGGATTTGATTAATTTGGTGTTGTTCTTGGGTATAATGGTGTTTATGATACATGATAGCCTGTTTAATCTTGTTTGGATATGTTTTTGGCAAGCTTCATATGAATTTATTAAGCTGCAAATATGATCCATGAAGTATAGAAGTTAGCGGATTGTTGGATGAAGAAGATGATGATAAAAACCGACATATTGGAATCCGGTAATTGATGAATTCCGATAGTGTTAAAATCCGCTAATGGTGAAATCCGATAAGAAATCCGATGGTGGATCCCTACAAGTTAAATACCGACAATTGTAGCGGATTGTCTTCAAATCCGACATTGGGATATCGGATTCCTTGAAATCCGATGGGTTTGGCGGATTCCGATCGTTGTATCGGATTTCCCTTGAAATCCGATGGTTTTAGCTGTTTGTTGGTTATTTGATGTTATATGCTAAGTGTCCATGCATATGTGAATCTAACATGATATGTTTGATTTAAAGATGATATAAATATATGTTTGAAATATATATTTATGAGTTGGATACGGATGTTTGGTTGTTGTGTTCTCAGGAACAGACAAGGCTCAGTAAAATTAGATCACTGAGTGGAAAAGTTGAGAACTTGAGGTGAGTGGATGTTTACTCACGGGTGATATTAGTTGTAGTTGGTTTGGTTGCAACTGTTATTGGTTTGACGCATGGATAGATTGTATATCTGTTAATTGATTAACTGGTTGATTGTTAATTAATTGTTGCGTCAGTGATATGTATACATGATGGTTGGGAAGTCAGTTTTCGACTGGGCTTATGGGATGGGTTTGTTTGCTATCGGCTAATCAGTATTGGGATCTTTTGATGCATTTGTTGCAACTTAAGATAATACTATGTGAGAATAGCAAATGAACTATCGGTAAACCTTTGCTTTGGCCAACATTGATTGTAGGTTCCTGCAGAACCGCCGGTCATCCCGGGACACGATTATCTGTTATTTGTTGTTGTTGATATCATGCGGTTCTGGATAATATATCTGTTGTGGCTTTACTCCATTCACTTAGCTTTGTGCTAATCCTCCACCTCTCACTTTTTTTACAGGTTTTGGTAAGTCAGCGGCTCGGCTGAGAGTGGTTAAGTAATCACCTAGGCTTCTGATGTGTATATTTGTGACAAGTTGTAGTTTTTTTAATTCAAACTGGTTGGTTTTGTAAAACAGTGGTTTATGTTCGGTTGTAAATACTTTTATGTATTTGTAAACGCTTCCGCAATGTTATCTAAAATGAAAAATTTTGGTTGAAAATACGGTGTTACAAGTTTGGTATCAGAGCCTTGGTTTGGCGATGTAGGCACAGTGGAAGTGTTACACTCCCAAATCTTGGCTCGTGGTAGGTCGATTACTCCTTGGGTGCGGGATTGGGATGAATTGGAATGTGGTGGAGTTTAGTATGTTATGTAACACCCACAAACCCGGACTAATTGATTAGTGGGTTAACGGTACGCGATTTCGTGTTTAATTATGTTTGATTTGTATAAGTGGTAATTTTAATTAATTGGTTAATTAAATAATGTGTAAAATAAATATATGTATGTTATTGGATAAAAGAAAAGAATGGAAAAGATAGTAAGTATGTATGGTAATTGGTATGTATGTATGCATGCAAATTGAAAGATGAGTTTTAAATCAAGACACCTCCTGCTTAGTTTCTATACATATATATGCGTACGTGTATATATGACTATATTGAAGATAATTTGTTCATTATCTCAAAGTTAAGTGTGTGTGTGTGTGTGTGTGTGTGTGCTAAAAGTGTGAGTTATCCTCTTGTTGAAAAAACCTCCGCTTTCTAAACTTTACAAACTTAGAATTTGGATTGAAGAAGCTATTGTTTGATATTGTACAAGAAGGTTGGTTTATGATTATTATATGATTATAGAATGGTATGTTATGTTTATTGTTGTTTTTTACAAGATTAGAAGTATAACACCGTGAATGAAGTATGAGGCTAACTTGGTGAAATAGGTTTTGCATGTTGTAATGATTTATGTGTTTAAAAGATGTTCTTGATTCATGAAATCATGTTTATAGATGTTGGTATTGTTGGAATATTCCCACCAATACATGTGCACTAGCATCACTACTGATGAGGTACGGGCCTATTGGGTCACACGCCAAGGGTAGATTCCGGCAGCACAACCCAAACATGAGAGAATATGAAATTAGGGTTTCTGGCGACCTTCACGGGCCGTGAAAAGGTCGTGAAGAGAATGTTGGAATATGCCCACTAACACACACGAGTTGGTATCACTACCGATGAAGCATAGGCCTATTGGGTCACACACCAAGTATTGATTCCGGCAACACCTTTGAACAAGAGAGACAGAAAATACCAAAATGGGTTTTGGTTGGGCCGGGCACGGCCGTGCCTTGTGAAGGTACAGGTGTGCCCTATGCCAGGTACAGGCCCAAGGCCGGGGTGCCTAGGGCATACCCATTGGGGCTGGCACGGGCATGCCTCGTGGAGGTATGGTCGTGCCTAGTGCGAAAGCACGAGCCCAAGTCGGGCGTGCTCTGTGAGGCACGACCGTGCCTCATGCTGTAACAGCCTCTTAAACTAGTCTTTTAAGACTAGGTTAATGGGGTATTCATGGCTCATGATGGTCATTGATGCTAGGACTGTTATGAACGTTTCTAGTCCTCATTTTGTGGTCTATAAAAGGTTCTAGTAGTCTAATGTGACATGGTTAGCCATATGAATTATCATCACAAAGTTATGCAATATATGAACTTGTAATTTGTCAATTAGTTCATATTCTCTCTCAATACACACATTTGGAAGATAGATTGGCACATCAATCTTCAAGTGGTGTTAGACTCAAGTCGGTGGTGCTTTTGGCGGCGTCCAAACAAAGCTAGCACGTCGAAATCTAATACACTTGGTGTGGATACCGGTAGAGGAATACAGCATTGTATTCTCATATTCATCATCAACAAGGAGCTAGAAGAAAATAATATGGTATATTTTCTTATACTTGTTCCTTTCTTATGGTTGCTTTGCCATTTTCTAGAGTATGGTCCATTGGGTGGTGTGTTGGTGGCACAAAATGAAATTGTTTTATACTCGTTTTTGTTTCCGCTGCGTTTTCTAGATGCCACCAAAGCCCAACAGTGGTATCAGAGCCATCTCTAACATGGCTTTGCACTCTTGGTTTGAAAACCGGAATTTTCTATCAAAAATGAGTTTTCCGGTGACCGGGAACGGCCGTACCTTATGAGGTACGGGGCGTGCCGGCGGCCGGGGTACGGCCGTACCGGTGGGGTACGGGCAGTGCCGGCAGATTTCTTTTAACCAGATTAAAAATGTTTAAATCAGTGTACTGGCATACAGAGGGCACGGCCATACCCTTCATAGGGTACGCCCGTGCCCCGTCGTGTTTTGGCCGGAATCTGGATTTTTGAAACTATGATATTTGGTGTTCTTAAAATCCGGTTTTTGATTGTTTTGGACCAGTCTTGGATCTGGTTATTCCCCACTATATTTTGATTCCTTGAATTTATATATTTTGTATGGCTTGGCATGAAGTACATAAAAATATATATATTTAAAGGTGTATATATGAATATGTAATTTTAAAGGTGTATTAAAATTACTAATGCATATGTACAAGGATTGCCTATTGTGCCTTGGGTGTTTTGTTGGCAATCTTAATCAAAATATGTTTGACATGGTTTATGGCACACCATGGTTTTGCTTTGGTTGTGTTTAGATGTGGTTCAGTAACTAGATGCCCTTTAGACCTATGTGTTGTGGTGTTTGGTTTATTTGGTTTTGGTGGCCTGCGTGTCGTATTGTTGTAATTTTTATAATTATTATTTGGTGCGGCTTGCATGCCGTTTATTTATTCCTTTGTACTTGTATTAGTAGCATAGGATTGTGGCTTGCATGCCATTTCTCCTTCTATGTATTTGTAAAATAGTATAGAAGTTGATGTTGTATGTAATAAACCAACGGGAATCACGGCGTTGATGTCTCAGTAGCGTGGAGTCCGGATTTCCTTTTGGAGATGCCGACTTCAGTGGAAGCACACCCGACTGGGTACTTTGGATCTTGGATTCCTTAGTTGACCTTGTTTCCCCGTGTGGCTCGCGGGGAAGACGCATAGGATTTGGGCATTTTATCGAACTATTGTGTATGGGTGGTTGTTTTATATATTTATTATTTTGCATGGATGTGCAGGATATCGCATGCTAGATAATTTTTCCAAAATATATAAAACACAAAGATTTATAAAATTGGTTTATATTTCTTTCCACGCGTATAGAATTAACAAGATAATATAAATTTGTATTATATTATAAGTGGATAAAAATTGTATTTATCACTTGATTTGTTAATTCGCAAAATGGGTTAAAATTGTTTTATCCGGAAAAACAAAATCCTGTTTTTAAAATGTAAATCACGCGCAATCTGTAAGACGACACCACCCGAATCTAGTGAAACTTGGATGATTGTCGAGCTTTAGCACGAGTCATGCCGAATGGAACTATGTGGAAGGTGAGTATGGTAACTCGCAATATTGGTTGTCGAGCTTAACACGAGCCAATTATTGGCGAGAGTTCCACCGTGTGTCTTGACGGGCGGTTTACAATTCTTTTTGTGACACTGAGGTGGCGTCGAGCTCTAGCCGAGTCATTTAAGGGGATCAAGTTAGAATTGGTGTGAGAAGGGATCAAACATCCCAAAAGACATTTTGATTGTCAATGGATCCCGCAAGGATCTAGAAGTTGCAAAGTGTTTGCAATCGGTAAAATGGTTACCGGCCTAAATAGCTTTGCTTTGTGATCCGCGGTAAACCCGTCATAAGTTAAAGTGAAATATGGTTTCTAGCCTTGTTTAAATAATTGGTTTTGAAAACTATTTGGATAATTATTTATACAAGGATTATATCTAAATTGACTAAAACGTGTACTCTAAAATTGTAGATGACAAACGTTAATAACGCAACACCGAATTTATCTCTCCGTTCGTTCCTAGAAAAGAAGAAACTCGTAGGTGTGAACTTTGTGGATTGGTATAGGCAATTGCGAATTGTCCTTCACCATGAATCTAAGTTTCACATCCTCGAGGAGCCTCTTCCGAAACCACCTGCTACCAACACAAGTTGGGCCACTAGATACGCCTTCGAAAAGCGTATCGAGGACGCAAAAGATGTTTCGTCTTTCATGTTATCGACTATAAGCTGCGAGCTGCGAAAGCAACTCGGGCATATGAGTGTGTATGACATGATTAATCGGTTGAAGGACATGTTCCAACATCATATTAGAGAGGAACACTTTATGTGTGTCAAGGCCCTTGATAGTTGCCGGATGCAAGAAGGTAGGAAGGTTAGTGTTCATGTGCTCCGTATGAAGGCATACATTGACCAAATGGAAATACTAGGATTTCCCATTGGGAGGGAGCTTGCGGTGAATATGATTCTTCAATCCCTGCCCACGTCTTATGATGAGTTTATCAAAAACTATCAAAAGGACAAAATGGTAGAATCCTTAGACGAGTTGCATGGCATGCTTAAGACTTTCGAGTCTAACATGTCCAAACGTAGGTTCGTTCCTACCCGGTTATTTGAGGAACGTAAAACCGAGAAAAAGAATACGACTCCTAAGGGAGAAGCTTGCTATTTCTGCGGTAAATATGGAGATTGGCGCCGCCACGCTTGTCCTGAGTGTTCGAAGGAGTTAAAGCTTCCTATGAGACTAGGGAATAACTTCTCGTCATCAGGTACATTCATGATTAGCTCCATGGCTTTTCTACTTCTTAGCTAGATTTGTTGAAATGCTGGCTATAACACTCACGTTTGTTGCAAAATTGTTTTGTTACAAAGTGTAGGTGTTAAACGGAAGAAGTAGCTGATAAAGCATGGAGAGCTAGAGCTCAAGATTGGGAAACATGGACGTTGTCTCGATTGAGAGGATTAGGAGTTTTGATCTCGCCATTTCATCTAGCTATTTTATTACTTTACTAGACTAGATTAATATATTATCTGCCCCGCGTGGCAAGAGAAATATTAAGTCTATTATGCATTGGTTGACGATGGATATTACTTTGTATTTGATATATAAATTAGTGGTTTATTTCAAAGTTTATCCATGTCATGGCATTTGTAAGCCTTTGCTCAAAAGTAATAAAGTAATCATGAATAATGTGTTTAAATCCAAAATTGGTTTGGATTAGTTATACAAGTGACAAGATTATTTAGCTATGTAAACAAGATTATTTATTAGGCTAAATGACTTGTACATCTTTCATCGGCGTATGTAAGAGGATTAAGAGCTTGTTGTAAATTAGTTCACACTTGTGTGTTTAATTCGTTCAAGCAAATCCATGGGGATAACTACATGCACTTCGTTAACTTTACCTGTAGTGGTAGTAGGGATTGGTATATTTTGAAACCTTTGAGGTGTTCGATAATTACCATAACGAGGTTTGTGGATGAAAGGTTAAGTTACTTAAATCTTGTAAAGATGTTGAGTATCTTACTTTATGAATTTTGTGATCATCATAAGAATTGTGGGATTTATCTCATAATTTATTTCTTCTAGGACACATTGACATATGGGTCGCATAGAGGAGGAACCGAACATTCTTGGGTATGTTCAGGTCTTGATGGATCACAAATTCATGCCCAAAGTGTTGGGATGCTTAAGTATGGCGGGCAATGTTCTATATATAAAATCAACAAAGATGGTTTATTATGCATCTTAGGAGAAAAGACTAGAAAGAGTGTCTTTGCTTATCTATCTCAAAACCTAGATTATCCAGCCTACGTGTAGACGTGAGGTGGTAGAATCCGGGGACTAGTGATGCAACTCCATTAGGCATTCTACTGATACCATGAGATATTTGTTTCATAACCTTTTGAGGACAAATTTTTGTCGCTCAATGGCAGGTGGAAATATCTATGGGAGCCGGTGGGAGTAAACGGAGCCTTGAATGGTAAAACCTGATGTTGGCACTAGCATACAATCAGTAATGATTGGAACTTAGCATGGTGATGCTAGAGTACCTGGCATAATTCGTTACTCTTCCTATTTCTGATAGGAGTTGTCGCAAGGCCGGATAGATATATATTTTATACTAGAGGAAGATAACTCGATGATGGATTAGTTGAATTCATCAACTATCGGAAATCGTAGTGAGCCTACTAGAAGGAGGGAGGTAATGAGAATGGGATGCAATCCATGTAGGATATCCAAGTATTGGACTTGGATGATCCAATGCCTTGGTGTGAACCTAGGGGTATGCATGAATTGAGATGTAGACAACTTCAAATGCCAACCGGTGGTAAAAATTCTAATATGATTGACCATGAGGACGGTATCATAAAAGAGATTTTTCCTGGTGGTTATGTTGAAGTCTACTTGGATGACTTATGGTGTATCACTACCTTCTCATGGCTATGAAAGTATGGTAGTGAAATGAAAAGACTCTATTCCTTTATAGGAATTTTAAGGAAGTGTTTTAATACTTTCCGAGAGTCTTGTACATTATTAGTATCCTCGTATGGTCTAAAAGCCCAAGAAATCTATTCATGGACTTGAACTTCAAAAACCAACTAATGATAAATGTTTCGTTATGATTCACCATGAGGATGGTATCATAAGGAAATTTTCCTAGTGGCTATGTTAAAGGTTACTCGGATACATATGTTTATCACTACAATGTAAAGATCGTAATGGCTCTGATACCTAATTGTAACACCGCTTCTGAATTCAGTTACTTTAATGGCAAATCAGGTTTTAGCAGTGGAAATTTTTTCTTTTTAAAACAACCAACAGTTATTTACATTAATAACTTATCAAAACATCATTGGTGTTACCAAGTACAGAAACCGACCATTGTATCTATTTACATTACATCATAAAATACAAGTGTTCCACCCACAAAGGGGCAATGTAATTCCCAAAAGCAACCCACCTCGCAAGCCATCTAATCTTTACCTGAAAAGGGAAACATAGTATCATTAGCTACACTAGCTAGTGAATACATACAATCATAAGCATCAATATAGTAAGGCACGCATCATATCATAAACCATCATTGCTAGCTTAGCACATAGCGGTGTGCTGACAAGATCAGTAAGAGTCGTGTCTTGCAGGGTAATCAATCCTGCTCAATAACTCAAACCGGGGAATCAGACACGACCAATCCGCGCTGGTGGGGGAGCATAAAGCAGTCCACCAAGCATCGTTCACAGAGTCAAAGACTCCACAGGTAATCCAGCTACAACCGGCTGATCACCACTCACGTTAAGGCACGGCGGTTCTGCAGAACCTATGATCCAGGATGCCTCCTGAGTCACCGTGAAATCCCAAAGGATCCAGTTACAACCGACTGACCTTAACCATGCGTCAGATAGTCTGCACACAGTTCACATACACATATACGTTCATTTGATCCCATAGGGATCCATCATTTCACATATAACATCATATAGTTATTCATACGTTCATATCATCATGTATTAACTAAGTGGTTCCAATCTGGACCCACTGGCATGCACCTGACAAATATTCTAACATCATGTAAGTCATACACTTACCTCCTCGAGTGTACCTGCAAAAGCAAGTCAGTCATATATAGTACATTCACACAGTCACTTAGCATGCAAGCCTTAGTCTCTGAGTCTCATGAAAGCAGGCACTCACCTGAGCTGTTACTAGGCACAGGTATTTGACTTGATTCCTTTAACAAGTTCACCTAGCATATTATACTTACATCAATCATTCACATATGCATTCAAGACTTACAAAAACAACATTCAACTTTGGACTTAGCACAAATCCGCTAGGACTGTTGGATTTGGGAAATCCGACAGTCCTGTCGGATTCATTAAATCCAATACATACAAACCATGAAATCCGATACTCATAATTCGGATTCCATCACTTAGGAATTCCAACCATGCAAACATAATCCGACACTTGAGGATTTCGATACATAGAAGGAAATCTGATACTTCTAATGAAATCCGATACTTATCGGATTCCGACACTTAGAATCCGAAACTATGGAAATCCGATTACTTGCGGATTACATACTTAAAAAGGACTACAAAATATGAAACCCGACAGAGTTGCAGAATCCGACACTTCTATCGGATTCCGACACTTCCTTCGTGTCACACCCCGCTAAAGCGGAAACACGAGGTGTCACAGCACAAGATATCATCGCACAAGGTAAATAGATAATAACCATTAGATTAAATTAACAAAATAAGTAGTTCGGATGAAACATAAATAAAGGTTACATAACCGAATAATATTTAAAGGACATTGTCTTGTACGATGCGTAATAAAATAGATATTGTTTTTATAAAATGTGACGATGAAGATGAAGATGCCACACATCATGTTTGTAAGCATAAGGCACCTAACGGCGGTCACCTGAAAGCACGGGTAAAAGAAAAGGGTCAACTACTAGAGTTGGTGAGTTCATAGGTTTTTAATGTATGCACAAAACATCTTTTAAATGAGAAAAGTTTAAATAATTGATGGAAGTTTTTGGATAAAAATCCAAGTATGAAATAATGATAGAAGATGTATTATATTGCCCAATACGTTGCACATGGTAGTAATAGACTATGATGATTGTTGCTTGAGCCATTATCCAACCTAGCCGACAACCAATTGCCCATGATAAACCTAACGCCTATATTAAATGACGTTAGTAGTGGTAAAGTACATCTATAGTTCGTCAACCATAAATGGGAGACGTCGGAATCTCCAAATAGCGCTACTTACAAATACCATCGGCTCACTAGCGGAGTTAAGGAATAATGTCCAACGAAAGGGTCTTAGAACGATCACCCAAGCACATCAAAGAATAATACCATAAGTGCTCAAAATAATATTTGAAATAAATAAGAAGATAGGCAATAAACTTTTAATGAAATATATACACATGCTTTCACCCCAAAATAATATGAAATACGGTAAAAAGGGGGCTATGATACTCACTCGGTATGCAAAGGTGTTTTCTTGTAAGGATTTCTTGTTCCTACCGAAGCTCCTTTCCTAATATAAAAGGTATGTAGCTCTATTAGACTTATTTTATTTATTATTTTGTATTATTTATTTGTGGTTAACTTATTTATTTAAATAGTTAAAGGTTGTCTCTATTTTTCCATAAATCATAAGTGTTCACTGAAATTTTCAGTTCCTTGAGTTGAACTTTAAAAATTAAAAACTATAATTTAGGAGTCATATTAAGGCTTGATATTTTAATATAATCTTACTACATGTTTCTAGAATGTCCAGTAAAAATATAGGAATTTATAATCCATTTTTAGTATTTTTAATAATTAAAAGTGTATAGGATGTCCACTGATCAGTGTCTGGATGACATGTTGTTACTAAAACGTCTGTTTAGGGCTCATACGACCTCCTTTTTACATGATTCAAACTGGGAAATAACCAAGACTCAAAGATTAAACTTTTAAAAAAGACTTGACGTAATTTTACCCAAGAATGAGTAAGTTACACGCGTTTAAAGTGTACCCCTCTAAATCTGCCAGACTTCCAGATTCAACATATGGGTCTTTTTAAATATGTTTGAAGGATCAAACGTTCATGAAAATTAGTGAATCCAGGTTTAAATGAAAGGTAACACTTTAAACTAAGATTAGCAAAAAGAATCAACTGATTTTGATACCTAGAACTCCAGATATGACAAAAACAAGTAGGGAGTTCTAACATCAGATTCTGCCAGATTTGTGATTCTTTTTGCTTATGGGTCATAACCTTAATATAACATGTTTATATTCATGAATAATCATATTGTATGAGTATAAGCTTTGATAATCCATGTGTTCTTACAACAATGGTAGGATGATACACATTTTATGTGTTCCTTACAACATTTGTTAAGATGAACACATGCATGATCAAAGTTTTATTTTCTTGATTTTTAGTTGATTAAGTTCCATACAACAACGGTAGGATGATGCACATTTCATGTGCTCCTTACAACATTGGTAGGATGTTTATATTTACATGATTATATATATATTAATAAAGGAAATAAGATGAACAACAAAGAAAATAAATAAAAGAAAGAAGAAAGAAGAAGAGAAGAAAGGTAGAAGAGTAGAGATGAGTGTTTTATGATCATCTTACCACTCTTTTCCTTGATTTTGTGTTTGATCTTCAAGAGATGATCAAGACTTGGATGTATTTGGGAGATTTTTGTTGGTGAAAGAAGAAGAGAGAAAAGAGAAGAGATGGAGTGTGGTGGTAAAGGAAATGATAAAGAGTAGTAGGGGGCTTATATAGAGCATGGGGGAGATCAAGTGGTGGTTCTTGGGAAGAGAAGGAGGCAAGAGAAATTTGAGGGGGGGTAGTGGTGGCCGGCCTCATGGGGGGGGGGGGGGTTTCTTTTATTTTATTTTTTTTTTGAATAATTAAGTGTAATTGGTTTAAATGAATTTTGTATAATTGTTGATTTTGTTTAAATCTTTTAATTACAAAGTTTTTATTACTTTTATTAGTTTATTTTTATATGTTTTATATTTTAACTTATTTATATTTATCATAATTTATTTAATTATTTTAATTGATATTATTTTTATTATTGTACCTGATTTGTAATTCTTGACTCGTAATTATTCGATTTTTCGAGCTCCGGAAGGTTCTAACCATATAGGCGGGATTTCTACGAAATCTAATATTATTATGGATGTATTTAAGTCATAATTACTATTTTTAGTCATACTAGGCTTAAAATTAGAATTTTTAATGGCTAACCTGGGAAATTTGTTGCCGAATGTCACAGTTTCCCCTGATTAAAAGAATTTCGTCCCGAAATTAATCGTTGACGTCTTGGACTTGCTTTTTGGCGAAGAGGTGTGGATATTTGAGTTTCATATAATCCTCTCGCTCCCAAGTGTATTCAGGCCCGTGCCTTGAGTTCCAACGAACTTTTAAGATGGGGATCCTGCTTCTCCTTAGTCTTTTGACCTCCCGGTCAAGGATTTCGATTGGTTCTTCTACAAAGTGCAACCCGTCATCAACTTGCACATCTTTTAAGGGTAAGACTAAGGTTTCCTCCGTTTGGCATTTCTTTAAATTCGACACATGGAACGTGTCATGGATGGCGCTCAGTTCTTGTGGCAGTTTTAGCTTGTAGGCTACCGGTCCGATCCTTTCGATTATCTCGAACGGCCCAACATACCTGGGACTTAACTTGTTCTTTTTACCAAAACGCACTATCCCTTTCCAAGGTGATATCTTTAGTAGGACTTTATCGCCAACTTGAAACTCTAGGGGTTTCCTGCGATTGTCGGCGTAGCTCTTTTGTCGGTCCCTAGCGGTTTTGAGCCTTTCCCTGATAATCTTTATCTTATCAGTGGTTTCCTGTACGACGTCTGGTCTGGACAATTGTCGGTCTCCGATTTCCAACCAGCTGAGCGGGGATCTACATTTGCGTCCGTACAATGCTTCATAAGGTGCACACTGGATACTGGTATGATAACTATTATTGTATGAAAATTCAACCAGTGGCAAATGCGAGTCCCAGCTCCCACCAAAATCTAACACACAAGTACGTAACATATCTTCCAGCGTTTGAATAGTCCTTTCCGATTGTCCGTCTGTTTGGGGGTGGTAAGAGGTGCTTAAATTGACTCGCGTTCCCAATGCTTTCTGAAGTGATTGCCAAAATCGGGAAGTGAAGCGACTATCCCTATCCGAGATGATAGAGATGGGCACTCCATGACGCATGACGATCTCATTGATGTAGATTCGTGCCAAGTTTTCCATCTTGTAATATTCACGAATAGGTAGGAAATGTGCTGACTTTGTAAGCCGGTCTACTACTACCCAGATGGAATCGTACCCTTTTGTGGATCGGGGTAACTTAGTCACAAAATCCATAGTTATCTGTTCCCATTTCCATTCCGGGATTTCGGGTTGCTGCAGTAATCCAGAGGGTTTCTGGTGTTCTGCCTTAATCCTTGCACAAGTCAAACATTTCCCCACGTATAGGGCGACATCCTTCTTCATTCCGGGCCACCAATAATATTCCTTCAAATCCTTGTACATTTTATCGGCTCCGGGATGAATAGAATACTTAGACTTATGTGCCTCATCCAATATCGTTAACCTTATGTTATCTACCTTGGGTATCCAAACCTTCTTTTCGAAGTAACGTACTCCATCAGTTCCAATCTCAAACCTGTGCTCCAAATGACGAAGGGTTTCCTCTTTTAGATTTTCTGCTTTTAATGCTTGCTCCTGAGCTTCAAGGATCCTTCCTTTCAGACTTGTTTGCACTACAGCTCCTAATGCTCGTACTCTCGTTGGTTTTACTCTTTCCTTCCTACTCAACGCGTCGGCTACCACATTGGCCTTGCCTGGGTGATATTTGATTTCGCAATCATAATCATTGAGTAGTTCTACCCATCTCCTTTGTCTCATATTGAGCATCTTTTGATCAAAAATATGCTGGAGACTCTTATGGTCAGTGTAGACGGTACACTTGGTGCCATATAAGTAGTGTCTCCATATTTTGAGTGCAAACACTACCGCTCCTAGCTCCAAATCATGAGTAGTGTAGTTTTTCTCATGAACCTTCAATTGTCTCGAAGCGTAGGCGATAACTTTGTCTTTTTGCATTGAAACACATCCCAACCCTTGGTGTGATGCGTCACAATAGACCACAAAGTTTTCTGATCCAGTTGGCAATGCCAAGATAGGTGCGTTGCATAGCTTCTGCTTTAAGGTTTGAAAGGCTTCTTCTTGCTTATCTCCCCAAATGAATTTCTTATCCTTCTGAGTCAAAGTCGTTAATGGTTGAGCCACGCGTGAAAAGTTTTCGATGAATCGCCTATAATATCCTGCCAGACCCAGAAATTGTCGAATCTCAGTTGGCGTCTTTGGTGCTTCCCACTTTTTAATTGCTTCGATCTTTGCTGGATCGACATGAATTCCATTTGAATTAACTACATGACCAAGGAAGTGTACTTCTCGGATCCAAAATTCACACTTAGAGAATTTGGCATTCAACTTCTGGTCCTTGAGTAGTGTTAAGATTAATTTCAAATGCTGCTCATGATCTTCCTTGCTTCGCGAATAGATGAGGATGTCGTCTATGAACACTATAGCAAACTTATCTAGATATGGTCTACAGACCCTATTCATTAAGTCCATAAATACTGCTGGAGCGTTAGTCAACCCAAAAGGCATAACTAAGAACTCATAATGTCCATAGCGGGTTCTAAAGGCGGTCTTGGGGACGTCTTCTTCGCGAACTCTCAATTGGTGATATCCCGAGCGAAGATCGATTTTTAAAAAATATTTGGTGCCTTCAAGTTGGTCGAACAGATCATCGATTCGAGGGAGAGGGTATCGGTTCTTGATTGTTAACTTGTTGAGTTCCCGATAGTCGATACACATTCGTAGCGACCCGTCCTTCTTTTTGACGAAAAGAACTGGGGCTCCCCAAGGGGATGAACTTGGTTGAATGAAACCTTTGTCGAGTAATTCTTGTAGTTGTGCCGATAGCTCTTGCATTTCTGATGGGGCGAGTCGATATGGTGCTTTTGCCACGGGAGCCGCTCCAGGGACTAGATCGATATGGAATTCGACTTGCCGATTCGGGGGTAATCCTGGCAAATCTTCCGGAAATACTTCAAGAAAGTTTCGCACGACGGGAATTTCTTAAATGTTTTTCTCACAGGTTTTCTTATTGATTATATGTGCTAGGAATGCCTTGTTTCCTTTCCTTAAGCATTTTCTCATTTTGATGGATGAGATTATCTTGAAATTCCTTCCGGATTTTTCTCCATACACCTTAAGTGTCTCACCATTAGGCGTCGGAATTCGGACGATCTTTTCGAAGCAACAGATTTCCGCTCGATGGCTAGAAAGCCAATCCATCCCAACAACTATGTCGAAACTTCCCATTTCAAGTGGGATTAAATCTATGGTATATGTTTTATCGGCTAAGCCCAAGGTACAACCAGGGATTATGTCCTTAACGCTAGTTTTCTGACCGTTAGCAAATTCAATGATGTAAGGCTCTTTCATTTCTATGGTTTTTAGGTTTAGCCTTAACTTAAATCTTAATGATATGAAGCTTTTATCGGCCCCTGAATCAAATAGTACTGATGCGTAATAACCGTTTAGAGGAAACGTACCTGTAACGACATCGGGGTTTTGTCTAGCTTCATTTGCTCCAATCTCAAACACCCTGCGTCGTGCTTGATTTCCTTGGTTACTTTGGCTTGCAGGACGTGCTTGATTATAATTAGACCCTTGAGTTGGCCGCGAGCAGACGGTGCCATGGTGCTCCAAACTTCCGCATTTAAAGCATGGCTTTACTCGGCAAGTTTTGCTGAGGTGTCCTAGCCGCTTGCACCTAAAGCACACCATGCACTTCCCTTCGTGGTGTTTGTGGCACTTGTCACATTTGGGGTAGGATCTCCATCCTTTATCGGCCGCTTGCGCCTGAGCTCCGAAGTTTCTAGCCCTTTTTTGAGTCCTCGCAGCTTCTCCACCGGATGGCTTCCTCGGCATCTCCTCAAGCTTCCTCTTACCCTTGTCCTTGTTGCTCCCAAGCGATCCCGATCGGATGGCATTGTGGGTAAGTCTTGTAGCTAGATTTACCGCACTTTGGATGGTGTTGGGGTTTGCAGCCGTGACATTTGCCCGGATCTCAGGGGCTAGACCCCAAATGTATCTATCGATACGGTTTTCTTCCGGGGTCACCAAGTGCGGCACCAGCTTGGCCAAATCATGAAATCGGGTGGTGTAGGAGTTGATGTCATCCCCGATCATTTCATGATTCCACAGCTCGGCTTCTAGCTTTTGAATTTCACTCTTCGAGCAAAATTCGTCCCTTAATAGCCTGAGGAATGCATCCCAGGTGAGTTGGTGCGCGGCATTTCTTCTAAGCGTTTGCACTTGGATATTCCACCACGATAAGGCTCGCCCTTGCAGAAGACATGTTGCAAACTCCACCTTGTTTGCTTCCGTACATTTACTGATGCTAAGGACTGATTCCATGCTTTCAATCCAGTTTAGTAGACCCATACCTCCTTCCGTTCCAAAGAATTCTTTAGGGTTGCAAGCCCTAAAGGTTTTGTAGTTGCAATCTTGGGTTGGGGTTGGTACTCCTTGGTTTGTTTGAAGCCCAGCAGCAACTTGGCTAACTATGTTGGGTAATGTTGCAATCACTTGTTCCATGACAAGTTGATCTAACTCGGGGTTTGCTCTTCGTGGAGGCATCGTTCTAGAGCACAATCACACGACGATTTTTAGTCACTCAATCTAATCGGTTTTATCATACTACTCTATGTGTAACATGTGTAATTCATTCATGGCATTAAATATGACTTAATAGTACGAGATTTAATTAAATAATCAATCATTCACTTGGCACAAAATAATTACCAAAATCGGCTCTTTAAAAGATGCCATATATATTAATAAGGAGTTAATAGTAGCCATACAATCATACATCCTTCAAACCAACATAGGATATTTTAGTTCATAATCAACAAAAGAGAAGGACATTAAAACACAAGGTAGATCCACTCCAACCCATCTAGCGCCCAATTCCAATGTAAGCTAGCCCCACTAACATCATCAACACAACCCCTAAAACTAGGCATGTATGCACTAGCCTAATTAGTCTTCGGGCTTCTTGAGCCGCCTCTAAGGCTTGCCTTGCGTGATGGTGGTTAAGGTCCGCAATGTCTAAGCACGAACTAACCCTGTAGGTTTGGTAATCTAACATGCCTCTTATGTTATATAGCTCCAGAGACATGTGGTGGAATCTCCTCTTTTCTTCGTCGGTCATCCCAGATGAAGGTATCATCGGGATTCCCGTGAGGGCTCTTACTGGCTCGTTCACCTGCCGGGAAGTTTCTCCCATGGTAGGCTGGGGTGGTGCTACGGTTGCTCGTACTGGAATGGCTACCCTCTTTCGGGCAGTTTGTCTAACCCGAGGCCCGGTTGTTCCGGGGTTTGGGTTTTGGTTTGGTTGAGTGGAGGGAATGTCAAAGATCCTTACGGGTCTACGTAGGGGTTCTAAGAATCCTTCAGGCAGCTGGTATTGTGGGGATTGGTTACTATCGGTGGAAGATCTTTGGCTGTTCTCGGTAGGTTCACTTTCGCTTGACATGATCTGCAAGGTTTGAATAGACTTATTTACTAAATTCATAACTTAAATTGTCTATATATGAATGTTATGCTCATGCACACACACAATGATCATGATCTAGAAAGAAAGTAAATAAAATTTTGTTTCTAAGTATATTTTTATTATAACTAACCTAAGTGCCATATCGTACATAGCTAAATTAGACATAGGTGATCAAGCTTTGTCTAATTGAGGTATAACAATGTGGTACTCAGCTTAATTATATTATCAATACACTTGATGCATTTTAAACAAATTATTTGGAAAAATTATTTTTATAAACCTTTGGTCATAGTTGTTGTTTTCCCCCCATAAGAAAAACAACATTCTCTATAACCTTAGGCTCTGATACCAAATCTGTCACACCCCGCTAAAGCGGAAACACGAGGTGTCACAGCACAAGATATCATCGCACAAGGTAAATAGATAATAACCATTAGATTAAATTAACAAAATAAGTAGTTCGGATAAAACATAAATAAAGGTTACATAACCGAATAATATTTAAAGGACATTGTCTTGTACGATGCGTAAATAAAATAGATATTGTTTTTATAAAATGTGACGATGAAGATGAAGATGCCACACATCATGTTTGTAAGCATAAGGCACCTAACGGCAATCACCTGAAAGCACGGGTAAAAGAAAAGGGTCAACTACTAGAGTTGGTGAGTTCATAGGTTTTTAATGTATGCACAAAACATCTTTTAAATGAGAAAAGTTTAAATAATTGATGGAAGTTTTTGGATAAAAATCCAAGTATGAAATAATGATAGAAGATGTATTATATTGCCCAATACGTTGCACATGGTAGTAATAGACTATGATGATTGTTGCTTGAGCCATTATCCAACCTAGCCGACAACCAATTACCCATGATAAACCTAACGCCTATATTAAATGACGTTAGTAGTGGTAAAGTACATCTATAGTTCATCAACCATAAATGGGAGACGTCGGAATCTCCAAATAGCGCTACTTACAAATACCATCGGCTCACTAGCGAAGTTAAGGAATAATGTCCAACGAAAGAGTCTTAGAACGATCACCCAAGCACATCAAAGAATAATACCATAAGTGCTCAAAATAATATTTGAAATAAATAAGAAGATAGGCAATAAACTTTTAATGAAATATATACACATGCTTTCACCCCAAAATAATATGAAATACGGTAAAAAGGGGGCTATGATACTCACTCGGTATGCAAAGGTGTTTTCTTGTAAGGATTTCTTGTTCCTACCGAAGCTCCTTTCCTAATATAAAAGGTATGTAGCTCTATTAGACTTATTTTATTTATTATTTTGTATTATTTATTTGTGGTTAACTTATTTATTTAAATAGTTAAAGGTTGTCTCTATTTTTCCATAAATCATAAGTGTTCACTTAAATTTTCAGTTCCTTGAGTTGAACTTTAAAAATTAAAAACTATAATTTAGGAGTCATATTAAGGCTTGATATTTTAATATAATCTTACTACATGTTTCTAGAATGTCCAGTAAAAATATAGGAATTTATAATCCATGTTTAGTATTTTTAATAATTAAAAGTGTATAGGATGTCCACTGATCAGTGTCTGGATGACATGTTGTTACTAAAACGTCTGTTTAGGGCTCATACGACCTCCTTTTTACATGATTCAAACTGGGAAATAACCAAGACTCAAAGATTAAACTTTTAAAAAAAACTTGACGTAATTTTACCCAAGAATGAGTAAGTTACACGCGTTTAAAGTGTACCCTTCTAAATCTGCCAGACTTCCCGATTCAACATATGGGTCTTTTTAAATATGTTTGAAGGATCAAACGTTCATGAAAATTAGTGAATCCAGGTTTAAATGAAAGGTAACACTTTAAACTAATATTAGCAAAAAGAATCAACTAATTTTGATACCTAGAACTCCAGATATAACAAAAACAAGTAGGGAGTTCTAACATCAGATTCTGCCAGATTTGTGATTCTTTTTGCTTATGGGTCATAACCTTAATATAACATGTTTATATTCATGAATAATCATATTGTATGAGTATAAGCTTTGATAATCCATGTGTTCTTACAACAATGGTAGGATGATACACATTTTATGTGTTCCTTACAACATTTGTTAAGATGAACACATGCATGATCAAAGTCTTATTTTCTTGATTTTTAGTTGATTAAGTTCCATACAACAACGGTAGGATGATGCACATTTCATGTGCTCCTTACAACATTGGTAGGATGTTTATATTTACATGATTATATATATTAATAAAGGAAATAAGATGAACAACAAAGAAAATAAATAAAAGAAAGAAGAAAGAAGAAGAGAAGAAAGGTAGAAGAGTAGAGATGAGTGTTTTATGATCATCTTACCACTCTTTTCCTTGATTTTGTGTTTGATCTTCAAGAGATGATCAAGAATTGGATGTATTTGGGAGTTTTTTGTTTGTGAAAGAAGAAGAGAGAAAAGAGAAGAGATGGAGTGTGGTGGTAAAGGAAATGATAAAGAGTAGTAGGGGGCTTATATAGAGCATGGGGAGATCAAGTGGTGGTTCTTGGAAGAGAAGGAGGCAAGAGAAATTTGAGGGGGGGTAGTGGTGGCCGGCCTCATGGGGGGGGGGGGTTTCTTTTATTTTATTTTTTTTTTGAATAATTAAGTGTAATTGGTTTAAATGAATTTTGTATAATTGTTGATTTTGTTTAAATCTTTTAATTACAAAGTTTTTATTACTTTTATTAGTTTATTTTTATATGTTTTATATTTTAACTTATTTATATTTATCATAATTTATTTAATTATTTTAATTGATATTATTTTTATTATTGTACCTGATTTGTAATTCTTGACTCGTAATTATTCGATTTTTCGAGCTCCGGAAGGTTCTAACCATATAGGCGGGATTTCTACGAAATCTAATATTATTATGGATGTATTTAAGTCATAATTACTATTTTTAGTCATACTAGGCTTAAAATTAGAATTTTTAATGGCTAACCTGGGAAATTTGTTGCCGAATGTCACAGTTTCCCCTGATTAAAAGAATTTCGTCCCGAAATTAATCGTTGACGTCTTGGACTTGCTTTTTGGCGAAGAGGTGTGGATATTTGAGTTTCATATAATCCTCTCGCTCCCAAGTGTATTCAGGCCCGTGCCTTGAGTTCCAACGAACTTTTAAGATGGGGATCCTGCTTCTCCTTAGTCTTTTGACCTCCCGGTCAAGGATTTCGATTGGTTCTTCTACAAAGTGCAACCCGTCATCAACTTGCACATCTTTTAAGGGTAAGACTAAGGTTTCCTCCGTTTGGCATTTCTTTAAATTCGACACATGGAACGTGTCATGGATGGCACTCAGTTCTTGTGGCAGTTTTAGCTTGTAGGCTACCGGTCCGATCCTTTCGATTATCTCGAACGGCCCAACATACCTGGGACTTAACTTGTTCTTTTTACCAAAACGCACTATCCCTTTCCAAGGTGATATCTTTAGTAGGACTTTATCGCCAACTTGAAACTCTAGGGGTTTCCTGCGATTGTCGGCGTAGCTCTTTTGTCGGTCCCTAGCGGTTTTGAGCCTTTCCCTGATAATCTTTATCTTATCAGTGGTTTCCTGTACGACGTCTGGTCTGGACAATTGTCGGTCTCCGATTTCCAACCAGCTGAGCGGGGATCTACATTTGCGTCCGTACAATGCTTCATAAGGTGCACACTGGATACTGGTGTGATAACTATTATTGTATGAAAATTCAACCAGTGGCAAATGCGAGTCCCAGCTCCCACCAAAATCTAACACACAAGTACGTAACATATCTTCCAGCGTTTGAATAGTCCTTTCCGATTGTCCGTCTGTTTGGGGGTGGTAAGAGGTGCTTAAATTGACTCGCGTTCCCAATGCTTTCTGAAGTGATTGCCAAAATCGGGAAGTGAAGCGACTATCCCTATCCGAGATGATAGAGATGGGCACTCCATGACGCATGACGATCTCATTGATGTAGATTCGTGCCAAGTTTTCCATCTTGTAATATTCACGAATAGGTAGGAAATGTGCTGACTTTGTAAGCCGGTCTACTACTACCCAGATGGAATCGTACCCTTTTGTGGATCGGGGTAACTTAGTCACAAAATCCATAGTTATCTGTTCCCATTTCCATTCCGGGATTTCGGGTTGCTGCAGTAATCCAGAGGGTTTCTGGTGTTCTGCCTTAATCCTTGCACAAGTCAAACATTTCCCCACGTATAGGGCGACATCCTTCTTCATTCCGGGCCACCAATAATATTCCTTCAAATCCTTGTACATTTTATCGGCTCCGGGATGAATAGAATACTTAGACTTATGTGCCTCATCCAATATCGTTAACCTTATGTTATCTACCTTGGGTATCCAAACCTTCTTTTCGAAGTAACGTACTCCATCAGTTCCAATCTCAAACCTGTGCTCCAAATGACGAAGGGTTTCCTCTTTTAGATTTTCTGCTTTTAATGCTTGCTCCTGAGCTTCAAGGATCCTTCCTTTCAGACTTGTTTGCACTACAGCTCCTAATGCTCGTACTCTCGTTGGTTTTACTCTTTCCTTCCTACTCAACGCGTCGGCTACCACATTGGCCTTGCCTGGGTGATATTTGATTTCGCAATCATAATCATTGAGTAGTTCTACCCATCTCCTTTGTCTCATATTGAGCATCTTTTGATCAAAAATATGCTGGAGACTCTTATGGTCAGTGTAGACGGTACACTTGGTGCCATATAAGTAGTGTCTCCATATTTTGAGTGCAAACACTACCGCTCCTAGCTCCAAATCATGAGTAGTGTAGTTTTTCTCATGAACCTTCAATTGTCTCGAAGCGTAGGCGATAACTTTGTCTTTTTGCATTGAAACACATCCCAACCCTTGGTGTGATGCGTCACAATAGACCACAAAGTTTTCTGATCCAGTTGGCAATGCCAAGATAGGTGCGTTGCATAGCTTCTGCTTTAAGGTTTGAAAGGCTTCTTCTTGCTTATCTCCCCAAATGAATTTCTTATCCTTCTGAGTCAAAGTCGTTAATGGTTGAGCCACGCGTGAAAAGTTTTCGATGAATCGCCTATAATATCCTGCCAGACCCAGAAATTGTCGAATCTCAGTTGGCGTCTTTGGTGCTTCCCACTTTTTAATTGCTTCGATCTTTGCTGGATCGACATGAATTCCATTTGAATTAACTACATGACCAAGGAAGTGTACTTCTCGGATCCAAAATTCACACTTAGAGAATTTGGCATTCAACTTCTGGTCCTTGAGTAGTGTTAAGATTAATTTCAAATGCTGCTCATGATCTTCCTTGCTTCGCGAATAGATGAGGATGTCGTCTATGAACACTATAGCAAACTTATCTAGATATGGTCTACAGACCCTATTCATTAAGTCCATAAATACTGCTGGAGCGTTAGTCAACCCAAAAGGCATAACTAAGAACTCATAATGTCCATAGCGGGTTCTAAAGGCGGTCTTGGGGACGTCTTCTTCGCGAACTCTCAATTGGTGATATCCCGAGCGAAGATCGATTTTTAAAAAATATTTGGCGCCTTCAAGTTGGTCGAACAGATCATCGATTCGAGGGAGAGGGTATCGGTTCTTGATTGTTAACTTGTTGAGTTCCCGATAGTCGATACACATTCGTAGCGACCCGTCCTTCTTTTTGACGAAAAGAACTGGGGCTCCCCAAGGGGATGAACTTGGTTGAATGAAACCTTTGTCGAGTAATTCTTGTAGTTGTGCCGATAGCTCTTGCATTTCTGATGGGGCGAGTCGATATGGTGCTTTTGCCACGGGAGCCGCTCCAGGGACTAGATCGATATGGAATTCGACTTGCCGATTCGGGGGTAATCCTGGCAAATCTTCCGGAAATACTTCAAGAAAGTTTCGCACGACGGGAATTTCTTAAATGTTTTTCTCACAGGTTTTCTTATTGATTATATGTGCTAGGAATGCCTTGTTTCCTTTCCTTAAGCATTTTCTCATTTTGATGGATGAGATTATCTTGAAATTCCTTCCGGATTTTTCTCCATACACCTTAAGTGTCTCACCATTAGGCGTCGGAATTCGGACGATCTTTTCGAAGCAACAGATTTCCGCTCGATGGCTAGAAAGCCAATCCATCCCAACAACTATGTCGAAACTTCCCATTTCAAGTGGGATTAAATCTATGGTATATGTTTTATCGGCTAAGCCCAAGGTACAACCAGGGATTATGTCCTTAACGCTAGTTTTCTGACCGTTAGCAAATTCAATGATGTAAGGCTCTTTCATTTCTATGGTTTTTAGGTTTAGCCTTAACTTAAATCTTAATGATATGAAGCTTTTATCGGCCCCTGAATCAAATAGTACTGATGCGTAATAACCGTTTAGAGGAAACGTACCTGTAACGACATCGGGGTTTTGTCTAGCTTCATTTGCTCCAATCTCAAACACCCTGCGTCGTGCTTGATTTCCTTGGTTACTTTGGCTTGCAGGACGTGCTTGATTATAATTAGACCCTTGAGTTGGCCGCGAGCAGACGGTGCCATGGTGCTCCAAACTTCCGCATTTAAAGCATGGCTTTACTCGGCAAGTTTTGCTGAGGTGTCCTAGCCGCTTGCACCTAAAGCACACCATGCACTTCCCTTCGTGGTGTTTGTGGCACTTGTCACATTTGGGGTAGGATCTCCATCCTTTATCGGCCGCTTGCGCCTGAGCTCCGAAGTTTCTAGCCCTTTTTTGAGTCCTCGCAGCTTCTCCACCGGATGGCTTCCTCGGCATCTCCTCAAGCTTCCTCTTACCCTTGTCCTTGTTGCTCCCAAGCGATCCCGATCGGATGGCATTGTGGGTAAGTCTTGTAGCTAGATTTACCGCACTTTGGATGGTGTTGGGGTTTGCAGCCGTGACATTTGCCCGGATCTCAGGGGCTAGACCCCAAATGTATCTATCGATACGGTTTTCTTCCGGGGTCACCAAGTGCGGCACCAGCTTGGCCAAATCATGAAATCGGGTGGTGTAGGAGTTGATGTCATCCCCGATCATTTCATGATTCCACAGCTCGGCTTCTAGCTTTTGAATTTCACTCTTCGAGCAAAATTCGTCCCTTAATAGCCTGAGGAATGCATCCCAGGTGAGTTGGTGCGCGGCATTTCTTCTAAGCGTTTGCACTTGGATATTCCACCACGATAAGGCTCGCCCTTGCAGAAGACATGTTGCAAACTCCACCTTGTTTGCTTCCGTACATTTACTGATGCTAAGGACTGATTCCATGCTTTCAATCCAGTTTAGTAGACCCATACCTCCTTCCGTTCCAAAGAATTCTTTAGGGTTGCAAGCCCTAAAGGTTTTGTAGTTGCAATCTTGGGTTGGGGTTGGTACTCCTTGGTTTGTTTGAAGCCCAGCAGCAACTTGGCTAACTATGTTGGGTAATGTTGCAATCACTTGTTCCATGACAAGTTGATCTAACTCGGGGTTTGCTCTTCGTGGAGGCATCGTTCTAGAGCACAATCACACGACGATTTTTAGTCACTCAATCTAATCGGTTTTATCATACTACTCTATGTGTAACATGTGTAATTCATTCATGGCATTAAATATGACTTAATAGTACGAGATTTAATTAAATAATCAATCATTCACTTGGCACAAAATAATTACCAAAATCGGCTCTTTAAAAGATGCCATATATATTAATAAGGAGTTAATAGTAGCCATACAATCATACATCCTTCAAACCAACATAGGATATTTTAGTTCATAATCAACAAAAGAGAAGGACATTAAAACACAAGGTAGATCCACTCCAACCCATCTAGCGCCCAATTCCAATGTAAGCTAGCCCCACTAACATCATCAACACAACCCCTAAAACTAGGCATGTATGCACTAGCCTAATTAGTCTTCGGGCTTCTTGAGCCGCCTCTAAGGCTTGCCTTGCGTGATGGTGGTTAAGGTCCGCAATGTCTAAGCACGAACTAACCCTGTAGGTTTGGTAATCTAACATGCCTCTTATGTTATATAGCTCCAGAGACATGTGGTGGAATCTCCTCTTTTCTTCGTCGGTCATCCCAGATGAAGGTATCATCGGGATTCCCGTGAGGGCTCTTACTGGCTCGTTCACCTGCCGGGAAGTTTCTCCCATGGTAGGCTGGGGTGGTGCTACGGTTGCTCGTACTGGAATGGCTACCCTCTTTCGGGCAGTTTGTCTAACCCGAGGCCCGGTTGTTCCGGGGTTTGGGTTTTGGTTTGGTTGAGTGGAGGGAATGTCAAAGATCCTTACGGGTCTACGTAGGGGTTCTAAGAATCCTTCAGGCAGCTGGTATTGTGGGGATTGGTTACTATCGGTGGAAGATCTTTGGCTGTTCTCGGTAGGTTCACTTTCGCTTGACATGATCTGCAAGGTTTGAATAGACTTATTTACTAAATTCATAACTTAAATTGTCTATATATGAATGTTATGCTCATGCACACACACAATGATCATGATCTAGAAAGAAAGTAAATAAAATTTTGTTTCTAAGTATATTTTTATTATAACTAACCTAAGTGCCATATCGTACATAGCTAAATTAGACATAGGTGATCAAGCTTTGTCTAATTGAGGTATAACAATGTGGTACTCAGCTTAATTATATTATCAATACACTTGATGCATTTTAAACAAATTATTTGGAAAAATTATTTTTATAAACCTTTGGTCATAGTTGTTGTTTTCCCCCCATAAGAAAAACAACATTCTCTATAACCTTAGGCTCTGATACCAAATCTGTCACACCCCGCTAAAGCGGAAACACGAGGTGTCACAGCACAAGATATCATCGCACAAGGTAAATAGATAATAACCATTAGATTAAATTAACAAAATAAGTAGTTCGGATAAAACATAAATAAAGGTTACATAACCGAATAATATTTAAAGGACATTGTCTTGTACGATGCGTAAATAAAATAGATATTGTTTTTATAAAATGTGACGATGAAGATGAAGATGCCACACATCATGTTTGTAAGCATAAGGCACCTAACGGCAATCACCTGAAAGCACGGGTAAAAGAAAAGGGTCAACTACTAGAGTTGGTGAGTTCATAGGTTTTTAATGTATGCACAAAACATCTTTTAAATGAGAAAAGTTTAAATAATTGATGGAAGTTTTTGGATAAAAATCCAAGTATGAAATAATGATAGAAGATGTATTATATTGCCCAATACGTTGCACATGGTAGTAATAGACTATGATGATTGTTGCTTGAGCCATTATCCAACCTAGCCGACAACCAATTACCCATGATAAACCTAACGCCTATATTAAATGACGTTAGTAGTGGTAAAGTACATCTATAGTTCATCAACCATAAATGGGAGACGTCGGAATCTCCAAATAGCGCTACTTACAAATACCATCGGCTCACTAGCGAAGTTAAGGAATAATGTCCAACGAAAGAGTCTTAGAACGATCACCCAAGCACATCAAAGAATAATACCATAAGTGCTCAAAATAATATTTGAAATAAATAAGAAGATAGGCAATAAACTTTTAATGAAATATATACACATGCTTTCACCCCAAAATAATATGAAATACGGTAAAAAGGGGGCTATGATACTCACTCGGTATGCAAAGGTGTTTTCTTGTAAGGATTTCTTGTTCCTACCGAAGCTCCTTTCCTAATATAAAAGGTATGTAGCTCTATTAGACTTATTTTATTTATTATTTTGTATTATTTATTTGTGGTTAACTTATTTATTTAAATAGTTAAAGGTTGTCTCTATTTTTCCATAAATCATAAGTGTTCACTTAAATTTTCAGTTCCTTGAGTTGAACTTTAAAAATTAAAAACTATAATTTAGGAGTCATATTAAGGCTTGATATTTTAATATAATCTTACTACATGTTTCTAGAATGTCCAGTAAAAATATAGGAATTTATAATCCATGTTTAGTATTTTTAATAATTAAAAGTGTATAGGATGTCCACTGATCAGTGTCTGGATGACATGTTGTTACTAAAACGTCTGTTTAGGGCTCATACGACCTCCTTTTTACATGATTCAAACTGGGAAATAACCAAGACTCAAAGATTAAACTTTTAAAAAAAACTTGACGTAATTTTACCCAAGAATGAGTAAGTTACACGCGTTTAAAGTGTACCCTTCTAAATCTGCCAGACTTCCCGATTCAACATATGGGTCTTTTTAAATATGTTTGAAGGATCAAACGTTCATGAAAATTAGTGAATCCAGGTTTAAATGAAAGGTAACACTTTAAACTAAGATTAGCAAAAAGAATCAACTAATTTTGATACCTAGAACTCCAGATATAACAAAAACAAGTAGGGAGTTCTAACATCAGATTCTGCCAGATTTGTGATTCTTTTTGCTTATGGGTCATAACCTTAATATAACATGTTTATATTCATGAATAATCATATTGTATGAGTATAAGCTTTGATAATCCATGTGTTCTTACAACAATGGTAGGATGATACACATTTTATGTGTTCCTTACAACATTTGTTAAGATGAACACATGCATGATCAAAGTCTTATTTTCTTGATTTTTAGTTGATTAAGTTCCATACAACAACGGTAGGATGATGCACATTTCATGTGCTCCTTACAACATTGGTAGGATGTTTATATTTACATGATTATATATATTAATAAAGGAAATAAGATGAACAACAAAGAAAATAAATAAAAGAAAGAAGAAAGAAGAAGAGAAGAAAGGTAGAAGAGTAGAGATGAGTGTTTTATGATCATCTTACCACTCTTTTCCTTGATTTTGTGTTTGATCTTCAAGAGATGATCAAGAATTGGATGTATTTGGGAGTTTTTTGTTTGTGAAAGAAGAAGAGAGAAAAGAGAAGAGATGGAGTGTGGTGGTAAAGGAAATGATAAAGAGTAGTAGGGGGCTTATATAGAGCATGGGGAGATCAAGTGGTGGTTCTTGGAAGAGAAGGAGGCAAGAGAAATTTGAGGGGGGGGTAGTGGTGGCCGGCCTCATGGGGGGGGGGGGGGGTTTCTTTTATTTTTTTTTTTGAATAATTAAGTGTAATTGGTTTGAATGAATTTTGTATAATTGTTGATTTTGATTAAATCTTTTAATTACAAAGTTTTTATTACTTTTATTAGTTTATTTTTATATGTTTTATATTTTAACTTATTTATATTTATCATAATTTATTTAATTATTTTAATTGATATTATTTTTATTATTGTACCTGATTTGTAATTCTTGACTCGTAATTATTCGATTTTTCGAGCTCCGGAAGGTTCTAACCATATAGGCGGGATTTCTACGAAATCTAATATTATTATGGATGTATTTAAGTCATAATTACTATTTTTAGTCATACTAGGCTTAAAATTAGAATTTCTAATGGCTAACCTGGGAAATTTGTTGCCGAATGTCACACTTCGGTTTTCATCATATGCGGATTCCGACAACTCCATACTTTCGGAATCCGACAACTTCATAGGCTAGTATTCCGATGCATTCATTTGGTCATCTAAGCAACCTTATTTTGGCTTGCTTTAAGCCCAGAATATCATAGAAAATCACTCTTTATCCATCTAGCCATCATAAACACATCAAATCATATAAAAACAACAAATATACCAAAACCCACTTTAAAGTAAGCTTTTGCATGTTCTTCATGGTGTTCTTGCATGATTTTGTAACTCTAACACACATGAAATCTTCCAACATGCTTGAATCTATGCTGCTAACCTTTTAAGAGATTAACAACAACAGCTACTTTCTTTTTCCTTCTTTTCCAGAAATCCGAGAGAGCGAGAGAGTAGAGAGACGAGAGAAAGTGTGCTTGCGGTTTTGTGTGTTGTCTTTGACTTTGGTCAACTAGACACACATATATGTTTTCACATATTCTAGAGTCGGTTGCCCCTTTCTTCACATGGGATTTTCCCCATTAATTAACATATTTACATACATATACATACTTAGCATGCATGCATACGTACATACGTATAAACACATAAACACACATATATTCATTTAATTTAACAAGTACTTACACAAAATACCTCTTATCACAACAACTATACATACGTACGTACTAATTACAACTAGGCCCAAGTTGAGGATGTTACAAAAACCGTTTTGGAAGATTCATTTTTCTGTCCAGTAGGTCTTCACGGGTCGTGAAGAGTTCTTCACGGGTCGTGAAGGCCACACAACCAGTGTTCGTGAGGGGCCTGGACGTGGGAAGTGTTTTCAGACTTCACGAGTCCTTATGGCCCGTGACCAGTCGTGAAGCTCTTAGGCTTCACTAGCCGTGAGGGGTCGTGAAGGCACTCGTGAACAGTATAGTCGTGAAACTTTATTTTTAGGCTCACGATCCCTTGTGACCCGTGATCAGTCGTGAGGAACTTGGGCTTCACGAGCCGTGAGGGGTCGTGAAGGAGCTTCTGGGCAGTTTTCGTCCATAAAAGAAAATTTTATGGTTTTTCGGGTCATGGAGGAGTTTCTGTTTTCTGGCAGATTCCGTTTGGTTAACCCCTCGTAATATTTTGGTACAAATATGGATATGTAAGGTGTGGTCTTGGCATGAGATGCATACTTACATACACATATGTTGTGTATATATGAATATGGGTGTGAAAATTGGTTTTGTGCCCTAATGCATATGTACAAGAATTTCCTTGTTGTGCCTTGGGTGTTTGTGTTGGAAATTCTTACCGAAATATTCGTTTAGTCACGGTTTTGGCACACCGTGTTTTGTTGTTGTTGTTTGTTGCTTTTAGTTGGTAACCATCGCCCTAGACCTTGTGGTTGTGCCTTGTGGTTTGTTTGGTTGTTTGGATTTATTTGGTGACCTTAGTGTCACATGTGATGTAATTAATTATTTATTCATTTGGTATGTAATTTATTATCGTGGCTTGCATGCCGTTTCATTTATCCATATGTACTTGTACTAGATTGATAGGAAGCGCGTGGCTTGCATGCCATTTCCTTTCTTTTGTGTACTTGAAGACCTTAGATCCGGTTAGTCCCGATGGAGGTAGCGGATTCAGTGGGTGCACTCCATGGTCTAGGTTTGTGTACTTAGTAGACCTAGTCCTCCCGGCTTGGCTCGCGGGTAGGACGCATAGGTTTTTGGCATGGTTACCAACCCCTTTGTATGTGTGTGATGTGATTTATATTTCTTGTGTGGTTGTTTATGTTTCTTCGCATGCTTGATAACTTTTCTAAGTTAATAAAATCACAAGAGTTTTTAAATTGGTTAACAAACTCTCGCGCGTACACGATTAACAAGACAATATAAACTTGGTATTTATATTTAAAGTGAAAATCGGTTTTGTCACTTGCTTTGTTAATCAAATATATAAACTTGGTTTTAATCAAGAAACAAAAGCATGTTTCCTAAAAAAACGAAAATCACGCACCATCCATAAGATGACACACACGATTCTAGTGAAGCATGGGATAATTGTCGAGCTTAGAACGAGTTATTCCATGTGAATCTGTGTGGAAGGTGAGTGTGGCGACTTAGGGTTGTTGGTTGTCGAGCTTAGCACGAGCCAATGATTGTCGAGTTTGCTACCATGTATCTTGTTGGACAATTTACAATTGCAAACTAAAATCCTTGTGTGATTGTCGAGCTAAGCACGAGTCAACCAAGAATTTTAATTTGGGATTGGTGTAAGTAGGGATCAAACATGTCAACCGACCGTTTTATGTCGTTGGATCCCGTAAGTGTCTAAGAGTTGCAATAGGGATTGCAACCGGTAAAATGGTTACCGGCCTAAATAGCTTCATGAAGTGATCCGCGGTAAACCCATCATGTAGTGGAGTAAAATATGGTTCTTAGCCCTTGTTGAGATAAATTGATTTTCTAAAACTTTATGGGTAATTATTTTAAAGAGGATTATATCAAACTAACTAAAATATGTGTTCTTGTATATATAGATGTCAAACCATAATAACGCCACGTCAAACAATTCGCTTCATATGTTCCTACATAGGGAGAAACTCACGGGAGTGAACTTTGTTGACTGGCTTAGGCAATTGAGAATTGTCCTTCGCTATGAGTCAAAGTTGCAGATCCTAGAGGAACCTCTTCCGGAGCCACCTGCTACCGACGCGACTTGGTCCGTCCGATACACGTATGAAAACCGTGTGGAGGACACACACGATGTTTCCTGCCTCATGTTGTCAACTATGAGCTCGGAGTTGCAAAAGAACTTTGAGCATATGAGTTTGTACAATAAGATGAACAAGTTGAAGGACATGTTCCAACAACAAGTTAGGGAGGAACACTATGAGTGTGTTAAAAACCTAGTCGGTTGTAGAATGCAGGAAGGTAGGAGTGTGAGTGCCCACGTCCTTAAGATGAAGGCGTACGTGGACCAAATGGAAAGACTAGGATTTCCCATGGGGAGGTAGCTTGCTGTGGATATAGTACTCCAGTCCCTACCCGCATCATATGATCAGTTTGTCATGAACTATCACATGCATGACACGGACAAAACCTTAAGGGGCTGTTTGGTTGGAAGGAATCTGTGGGATTCTATGGGAATTGGAATCCAATTCCCAAGAAATCCCATGTTTGGTTGTCTATGGAAAAGGAATTACAAGGAATTAAATTCCCTTACATGTGGGGAAGTGAAATCCTTTCAAAGAAGGATGGAATTCAAAATCAATACATAAGGGAATCTGAAACATTACCATTATACCCTCCTAACCTACCTGCAACAACCCACAACCTCCTTTACTCCATAATCGTTCCCTGCTCAACAAAACCCTAGACTGTCGCCTGCAGTTCCTTCGATCGTAAGCTGCCCGTTGTCGTTCCTTCGCAGTTCCTTCATCCACTGTCGCCTACGCTTCGCATTCCCATTCGTCCACTGTCGCCTGCCCTTCGCCTTCCCGTTCGTCCACTGTCGCCTGCCCTTCGCCTTCCCGTTCGTCCACTGTCGCCTGCCCTTCCGTCGTCCGTTGCTCATCCGTCGCCGGTAAGTTCCCTTCTCTTCTCTCTCCCTCACTCTCTCCCTCATATATATTTCTTTTCTCTCTCTCCCTTTCTCTCTCTCTTGAAAAGCACATCCTTGAAAATCAGAATGATGATTTTGTGGGTTAACTGATGATTTTGTGATTTGCAAGAACTTGTAATCTCAACTGATAGATTGTGTGGTTAACTGATGATTTTGTGATTTGTAAGAACTTGTAATCTCAATTGATGATTGTGTGGGTAATTGATGATTTTGGCCTCAACTAATGATTTTGTGGGTATCTGATTTGTGTATAGGAACATGTTTTGTTGCTAATAGAAACATCAAACAATTTGTTCAGGAAAGTGTAACTGATTTGTTGATTGTAACAGTATTGATTTTGTGGTTAACTGATGATTTTGTGATTTGCAAGAACATGTTTTGAACAAAGCAGGGCCTGAGATATCACTCTTTTTATCCTAAATACAGCAGGGGAAAGTGTAGTAATTCTAGTGTTAAACATCAAACAATTTGTGATTTGTGGTTAACTGATGATTTTGTGATTTGCAAGAACATGTCTTTTTATCCTTATCTTACATGTTTTATTATGAGCATGATTTTATAATTTATATAATATATTTTTACATAAAAGTTATAAAACAAATTAAAATTAGGTAAAAAACAGAAAGGGTAATTCTGTCATTTTACAAAACCGAAATCAAATTCATCTACATTGTCTGCAAACCAAACAGGGTATAGAATTGAATTCCAATTCCATTTTCTGCCAACCAAACAGATTACAGATTCAACTTCCAATTCCTGACAGATTCCAATTCCATCAGAGATTCCAATTCCTTCAGATACATTCTGCGAACCAAACGCCACCTAAGTGAATTGCATGGTATGTTGAAGACTGCGGAGTCTGACATGGCCAAGCATGAATCCACCTCTTCCATACCTACCACAAGTTCAAGGGAACAAAAGAAAAAGAAGAAGAAACCGACACGAAAGGGAAAGGTTGGAGTGTCCAAGCCTATTCCCCACATTAAATCTGAGGACAATGATTGTGTGCCTCACGAAGAGATTCAAGAAAGAGTGGTTTGCTACTTCTGTGGAAGATTTGGAGATTTGGGCCGTCACGTATGCCCTTCGTGCCGAGAGGATATTAAACTTCTGAGGAAAGAGAGAGTTAATTTCCCTCTTAAGGTACATTCATGATTCATTGCTAATTCTTCTATTTTACTGGGTTGTTCACCCGAGCTAATTAACTCACGTTTGTCACAAATTTATTTTATTACAAAGTGTAGGTACCATTTGAAAGAAGAACCCAAAGCATGTAGAACCGGATCTCTAAAAGAGGAAACTCGGAAGATTGACCTCTACAAGAGAATTGGGAGTTTTGATCTCGCCTATTCTTACCGGTTTAATTATTACTTTATTTTGATGCCCTGCAAGGCAAGTTAAGTTTTTTTTTATGTTCATGAAGACGATGGATGAGATTTTGAATTTTGGGATGTAAAATATTTTTCCGCATTACTTATACGATTTCGAAGTTTATTCATGTCATAGCTTATGTTTTATTTTGGCCTTCAAGGCGCTTCATTCTACATTTTATGACGATGAATTCATACTTGAAATTTGAATCTTGTTTTTGAAACATATTTGTTGATTGATAAAAATCAAAATTATCCATGTCACGACATACATGTTACAAGTAATAAAAATCATGAATAATTGATTCTAAGTCCAAAGTAGTTTGGATTAGTTGTCTCTATGTCATAATCAACTTAATCATATAAATAAGATAAGTATCACCTAGATCCATGTAGTTCGGATCTTGGAATGGTTTAACCTCAGGTTGAACATTTGATGCTACTCTTATTTATTAGGGTAAGATGATTATGAAACCCTTCACTGTGTTTAATGTGAGAGGGATGTTTGCTTGTAAGATATTGATCACACTTCGTTGAAAATTCCGTACAAGCGCATAACAAAGAGAAACTAATTGAAGAATCAATTGGGACATATAGATAGGATACTTAGATCTAGTTAAGATGCTAAGATACCTTAAATCTATATCTATGACCACATTATCAATTGTGGGATTGTCTCACAATTCGTTCCTTTCATTGACACATTCGTAAATGGTGTCGCACTAAAGGAAACCAGATATTTATGAATATGATCTGATACATAATGGGTCAAATATGCATATTAGACTTATTAGTATACACATTGATTGTGACGAGCCAAGTCCTTAATCTTATTCCAACTTGAAAGTCTACCTAGCACCTTATGAGATATATCTTGAAAGAGTTCTTTACTTGTATATATCAAACTTTAAAGTTGCTCAATCTACATTTAGTGGGAGTTTGATGAACTTATGTGGTGCTAATACATTTAAGGAGTTCTTATAGGTTTTAGATATTTGACCTTACGAGAACAATGTTTTATTGCTCCAAAGGAAGATAATAACTAAAGCATTCCAGTGGAAGAACGTGCAACTTAAATGAAAGACTTGATGTTGACACTAGCATATGATCAAGTATCGGCATGAGAATGCCGGTTTTCCTGACCTTGAGTAATTACTTTCAAGGCTGATAGAAGTCATGTAGGCAAAGTGATATGGGTTCCTCACATCTAAGTGGCAATGACTTGATGGTAAGTCTTGTTCATATCAGCATCTATCGGAAAGCATAGTGGGGCCTGTGTTCACTAAGGTTATGAGAAGTAATTAATCATGAGATGAAATCCATTTTAAGTATGCGAATACTTTTCTTAATTCCATACCAACGTGCAAACCAAGATGGTGTAAATGGAATTAAGATGGATTGTTTTGTAGACTACTTCAAATACCGACTAGGGGTAAAGGTTTCATGATGCTTATTGTGGAAACTTTTCCTAGTGGTCATGTCGAAGGTCATTTGATACTCGTTGCTATTGTTGCCTTCTTGAGGAAATATGAGATAGCGCACGAATATGCAATACCGCGTTCCTTCATGGAACAATATAATGAGGAAGTGCTTACCACACTCTCCGAGGGTCTTAGATATCCGTAATATCCAAATTAAGTCTACAAGTATGGATAAGTCCCTTGGACTTATACTAACATCGTAAAAGTAAGATCTTTGCTTTCATGAGAGGATCAAAGCATGAGTCTTCTAGAAGCATAGATAAGACTTTTACATATGTCTGGGCTAGTGGGAGCTTTTGTTGTATACCTAGAAGTATGTATCAATTGAAGATAATGTCCCATTGTTAAGCGTTCTATGAACCTGAAATAGGGAATTATTGTTTCATGATAATACTTAGGAGATACAAATTTTGAAATTTTGAATTACAAGAAATACTTGTATATGTTCTTGATGTTTGATGACAAGAAATAAGCCTTGGAGTAGGTTTATGCTCTAATACTAATTTCTAATAGCATAACTATCGATCTTGATCAAAGTCTATGATCCTACTTTATGGTGTTGATTATTGATTAGAGAAGTTATTAAGTATCATTGATCCTATTGTGAACTTTTGTAACAATGAGGATATGAGTACTTTAGTACTTCGTTATATGATCTCTTTGACGGATACTTTGAATAGTAGTTTGGTCAAAAGATAATTGTGAGGATAACAAGAATACAAATGGATGTTGCATGGCAAATCCATTGAATAAGCCGTTGTCATAATGACTAGTTATGTTTGACATACTAGGTTATGTAGCATTTCTTATGCATATGATTTGGCTTGAAATATTGCTTTAGTAGTTGATTGTTTTATGTTAGCTTCGGGAACTGCAAGCAGTATCGTAACTTTTGATTGCTTTCGATATTTAGTGGGGACTATTTATACGCATGATGCGGTTACTTTCATTAGTCTTTACTGTGGTCCATCTTAGCATGTTTAACCACTTCCCTGAGTGCTTATGCATTCTAGATTTCCACAGTCAGTCATTCTTCATGGGAAGGAAGTTTGAGCTAAGACTGAGGTTAGGGTTTGGTCATGCATTAATCAAGGATTGAATGCAAGTGACGCAAAACTAACCTGTGCTTGAAATGAGTTTCGAGTGATTGGAAGACCCACACCTGAGTTCACTTCATGGATTATGGTCACAAGTGACTCGGGATGATAATATCCTTTCATCCTTAGACCAAAGATACATGTGTTTCCAAAGCATGAGTCTGCTTTATTTTGATTACTTTCAAACGTGGTTCGTAATTGGCCACCATAAAAGGAGTTTTCAAAGAAAGTATGAAGCATGTGGCAGGGCTATGTAGTCAAAAGGATTTGTTCATCTAGTTAGAGAGATATCCCTGGGCCCCTCGATGATTGGGCGCTGACACCATAAATGCATGGCCGTGCTCAAGTTACAATGATTTTAGATCAGTTGCTAACTTGTTATTTTGGTCACCACCAATCTAGAATCGAGAAACAGAATCGAGAACGATATGGAGATTAACATTTTTCCATGTCTCGTGTTCACACGGATATCATGAACAAAGGGATGTTTATGATCACTTATCTATAGGACCTTTTAGCCTTTATAGGCTACCAGGATTTGTCGAGGATGACGTAACTCATACCGACTTGGGGGCAAGTACGCTTTGCTAGAGCCGCTGCTTGTCTGTGATGTTAGCAATGCTGTATCATGTGCAAGTGGGAGTCTTGGAATATGCCCACTGATACACGTGCACTAGCATCACTGCTGATGAGGTACGCGCCTATTGGGTCACACGCCAAGGGTAGATTGCGGCAGCACAACCCAAACATGAGAGAATATGAAATTAGGATTTCTACCGACCTTCACGGGCCGTGAAGAGGTCATGAAAAGAAACCCTCTACGAGGCTTCACCACCCGGACAAGTAGTCATGGGAGCACAGCCTTCACAAGGGCTTCACGGCCCGTGAGAGCCCGTGAAGGCAGGCGCCATGCTTTTATCGGACCACTCGTTGGCCCAATGAGAGTATGCGGTGGAACCCGGCCTTAGGAGCCTTCACGAGTACTTCACGGCCCGTGAAGGCAGAAGTTAAAGTGTCACTTTGATTTTATTGGACCTTTGTGATGATCTAATGGATGAGTGGCATGACAGCCGACTCTGGTGACATTTTATCTTCTCCAGACTTTATAAAAGGCATATGACTCTCTCTTGTAATAACTCTTGCTTCATGTTCATTATATACACACATACATACATGGTTCTTGGCTTCTACTAGAGCAAGGGTGTGTATAGATCGAAGGCAAGTGGTTCTTGGTGTTATTGCTGCTCCAGAAGCACGAGGACTAAGTGTGGCTCGTGTCTCAGGTTGTTAGCAAGACGGAATCTCGGCTACTTGGTGTGGACTATCAATAGAGGAGCTCGGTTTCGAGTTCTTGAACATCTTCCTAGCTCGATGGATAGCTCCAGCCGCGAGATGGTATATTTATTCTTCTCATTATTTTGTTTCCATTACTATATCCGTTTGTAGTCAAGATCCCCACTTAGGGAATACATGCATGTCGGTTTTAATACCCGAAAACCCCGGTTTTTTGATGTTGTTGCTTCCGCGTACGGGTGTTGGCGTGCATGGATTTCCTACAGGAATATGTTTTTGGTATGTTTTGTTCAATCTGTATTTTGTCCATGGAGGTTGAGATTGACAGATTTTGTGTTGGGGAAGATGATGAGAAAACCGATACCTTAAAACCAATAAGACTCGAAATCCTCCAGTTTGGAAATCCTACACTTTGAAATCCTATACTTTGAAATCCTATCCTACACTTTGAAATCCTATACTTTGAAATCCTACACTTTGAAATCCTACACTTTGAAATCCTATACTTTGAAATCCGATAGATGAATCTGACAATTAAATCCGGTACTCTTAATCCGGAACTTGAAAACTGACAAACCCAAATCCGAGACCAAAATCCGACTGCGTCACGGTTCGACGCAGATAACGGCCGCGGCGTGATCGGGGCTATTTCAGAAAGTTTTCTGTTTTGCTTTGTGTTTGTGTTGGACATGTTGGGTTATCACTTATATGATTATATTACGTTGTTTACAAGAAAAAGAGATATAAATATATGTAGATAGATATATTTATGAATCAGAGACTGATTTCAAATTTGTTATGTTCTCAGGAACTACGAAGGCTCGGTGATATTAGACAACTGAGCAAACTTATGAGTGTGTCTTTCACCTACTCATTATCTCTAAAAAGAAAAGTGTGTGTGTGTGCTATTGGTCTGCCAAAACCGAAAGAAGAATAAAAAGAAGAAAGAATCGGGATTTGAGTTTGTATTCTTAAAAATCAAGATTTAAGGTTGGTATGTGTTAATTTATCATGTTATTGTACATCTTGATGAATATCTGATTTTAAATGAATGATTTCTGTTAAGATAGTTTGAATGCTAAGAACACCATGAAACATGTTTGATGTTTATTTGGTTAAGTGAGTCTTGCGTGTTTAGATGATTCGTGGGATTAAAAGTGTTTATGTTGTATGAATGCATGTTTGAATATGATTAAGCATGGTATTTATAAGTTTTAAATAAGTTTAGAAGTTCTGGGTTTTAAAGTTATGATGATGATGAAGTTATCGGATTGTTGGGGAAGCAGATAATAGGAAATCCGATTCTTGCCTAAAACCGATAGTAAGGAAATACAGAAGTATTGAATAAAACCGACACTTGGAAAACCGAGACTTTGAAATCCGAATGACTATAAATCCGATAGTGTGTGAATTTTTAATCCGATTGTGTTAAGAATTGATACTTGAAATCCGAGACTTGAGAAACAGATACCCAAATCGGAACTTGAAATCCGGGAATGATGAAATCCGACACCCTTGAATCCGGAAGCCAAAATCAGGAACTCCTAAAACCGGAAGTCATGAAATCCGATTAAAGTCAAATCCGATTGATAGAATCCGACAAATGGTGAAATCCGATACTTGTGAATTGCGGATTTTTGGAAATCCGACAGTTTGGAATCCGATAATCCTTAAATACGACATTTTGTAATTGAGCTTATAATTGTTTATTGTTTGATTCTATATTATGAATAAATGAATTATAAATATATGTGGTCAGATATATTTATGAGATTGAGAATGATTGGTTGTTATAGTGTTTTCAGGCAATCCAAAGGCTCAGTAACATTAGAATTCTAAGCACTACATCTAAGATTGAAAGGTGAGTGGATGTTGAACGTGGATGGTAAGGATTATGGTTAATGTTATTGATGTAATGCATGATTGTAATTGATGGATTGTTATGGAATTGTTGATTGTAAATATTATTTATTGATGTCTACTGCATGACTATTTGATCGATACGCACCTCTTAGTATGATTTTGAGTTGCGTTTAGGAAGTCAGCTATACGTGGAATTGGTTTGGGCTCGTCTACTGGTTGGTTGAACAGTGGTAGCCTTACTGATGCATATGTTGCATCATAGTGGGATTTCACTGTGCCAATTCAGTAGAGGACTATCGGTAAACCTTTGCTTTAGCCAGCATTGGTTGTAGGTTCTGCGCCGAACCGCCGGTCTTCTTGGATTTGTGATTACATGTTTAGTATTGGCTTGATGTTTGCTTGTGGGTTTAGCCTCTACTCACTTAGATTTGTGCTAATTCCCCACAGTTGTTGCTTTTTGCAGGTTTGTGTTTGTGAGAGTTCGTCGAAGGGAAGTTGACATAACTCTGATGTCAGGATTTAAAAAATGAAACGAGCCAGTTTATTTTGTAACATAAAGTTATGTTTATCGGAATTAAGAACAGATATTTTGTTCTGTATTGATTGTGTAAATGAAATGTATGTTTGATTAAGTAAGCTTCCGCAACCCAATTAAAAAAATGGCTTAGATTTTCTGGTGTTACAGTTTGGTATCAGAGCCTCTGTTTGGCGATGCATGCACGGCTAGAGTGTTGCATTCCCAAATCTTGGCTCGTGACAGGTCAAACTTTCCTTCAGGGGGAATTAGAGAGAGTTAGAGTTGTTTGTAGTAGTTAGTATTTTGAGTACTAACGATTTATGCTAATGAAATGTGAGATGATGTGATTGGAACAGATATGGTTGATAGAGAGACCCCTATCCTCCCTCCTGTGACCCAATCATCATCAGAGGCACCTGTAATAGAAGATTTGGATGCCACTAACCGAGCAGGAACATCTGGTCAGGATCAAGAAGAAGATCAAAGCGAATATATATTCAAGTTAGAGAATGAATTTCTGGATCTTAGAAATAAGATTCATAATTTGTAACAAACATTAACTCAAACCGAACAGACTCCAGTGCCAACTGCGATTCCTACACAGGCAACAATACCACCAGTATCAATACCCCTACCACCTATGACAAAGATGATAGCAACCGTTTTACTATCCATATCTACAACCAGGAGCTTACCCTTTTGCGTTCCCTGGGTATAAACAACCATGCACGTACAAACAATTCCTCGACTGTAAGCCTTCTGAGTATAGCGGAAGTCCTTACCCTAACATTACATTGAACTGGTTGAGGGAGATGATGAAGGCACTTGATGCCTGTAATTGTGAGAATGAATTAAAGGTGAAGTATGCATCGAGGATGCTGAAAGGGGATGCAATGGTCTAGTGGGATTCTATTACCGGCGATTTTACCGAACAATAGTAGAAAAGCGTTACTTGGAGTCAGTTCCGGGAAAAACTTTGTGAACAATATTGCAGTACCTTTGAGGTTGCCAAGATCAAGAAATAATTCATGGATTTACAGATGACTTGAAACATGACAGTGGACGATCTGATCAAGCAATTTAATCAGAAGATGAGGTTTGTTAAACACTGGGTACCTGACGAAAAGTCCAAGATCGCTCACTTTGTTAGAGCACTACATCCAGATCTTCGTAGCGCCACTAGGTGGGCTACCACCTTATCACAGGCTTTCACGTTAGCCAAGTCGGCAGAAGGGGATTTGATTGCCAAAAACAGGTTGAGTGGGGAGAGAATTGCTCAGCAAAAAACGAGGATTGTTCATTATAATACCCATCAGAGGCAAGGTGGGCAGGGAGACCAGAACAGGAGGTCTAACTTAAGTGGATCAACACAATCGGCACCGTGGTGTGGTCGGTGCAAGTCTTACCATGATGGGCAGTGTACGCCCCAAACCATGAGATGCGTTAAATGTGGCCAGTTTGGTCATGATCTTAAAAACTGCAGGTTCCCACGTAGTGTTTGTTGGAACTGCCAGTAAGAACGGAACAGAGTGAGAGAATGCCCAGTAGGAAAAAAGGCAGGGTCAGGTGCAGGGGCAGGGGCAGCTGGGGGATCATCTTCAGCTAGTAAGAAGAGGAAGAACCCACCTACTACTGAGGGTAGGGCATTCAAAATGACAGTGGAGGATGCCACCACTACCGATGATGTTATAACCGGTATGTTCTTGATAAACTTTATTCCTGCAAGAGTGCTATTTGATTAGCTAACCGCTCGTTTGTTTCTGTGGATTTTGTGGTAGATTAAATGTGCCTATTATTAAACTTGCTAGTACCTTAGAGATAGAAGTAGCTGATGGCATGATGGTTCCAGTCACGACTGTTATGGCTGGAGCTAAAATTGATATAGATGGTGTGTGTTTTCCTGTTTATTTTCTTGTCATGCCTCTTTCTGGTTTTGATGTGGTACTGGGAATGGATTGGCTAAGTTTGAATCAAGCGAGTATAAAATGCCACAAGAAGTTGATCTTGTTTCCATTAGCGGATGGTACAAGGGTGGTAGCAAGGGGTGAGAAAGCCAGGTCAGTAATTTCAATGGTTTCATGTTTAAAAGCTAAGAAGGCGTTGAATAAAGGTTGTGAATCGTACATAGCATATGTGATTGACGGAAAGAAGGAAAAGCAAGCTATGACAAATATACGGGTAGTAATGGAATACCCAGAAGTGTTTCTGGAAGAATTCTAGGGTTGCCTCCGGTTCGTGAGGTAGCGTTTAAGATAGATTTGATTCCTGGTTCCCGACCAGTGGCTAAAGCTCTGTACAGACTGGCGCCTTCAGAAATCCGAGAGATGATGACACAGATTCAAGATCTGTTAGATAAAGGTTTTATTCGTCCAAGCTCATCTCCGTGTGGTGCACCAGTATTAATTGTGAAGAAGAAAGACGGTACATTGCGTATGTGTATCGATTACCTGGAATTGAACAAGAGAACAATAAAGAATAAGTATCTGTTACCCAGAATTGATGATTTGTGCGATCAACTATAGGGAGCTTCTTTTTTCTCTAAGATCGATTTGAGATCGGGTTACCATCAGGTACAAGTGTCAAAGGAAGATGTGTCAAAGACAGCTTTTCATACGCGATATGGGCACTATGAGTTTCTGGTTATACCATTCGGTTTAACTAATGCACCTGCGATCTTTATGGATCTTATGAACAGAGTGTTTCGACCATTTCTTGATAAGTTTGTGATTGTCTTTATTGATGATATTTTGATTTATTCGAAGATTGAGTTAGAGCATGAACAGCATTTGAGACAGATCTTGGAAACCTTGAAGAAAGAACAATTGTATGCGAAGTTCTCGAAATGTGAATTCTGGTTAAGGGAAGTACAATTTTTGGGGCACATAATTTGTAATGAAGGGGTAAAGGTGGATCCTTCGAAGGTAGAGGTAGTGATGAGCTGGAATGCTCCAAGAACACCCTCAGAGATAAAGAGTTTTCTGGGATTGGCATGATATTACCGCAGATTTATCAAGGATTTCTCCAAAATTGCGGGTCCGTTAACTAAGCTAACTCGGAAAGATGTGAAGTTTGTTTGGGGTAACAATCAAGATAGAGCTTTTCATATGTTAAAGGAATTGTTGTGTCAGGCTCCAATCCTTGCCTTCCCGAGTGGATCAGAAGATTTTACAGTATATTGTGATGTGTCGTTGGCTGGTTTAGGATGTGTATTAATGCAGAGAGTTCGGGTGATTGCGTATGCTTCCAGACAGTTAAAACCTCATGAAAAGAATTACCCGACTCACGACTTGGAGCTAATAGCTGTAGTATTTGCGCTTAAACTGTGGAGACACTACTTGTACGGCACCAAATGCGTAATTTATACAGATCATAAGAGCCTACATTATGTATTTACTCAGAAAGAATTGAATATGAGACAGAGACGATGGGTGGAGTTGATAAAAGATTATGACTGTGAAATTAGATATCACCCTAGAAAGGCAAACGTGGTGGCAGATGCCCTGAGTCAAAAAGGAACTGAATAACGATTCTCGTGGATTAAAAATGTTTAAAACTCGTGTGTGGGTGCCTAAGCTTGGAGAGTTGAGAAAACTAATTTTAACAGAAGCACACAAGTCGAGATTGTCTATACACCCAAGAAGCACTAAAATGTATAACAGTCTGAAAGTGCTTTACTAGTGGCCTACGATGAAGGCAGTTGTGGCACACTTTGTGGAATCGTGTCATATTTGTGCGTAGGTAAAGGCAGAACATCAGAAGCCATATGGGTCTTTGAAACAGTTAAAGATTCCTGAGTGGAAGTGGAAACACATAACGATGGATTTTGTAACAAAATTACCGCGAACTCAGAAGAATCATGATATGATATAGGTAATAGTAGATCGACTGACAAAGAGTGCTCACTTTTTGGCTACTTGTGAGACGGCTTCATTGGGTAAATTGGCACAACTATACATCGACAAAATCGTTGTGAGGCATGGTATACCGTTGTCAATTGTGTCTGACAGAGTTCGAGGTTTGTTTCCAATTTCTAGAGAAGTTTGCAAAGAGAATTGGGAACAAGAATTAACTTGAGTACAGCCTATCATCCTCAGACAGACGGTCAGACTGAACGAACCATACAGACACTCGAGGATATATTGCGTGCCTGTGTATTAGAGTATGGTGGATCTTGGGATTCACACATGCCTTTGATAGAATTTGCGTATAAAAACTCTCATCACTCCAGTATTGGAATGCCTCCGTATGAAATGTTTTACGGTCGTCGCTGCTGTACTCCGACTTGTTGGTTAGAGGCTGGTGAGAAACAGTTTGCAGGACCCGAGATAGTATACTTGACTGCTGACAAGGTTGCTATTGCTAGAGATAAGTTGAAAGCTGCCAGAGATAGACAAAGAATGTATGCTGACCCATGACGACGTCCAGTAAAGTTTGATGTGGGGGAGTTTGTATATCTGAAGGTCTCTCCATGGAAAGGGGTAATTCGTTTTGGCAAACGCGGGAAGTTGGCTCCCTGTTACATTGGTCCTTTCCGTATTCGTCAAGTTGTGAATGATCAGACAGTTACATTAGATCTTCCCACAGAGCTTGCAGGAATTCACGATACATTCAATGTCTGTTATCTGAGGAAATGTAAGATTGATGATGAAAGTCAGATTCTCCTAGTGCATGAATTGAAAGTTGATTCAAAGAAGAGACTGATAGAAGAACCGATTGAACTGTTAGTCAAAAAGTGACCAAACTTCGAAAGAAGCAAATACCAATGGTGTTGGTCAAATGGAAACACAGTTTGGGTTCTGATTTAACTTGGGAGACCGAAGCAGAAATGAAAGAAAGATATCCCCAATTGTTTGAGCAGGAAAGGACTCCGAGGACGGAATCCTCTTTAGGAGGGGAGATTTGTAACACCCGCAAACCTGGGCTAGTAGATTAGCGGGTTTACGGTATGTGTTTATTGTGTTTAAATTACATTAAATTAATTATGTGATTAACTAATGATTTAGTTATGGTAATTAAATTAATTGAATTAGAATTATAAATGGTATGTATGTATGACCGTATATATGTATGTATAATATTGGGTTAGTACACGTGTGGGGTGTTAGGAGAAATTAACACCTAACTTTGCATGTTAACTTATGAGTGTGTCTTTCACCTGTTCATTATCTCCAAAAAGAAAAGAGTGTGTGTGTGCTATTGCTCTACCAAGAAAAACCGAAAGAAGAAGAAAAAGAAGAAAGAATCGGGATTTGGGTTTGTATTCTTAAAAATCAAGATTTAAGGTCGGTATGTGTTAATTTATCATGTTATTGTACATCTTGATGAATATCTGATTTTAAATGAATGATTTCTATTAAAATTAAAGTTTGAATGCTAAGAACACCATGAATCATGTTTGAAGTTTATTTGGTTAAATGAGTCTTGCATGTTTAGATGATTCATGTGATTAAAAGTGTTTCTATTGTATGAATGCATGCTTGAATATGATTAACCATGATATTTATAAGTTTTAAATAAGTTTAGAAGTTCTGGGTTTTAAAGTTATGATTATGATGAAGTTATCGGATTGTTGGGGAAGAAGATAATAGGAAATCCGATTCTTGCCTAAAACCGATAGTAAGGAAATCCGGATGTATTGAATAAAACCGACACTTGGAAAATAGAGACTTTGAAATCCGAATGACTATAAATCCGATAGTGTGTGAATTTAGAATCCGATTGTGTTAAGAATTGATACTTGAAATCCGAGACGAGAAACAGATACCCAAATCCGGAACTTGAAATCCGGGAATGATGAAATCCGACACTCTTGAATCCGGAAGCCAAAATCCGGAACTCCTAAAACCGGAAGTCATGAAATCCAATTAACGTCAAATCCGATTGATAGAATCTGACAAATGGTGAAATCCGATAGTTGTGAATTGCGGATTTTTGGAAATCCGATAGTTTGGAATCCGATAATCCTTAAATCCAACATTTTGTAATTGAGCTTATAATTGTTTATTGTTTGATTCTATATTATGAATAAATGAATTATAAATATATGTGGTCAGATATATTTATGAGATTGAGACTGATTGGTTGTTATTGTGTTTTTAGGCAATCTAAAGTCTCAGTAACATTAGAATTCTGAGCACTACATCTGAGATTGAAAGGTGAGTGGATGTTTAACGTGGATGGTAAAGATTATGGTTAATGTTATTGATGTAATGCATGATTGTGATTGATGAATTGTTATGGAACTGTTGATTGTAAATATTATTTATTGATGTCTGCTGCATGACTATTTGATCGATACGTACTCTTAGTATGATTTTGAGTTGCATTTGGGAAGTCAGCTATCCATGGAATTGGGCTAGGCTCGTCTACTGGTTGGTTGAACAGTGGTAGCCATACTGGTGCATATGTTGCATCAGAGTGGGATTTCACTGTGCCAATTCAGTAGAGGTCTATCGGTAAACCTTTGCTTTGGCCGGCATTGGTTGTAGGTTCTGTGCCGAACCGCCGGTCTTCTTGGATTTGTGATTACATGTTTAGTATTGGCTTGATGTTTTCTTTTGGGTGTAGCCTCTACTCACTTAGCTTTGTGCTAATTCCCCCACAGTTGATGCTTTTTGCAGGTTTGTGTTTGTGAGGGTTTGTAGAAGGAGAAGTTGACCTAACTCTGATGTCAGGATTTAAAAAATGAAACGAGTCAGTTTATTTTGTAACACAAAGTTATGTTTATCGGAATTAAGAACAGATATTTATTTATGTATTGATTGTGTAAATGAAATGTATGTTTGATTAAGTAAGCTTCCGCAACACAATTAAAAAAATGGCTTAGATTTTCTGGTGTTACATGTTATGTGTTGATAGACTGTGTTCACTGATATTGTTGGTAGTTGTTTGTTGCTTGTTGCTTGAGATCTCTTGGTTTTTTGGGTGACCAGTGTACATGGTTAATTGTATGTGCATGTGGTGAGACCTGTACGTATGGTTTATGATATGCGTACATGGTTAGAGGTCAGCTATCGTATGTTATTGGGCTGGGCTATCTGCTATTGGTTGCACAGTTCTTGATCTTCTATGCATTTGTTGCAACATAAGGGGTTTAACTGTACCAAGTAGCAAATAGCTATCGGTAAACCTTTGCTTTGGCCCGCATCGGTTGCAGGTTCTACAGAACCGCCGTTCCTTTAGAGGTTGGTTTGGCTTGTGGAGATTGTCTGATCTGTTGAGATCTGTTTGCTTGAGCAGTTGGTGATTGTTTGTGCTTGTTGATAGTGTTTGCTTGTTTGTAGCTTCCATTCACTTAGCTTTGTGGGAAAGGGGAATTTGACCAACGCTCTGATATTATGTTTTGAGAAGAGACGAGCCGTGTTTTATAAATATTTTGTAACACAACTTGTTGTAGTGTTAATGAATAGTACTTAGTACTTTGTAGGTGTTTGTTTTAATGAGATCAGAAAACGCTTCCGCAGCGATTTAAAAAAAATGGCTTGAGATTTACGGTGTTACAAGTTTGGTATCAGAGCCTTGGTTTGGCGATGCAGGCACGGCTAGAGTGTTGCATTCCCAAATCTTGGCTCGTGTTGGGTCAAACTTTCCTAGGGGGAATTAGAATGAATTGGTGAAGCTGTGTGTTAGTTAGTATGTTATGTACTAACGGTTTATCTAATGAGTTTGTGAGATGATGTGATTGTACAGAGAGATATGGCTGACAGAGAGATTCCCATCCTTCCTCCTGTGACCCAAGCGACATCTGAGGCACCGGTACTTGAAGAATTAGATACTATGAATTTGGCAGGAACATCAGGTCAGGAACGGGAAGGATATCAGAGTGAATATATCTATAAGATTGAAAATGAGCTCTTCGAGCTTCGAAACAAAGTTCATATGGAACAGCAAAGACAAACTCAAACTGAACCAACTCCAGTTCCAACTACGATCAATACTCAATCAACCACTGTACCAGTAACGACACACTACCATCGGTAACTCAGATTATGCAACAACCGATTTATTATCCGTTTACATCACAAGGATCTTTGCCTTTTGCGTTTCCTGGATACAAACAACCTTGTACATACAAGCAATTTTTAGATTGCAAACCTTCAGAGTATCGAGGGAGTTCTGACCCTAACATCACATTGAGCTGGTTGAGAGAAATGGTCAAGGCATTAGATGCCTGTAATTGTGAAAATGAACTGAAAGTGAAGTATGCAACAAGAATGTTAAAGGGGGATGCGATGGTATGGTGGGATTCAATAACTGGACATTTTACCGAGGAAAAGCAGGAGAGTATCACTTGGAAAGGCTGAGGGTGATGGAAAGGCAAGAGATAAAATGAGTCGAGAACATATTTCACAGCAGAAGTCTAAATTTGAACATTTTAATGCTCAGCAAAGACAAAGCGGGCGAAGTGGCCAGAGACAAAGGAATCAAAATAATAGACCTATGAAAGGTGGGTCTAAACAAAGTTCGCAATGGTGCCGTCGGTGCAAATCTGTTCATACGGGGCCTTGCACGCCCCAGACATTGCGTTATGTTTGGTGTGGATTGTTCGGACATGAGAATAAGGACGGTGGTTTTCCTCGTAGTGTGTGTTGGAATTGTCAGAAAGAGGGTCATCGTACGGGTGAATGTGCTGAGGAAAGGAAAACGGGGTCGGGGTCAGGAGTGATGCAGGTGGGGGATCCTTGTCAGCAGCTGGACGAAAGAGAAAGATCCCTTCTGCGCAAGAGGGTAGAACTTTCGATATGATGGTTGACGATGTTGCCAATATCGAAGATGATATAACGGGTACGTTTTGATAACCTTTATATCTGTACGTGTGTTTATTAAACTTAAGGGTTAATTATTGATGTTTGATGCCTATGTGTGCTAAGTTTGTATGCTTACTTCTGAAGAGAATGATTCTCTAGAAGTAGAGTTAGTTGATATTATGTTATCTAAATCGTGAAATTATCTGATGCTATTTGTCAGAAAATGGTATGATGGTACGTATGTGATATATGAAATGATGTGAATTGGGTATGAGATACTAAAGAAGAATGTTTCCAGATTAGTTGAAATGCATGCTATGCTATGTGTTGTACGATATGCTTTGCAAACTGTGTTTGTATATGTGTATTTTTATGTTTATGTTTGTACAAAGAAGAAGGAAAGAGGAAGAAAGTGAACAAGTATAGAAATTGAATGATTTTGTGATACCTAGAGATGTTTGGATAAAGATATAACTGAGATTACGAGTTATTGTTAAACCTAATGAGTAAAGATAATATATGATGATGATTGATAAATTTGAAGAGATCTATGTTACGTTGATATATTGTATTTGTTGGATCGATATATGATGTTATGCTATGGAATTGGAGGAATGATTTATGTCTAATAGTAAAAGATTTCTGAGAGGAATGATTTAAACCACGACTTGGAAGGCGTAATAGATACGTTTATGTTGACTATGTGGAAAATATTGATTGTAAGGAAAAGTATGTGGGATTGACCTGATTATTAAAAGAAGTAGCAAATGCTTATATACGGATGAGTTGAACATGGCAGAGACAATGTTCAGAATGAATTGAAGAATGTGAATGAGAGATTTGAAATTACCTCAGAGAGATAAATTGATGTTATACATGTTGAAATACGAGGGAGTTTATGATGATAACCTTGGAATTATGCGAGTTGAAGTATACTTGATTTGGTGGATAGAACTGAAATTGCCCTTGCTGGAAGTTGATGGACTAATTATTGAAATTATCAAATATAAGGAAGAGAAAATAGGAATTAATTGCCAAAACATGTGGAATGAAGACTTATGGACCCTTGTGTTTATGTGCCCTTGCTTGAAATTGGAGATTTATTTTGAAAAATACTTACGAAACTAAACTACCAGTGCACTTGGAATAGCTAAAAATTGTATAATTCCAGAAAAGTATTAGTTGCGAGTTGTTATGTGAGTATCATGGTAATGTTTTGACATGTTAGTTGAAGGCAAGAATGAAGCAATATGTGAAATTATTTGATTGGATAAACAAGTTAATGTGAACAAGTATTCAAGAGATGTGTTGATATTGTCTAAATGTGTAAATGTAAAAGAAAATGAGTTGAACGACAGATTTATCAAGTCTATGAGTTATATGCTGAGTTGAAAAAGAGATTTGAAAGAGAAGATTTGTTGACCTCCGGTGATTATAAGATGACAAAGATATGTAGAAATTGAATTCGGTGTGATGGTAAGACGGAAACGCATATAAGAATTACAATTGACTTCATAACCAGAAATGAATATGGAGAGTTGAGACTTCCGTTTGATGTGTGCCATGAGATTCCGAGGACGGAATCCTCTAAAGGAGGGAAGATTTGTAACACCCGCAAACCCGGACTAATTGATTAGTGGGTTAACGGTACGCGATTTCGTGTTTAATTATGTTTGATTTGTATAAGTGGTAATTTAAATTAATTGGTTAATTAAATAATGTGTAAAATAAATATATGTATGTTATTGGATAAAAGAAAAGAATGGAAAAGATAGTATGTATGTATGGTAATTGGTATGTATGTATGTATGGTAATTAGTATGTATGTATGCATGCAAATTGAAAGATGAGTTTTAAATCAAAACACCTCCTGCTTAGTTTCTATAAATTTATATGCGTACATGTATATATGATTATATTGAAGATAATTTGTTCATTATCTCAAAGTTAAGTGTGTGTGTGTGTGTGTGCTAAAAGTGTGAGTTATCCTCTTGTTGAAGAAACCTCCGCTTTCTAAACTTTGCAAACTTAGAATTTGGATTGAAGAAGCTATTGTTTGATATTGTACAAGAAGGTTGGTTTATGATTATTATATGATTATAGAATGGTATGTTATGTTTATTGTTGTGTTTTACAAGATTAGAAGTATAACACCATGAATGAAGTATGAAGCTAACTTGGTGAAATGGGTTTTGCATGTTGTAATGATTTATGTGTTTAAAAGATATTCTTGATTCATGGAATCATGTTTATAGATGTTGGTATATGTTTTTGGTATGTTTTGTTAAATCTGGATTTTGTCCATGGAAGTTGAGGTTGACAGATTTTGTGTTGGGGAAGATGATGAGAAAACCGATAAGACTCGAAATCTTCCAGTTTGGAAATCCTACACTTTGAAATCCTACACTTTGAAATCCTATACTTTGAAATCCTACACTTTAAAATCCTACACTTTGAAATCCTATACTTTGAAATCCTATACTTTGAAATCCGATAGATGAATATGACACTTAAATCCAGTACTCTTAATCCGTAACTTGAAAACTGACAAACTCAAATCCGATACCGAAATCCGACTGCGTCACGGCGCGACGCAGATAATGGCCGTGGCGCGACCGGGGCTATTTCAGAAAGTTTTCGGTTTTGCTTTGTGTTCGTGTTGGACATGTTGGGTTATCACTTATATGATTATATTATGTTGTTTACAAGTAAAAGAGATATAAATATATGTGTATAGATATATTTATGAATCAGAGACTGATTTCAAATTTGTTATGCTCTCAGGAACTGCGAAGGCTCAGTGATATTAGACAACTGAGCAAACATGATTGAGGACTGAGGTGAGTGGAAGTGTACTCACGAGTGGTGTTGGTGGTAACGTTTATGATTGCATGATTTGAGATATTCGTTCGCTATGATAGACTGTTTAGTCTGGTTTGCTATGTTAAACTGTCCTGCCATGTTAGACTGTTTTGCCATGTTAGACTGTCTGGCCTGTTATGTGTTGACAGACTGTGTTGACTGATATTGTTGGTAGTTGTTTGTTGCTTGTTGCTTGAGATCTCTTGGTTTTTTGGGTGACCGGTGTACATGGCTAATTGTATGTGCACGTGGTGAGACCTGTACGTATGGTTAATGATATGCGTACATGGTTAGAGGTCAGCTACCGTATGTTATTGGGTTGGGCTATCTGCCATTGGTTGCACAATTCTTGATCTTCTATGCATTTGTTGCAATAGAAGGGGTTTAACTGTACCAAGTAGCAAATAGCTATCGGTAAACCTTTGCTTTGGCCCGCATCGGTTGTAGGTTCTGTAGAACCGCCGTTCCTTTAGAGGTTGGTTTGGCTTGTGGAGATTGTTTGATCTATTGAGATTTGTTTGCTTGAGTTGTTGGTGATTGTTTGTGCTTTTTTATAGTGGTTGCTTGTTTGTAGCTTCCATTCACTTAGCTTTGTGCTAATTCCCCTCGGTTGATTGCTTTTTGTAGGTTTGGCTGTTTAGCTTTGTTTGTGGGAAAAGGGAATTTGACCAACGCTCTGATATTATGTTTTGAGAAAAGACGAGCCGTGTTTTATAAATATTTTGTAACACAACTTGTTGTAGTGTTAATGAATAGTACTTAGTACTTTGTGGGTGTTTGTTTTAATGAAATCAGAAAACGCTTCTGCAACGATTTAAAAAAATGGCTTGAGATTTATGGTGTTACATGTTATGTACTAGCGGATTTATCTAATAAATCATGAGGTGATGTGATTGTTACAGAAAACAATGGCTGGTCGTGATTACTCAACTGGTGCCTCTACTGTCCAGTCTACTGCCGAGGTTCCTACTACGACAGTGGAAATTTTACAAAACGCTGGTACATCTGGTACAGCTGGATATAAGAGGGACGAATACATCTTTCAGCTTGAGGGTCAGTTACAAGATTTGAGAAAGGAACTAGAGCAACAGAGGAAAGTTCCTGCAACACAACCACCGGTTATTCCTATAGTTTCAACTACACCTGAGATACCACCGATCTTCCTGACAATTACAACTCTAGCAAAAGTTCCTCCGGTATCTATACCGTTACCACCGATGTCTCAACCTACGTCTCAACCGTTCTTCTATCCGTTATTTCCTCAGGGATCATATTCTCAGGGATCTTACTCGTATCCTTATATGGGATTTCTGCCCAACATGGGATACAGGCAGCCATCTACATACAAGCAGTTTTTGGATTGTAAACCTATCAAATACCATGGCAGCACGGATCCTAATGTTACTTTAAACTGGTTGCGAGATACTGCGAGAATCTTGGATGCTTGCAACTGTGAGGATGAAATTAGGGTTTGTTTTGCAACGAGAATGCTAAAAGGGAAAGCGATGGTTTGGTGGGATTCCATTACTACACATCTATCGAGAGCACAGATGGATGCGATAACATGGAACCAATTTCGAGATAAATTGTGTGAACAATATTGCAACGCCTTTGAGTTGAATAAGAAAAGACAGGAGTTTATGGAGTTACGTATGACAAAGAAGATGACAGTGGATGAATTGATTGAACAATTCAATGTGAAACTGAGGTTTGTGACTCAGTAGGTGCCTGATGAACCTTCCTAGGTTCAACACTTTATAGGAGCATTGTTGCCGGAGTATAGGATTACCACTCGGCTAGCTGGATCGTTGTACCAGGCTTTCACCTTGGCAAAATCTGCTGAGGGGGACATCTAGGCTAGAGATAAACATAGTAGAGATGAGGCGGCTTTGCAGAAGCCAAAGTATGATCAAGCGGGTGGTCAGCAGAAGAAGAGATGGCAGGGTAACCAGTCCTAGGGAAACCAGAATAGGACGGTATCAATGGGAGATTCGAGTGTAATATCGCAGTGGTGTACGAGATGTAGATCTACCCACATCGGACAGTGTACTGCTCAGACTATGCGGTGTGTGCGATGTGGAACGCATGCGCATGAATCAAAGGATTGACGATTCCCTCGAAATGCTTGTTGGAACTTCTAGAAGGAATGGCATAGGGAAGATGATTTTCCTACAGAAAGGAGGGCAGGGACACGGGCAGGGGCAGTTGGGGGATCATCAGCAGGGGGCAGAAAAGAAAGAATCCTCCAACACCGGAGGGTAGGGCGTTCAGAATGACAGTAGATGATGCTACAGCCACCGATGAAGTTATCACCAGTATGTTCTTTATAAACTCCCTACCTGGGCATGTGTTATTTGATTCTAGAGCAAATCACTCTTTTATTTCTGTGGCTTTTGTGATAAATTAAAACTGCCTACTACTGTTATTTCTGTACCGATTGAGATAGAAGTAGTAGATGGTAAGATAGTTCCCGTTACAACTTCTGTGACTGGAGCTGAAATTGATATAGACAGTAAATGCTTCCCAGTGTCATTCCTACTTATGCCATTGGCTGGTTTTGATGTGGTTTTGGGGATGGACTGGTTGAGTAAGCATAGAGCAAGCATTGAATGCCATAGGAAATTGATTTCTTTTCCGTTGTCTGATGGGTCGCATGTGGTGGCTCGGGGAGAAAGAAATAAGTCTGCGTTTTCTATTATATCTCTACTGAAAGCTAAGAAATCCTTGAGTAAGGGATGTGAGTGTTTTCTGGCATATATTATTGATGCTAGAAAGGAAAAGCGGGCAGTTACTGATGTTCGAGTAGTATCAGATTGTCCTGAAGTATATTCGGATGAGTTACCTGAGCTACCTCCTGTTCGAGAGGTGGAGTACAATATTGACTTGATACCAGGTTCTAATCTAATGGCGAAATCTCCTTACAGATTGGCTCCTTCTGAAATTAAGGAGATGATGACACAAGGATCTATTAGATCGGGGTTTTATTCGTCCGAGTTCATCACCGTGGGGTGCACCAATCTTATTTGTGAAAAAGAAGGATGGTACTCTACGAATGTGTATCGATTACAGAGAACTGAACAAGAGGACAGTCAAGAATAAATACCCTCTGCCCAGGATTGATGATTTGTTTAATCAGCTGCAGGGTGCTTCTTATTTCTCTAAGATTGATTTGAGATCGGGTTATCACCATGTACGAGTTTCTGATGAAGATGTTGCTAAAAATGCTTTCCGTACCTGGTATGGTCATTACGAATTTTTAGTCATGCCGTCCGGTTTGACTAATGCACCTGTTGTGTTTATGGATTTGATGAATCCGGTTTGTCGACCGTTTTTGGATAAATCTATGATAGTATTTATTGACGACATTCTGGTTTATTCTAAATCTGAAGCTGATCACGAGATACATTTGAGACAGGTTCTTGAAACTCTAAAACGGGAGCAATTGTATGCCAAGTATTCAAAGTGTGAATTCTGGATGCGAGAAGTTCACTTTCTAGGGAATGTCATTTGCAGTGATGGAGTCAAAGTTGATCCGGCAAAGATAGAAGCTGTAATGAATTGGGATGCTCCGAAGTCGCCTTATGAGATTAAAAGCTTCTTGGGATTGGCAAGTTATTACAGACGGTTTATTAAAGATTTTTTCTAAAATTGCGAATCCCATGACTAAGTTGACTTGTAAGGAGGTTCCATTTAATTGGAATGATGAACAGGAAAGGGATTTTCAGACTCTGAAATGACTTTTATGTCAGGCTCCTATTCTTGCTCAACCGGATGGCTCTGATGACTTCATAGTTTATTGTGATGCTTCACTTGTAGGGTTGGGTTGTGTATTGATGCAACGGGATAGAGTTATTGCCTATGCTTCTCGTCAGTTGAAACCTAATGAGAAGAACTATCTAACCCATGATTTAGAACTGGTATCTGTGGTTTTTGCATTAAAATTATGGAGACATTATCTTTATGGTACAAAATGGGTTATTTGTACGGATCACAAAAACCTACAATATGTAGTTTCTCATAAAGAACTTAATATGCGACAGAGACGATGGCTGAAACTTCTTAAAGACTATGATTGCGAGATTCGTTATCATCCCGGAAAAGCCAACGTGGTAGCCGATGCTTTGAGTCGCAAGGGAGTCATTGATAATATAAAATTTATGCGAATTGAAATAGTCTCTGACTTTATTGATAGATTGAAGGCAGCTCAGTTGGAAGCCTTGAAGGATGAAAATTTGAAGTTTGAGATTATGATAAAGAAAAAGAATGATCTGGTTGATGATTCTAGGGGATTGAAGGTTTATCAATCTCGTGTGTGGGTGCCTTTGCTTGGAGGTCTCCAGAGGTTGATTTTGACTGAGGCACACAAGTCAAGATTATATATTCATCTAGGTAGCACGAAAATGTATAACGATCTGAAGGTGTTATATTGGTGGCCTAAAATGAAGACAGATGTTGCACAGTTTGTGGAGTCTTGCCATTTTTGTGCACAGGTTAAGGCAGAGCACCAAAAACCCTATGGATCACTGAAACAGTTGCAGATTCCAGAATGGAAGTGGGAGAACATAACGATGGATTTCGTAATCAAACTTCCATGTACGCAGAGGAATCAGGATATGATTTTGGTGATCGTTGATAGATTTACCAAGTGTGCTCACTTCTTGTCTACCGGTGAGACCACATCACTCAGCAAGTTGGCTCAGTTGTATATTGATGAAGTTGTTTCCCGACATGGTATACCGCTTTCGATTGAATCGGATAGAGATTCCAGGTTTGTGTCTAATTTCTGGAACAGTTTACAGCGGGAGTTGGGTACACGTGTTAATCTGAGTACAGCTTATCATCCTCAGAAAGACGGGCAATCTGAACGAACTACTCAGACACTTGAAGATATGTTGCGTGCATGTGTGTTGGAATATGGAGGTTCTTGAGATTCCCACATGCCGTTGATTGAATTTGCGTATAACAATTCTTACCATTTGAGTATCAATATGCCACCTTATGAGATGTTATATGGGCGTCCCTACCGTACTCCTACGTGTTGGTTAGAGGCAGGTGAGAAACAGTATGCAGGGCCTGATATTGTACAGATCACCGCAGATAAAGTGGCTATTGCGCGAGAAAAGTTGAAAGCTGCGAGGGATCGACAGAAGATGTATGCTGATCCACGTCATAGATCCGTTGTTTTTGTTGAGGGTGAATTGGTTTATCTAAAAGTTTCGCCTTGGAAGGGGGTTATCCGTTTCGGAAAGCGGGGAAAGCTAGCTCCTCGTTATATTGGTCCGTTTCGTGTCCAAAGGGTGGTTAATGATCAGACGGTTACTCTTGATCTTCAAGCGGAATTGTCAAGTATTCACAATACCTTCAATGTTTGTTACTTGCGGAAATGTAGAGTGGAGGATGAAAGTCAGATCCTTCCTTTACATGATCTTAAAGTGGATTCAAGCAAGAAACTAGTGGAAGAACCCATTGAGCTACTAGATCGGAAAATGACAAAACTGCGTAAGAAACAGATTCCGATGGTTCTTGTTAAATGGAGACACAGTTTGGGTTCAGATTTGACGTGGGAAACTGAAGCGGATATGAAAGCTTGTTACCCTCATTTGTTTAACAGTGAATAGATTCCGAGGACGGAATCCTTTTAAGGAGGGAGGATTTGTAACATCCTGCATTTGGGCCTAGGGATTTCATAGGCTCCGGTATGTTTATTCGTGCTTAAAATCTGATTATGTGTTTAGTTATTTATTAATTAGACTTACTTGAATTAATTATTGTTATTAATTAAGTAAGTTTTTATATATATATATATATACACATATGGATTTGTATATGGGTGTGCATGTAATTGAGATTTTATTAACTAGACACCTCTTGCTTCAAATTTCAAAGCATGATTACGTGGTTAGTTGAGTTAAATCTAATTCCCGGTAATCATTTCCTCACTTTGAATATTTCTAAGTGTGTGTATTGAGTGTGTATCGAGAGAAAAGCAAAGAAGAACAAAAGAATCGGAATTTGGTGTATTGAATTGTAGATTCAAGTTAAAGGTTTGTATGATTCTTGTTTGATTCTTGAAACGTGATTCTTATTTAGCATGCTATGATTTTGATTAACAACATGCTGGGTTTTCTTGTATATGAACACCATGTATAAACATGATGCAAACTTGCTTTATGGGTTTGATTAATTTGGTGTTGTTCTTGGGTATTATGGTGTTTATGATACATGATAGCCTGTTTAATCTTGTTTGGATATGTTTTTGGCAAGCTTTATATGAATTTATTAAGCTGCAAATATGATCCATGAAGTATAGAAGTTAGCGGATTGTTGGATGAAGAAGATGATGATAAAAACCGACATATTGGAATCCGGTAATTGATGAATTCCGATAGTGTTAAAATTCGCTAATGGTGAAATCCGATAAGAAATCCGATGGTGGATCCCTACAAGTTAAATACCGACAGTTGTAGCGGATTGTCTTCAAATCCGACATTGGGATATCGGATTCCTTGAAATTCGATGGGTTTGGCAGATTCCGATGGTTGTATCGGATTTCCCTTGAAATCCGATGGTTTTGGCTATTTGTTGGTTATTTGATGCTATATGCTAAGTGTCCATGCATATGTGAATCTAACATGATATGTTTGATTTAAAGATGATATAAATATATGTTTGAAATATATATTTATGAGTTGGTTACTGATGTTTGGTTGTTATGTTCTCAGGAACAGACAAGGCTCGGTAAAATTAGATCACTGAGTGGAAAAGCTGAGAACTTGAGGTGAGTGGATGTTTACTCACGGGTGATATTAGTTGTAGCTGGTTTGGTTGCAACTGTTACTGGTTTGACGCATGGATAGATTGTATATCTGATAGTTGATTAACTGGTTGATTGTTAATTAATTGTTGTGTCAGTGATATGTATACATGATGGTTGGGAAGTCAGTTTTCGACTGGGCTTATGGGCTGGGTTTGTTTGCTATCGGCTAATCAGTATTGGGATCTTTTGATGCATTTGTTGCAACTTAAGATAATACTGTGTGAGAATAGCAAATGAACTATCGGTAAACCTTTGCTTTGGCCGGCATTGGTTGTAGGTTCCAGCAAAACCGCCAGTCTCTCGGGACACGATTATCTGTTATTTGTTGTTGTTAATATCATGCGGTTCTGGCTGATATATCTGTTGTGGCTTTACTCCATTCACTTAGCTTTGTGCTAATCCTCCACCTCTCACTCTATTTATAGGTTTTGGTAAGTCAGCGGCTCGGCTGAGAATGGTTAGCTTAGGGAGTAATCACCTAGGCCTCTGATGTGTATATTTGTGACGAGCTGTAGTTTTTGTAATACTGATATTTCAAACTAGTTGGTTTTGTAAAACAGTGGTTTATGTTCGGTTATAAATACTTTTATGTATTTGTGAACGCTTCCGCAGTGTTATTTAAAACGAAAATTTTTGGTTGAAAATACGGTGTTACATGTTTGATTCGGGTGCAAGTAAATCGTTTGTATCTGTTTCTTTTTGCAAAATTTTCAATCATATGTGTGAAAAGCTAGTTCTCCTCTTGAAGTGGAAATAGAATATGATAAAAGTGTGATTGTATTAGATGTGTTTAAGCATAATGTGTTATAAATTGATACTATTAGATTCCTTATTGAAATGATACATGTGAGTGGCTTTGACTATGAGGGAATTTCAAATAGTAATGGGAATGAACTGGTTAGGCTGTAACCAGGCTACGATATTATGTGAACAAAAAGTGATACGGGTCCGTACCCCAAGTGGGGAAGAACTGATTATATGTGGTGATACTACTATAGGAAAATCATGTATGTGTTCACTTTCCAAAGCTAGGAAGTATCTTCAGCATGGGTACACGACCTTCTTAGCTTATGTTATAGATACTAAATTGGAAAAGAGACATATGAGTTTAGAAGATGTGAAAGTGGTATGTGAGTATCCCGAAGGATTAACCGGCAATACCGCCAGACAGACAGGTTGAGTTCAGAATAGACTTAGTGTCAGGAACCTCGCCTGTTGCAAGAGCTCCATACAGACTTGCTCCTCCAGAGATGCAAGAATTGATGAAGCAACTCCAGGAACTGCTAGACAAGGGATTTATTAGGCCCAGTAGTTCCCCATAGGGTGCTCCTATTTTATTTGTGAAAAAGAAAGATGGTACTTTCCGTATGTGCATTGATTACCGTGAACTTAATAAAGCGACCATTAAGAATAAATATCCTTTGCCCAGGATAGATGATTTGTTTGATCAGTTACAAGGAGCAACGTTGTTTCAAATATTGATTTGAGGTCGGGTTATCACCAACTTAAAATCAGAACAGAAGATACTTCAAAAACCGCGTTCAGAATTCGTTACGAGCATTTTGAGTTTATTGTGATGCCTTTTGGCCTTACTAATGCACCAACAGCGTTTATAGACCTGATGAACAGGGTGTGTAGACCAAGGTTGGATAAATCAGTGATTGTGTTCGTAGATGATATCCTTATTTATTCCAGGAGTTTAGCTGAGCATGAAAAACATCTTCGAGAAGTTCTGCAAACTTTAAGAAGGGAACGGTTATATGCTAAGTTTTTGAAATGTGAATTTTGGATCCAATAAGTGCAATTCCTGGGTCATTTGATTAACAAGGATGTGATAAAAGTGGATGCTATGAAAGTAGAGACAGTAATGAAGTGGGAGTCTCCAAAGAACCCGACAGAGATCAGAAGCTTTCTAGGGTTGGCAGGCTATTACAGGAGGTTTATTCGGATTTTTCAAAGATTCTTATTCCTTTAACCCAAATGACAAAGAAGAATGTTGAATTAACTAGGGAAGTGATAAGCAAGTCGCTTTCTCGACCCTTAAACAGAAGTTATGTAAAGCGCCAGTTTTTGCGCTACCCGAGGGAATTGAAAACATGGTGGTATTTTGTGATGCTTCATACAGTAGACTGGGTTGTGTTTTAATGCAGAATGGTAAGGTTATTGCTTATGCTTCTAGACAATTTAAACCACATGAAAGTAATTACCCGACTCACGATTTAGAACTAGCAGCAGTGGTTTTTGTGCTTAAAATATAGAGACACTATTTATATGGTATAAGGTTTACCATTTATACTGATCATCAGAGTTTGAAATATTTTATGGATCAAAAAAATCTCAATATGAGGCAGAGGCGATGGTTAGAATTGCTAAAAGATTATGATTATGAAATATTATATCATCCTGGCAAGGCTAACGTAGTAGCCGATGCTTTTAGCAGAAAGTCGACAATAGTACTTATAAAGAATCAATCCTTAAATATGACAGTTGCGACAATTTTGATTGATGTAATAAGAACAGCTCAGTTGGAAGCAATTAAAAGTGAAAATCATAATAAAGAGTGTATTAAGGGGCAAGTAGCTAATTTTTATTAAAGATAGTCGTGACGTTCTGATATCATCAAATTTAGATATATATTTTAAGCGATATCTGTTTTATTTTAGCCTGTTATTGTTCGTAAATAAGTAAAAGACACTTAAATATCTTCATTTATTGAATTACAGGTTAAAAAGGCGTGTGATGAAAAGTTTTGAGCAAAAACCAGGAAAACCGAAGAAAATAAGAAAAGTTGTCCGCGCCGACACACCTCCACTGTTTTGATCATATCTCACTCATAAGAACTCGGATTGAGGTGATTCAAATAGCCACGGAAACTAGACTCAGAGGGATACAAAATCACTTTTATGGTCAAAGTCTGAAAAATCGATGTCGCGGCACGACACCTTCAAGAATCGCGGTGCGACGGAGCTGTTCAAGAAGAGGTCCAAAAGCTCGCCACGTGTCATCGCGGTGCGACAGTTGATTGGGTCGCAGCACGACGCGTCAGATCACGTCAGAATTCAATTTTTAAAAGAGTTTTGAATCGCGTCAAACTCACCCGTCGCGACGCGACACTTACCCGTCGCGGCGCGACGCCCCTATTTTCAGTTTTCTATATAAACGAACGTCCAGATCGATTTTGGGATGAACAACCCAACATATACTACCCAAAATACTTCCAAAACACGTCCAAAAGTCATCCCAAGAGCTATGGAGCTTAATTTGAAGGATTGGAGCTTATTTTGAATATTAAAGTGGCTAGGAGGCTTGCTTATTACGGTTTTATCATTCTTTTCTTTGTTCTCATGTTTATTTATGATTTCCAGAAGCTTGATATGACTGTTATTGGCTAGTTTTCTTCTTTTCCTCCCTAGAGGAGATGAAACTTTGTAAATATGTTTGATTTCCATTGATTAGAACATGTTTTCATCTCATAATTTGTCTTATAACCTCACCAATGATTCATATGTGTTAAAGATCTGTTTTTTGATTGTTTATATTCTGAGTTTATAAAAATTAGAGGACCAATCTATTTTTATAGCTTTTATCATGATTAATTAGGATCAATAATTAATCTTGACTAGTGATTGATCATATCCTAGGCTTAGATAATCAAGAATGGAACTTTAATGTGTATGATTGGCATGTAATGACCTTTATTTGTCAATTTAACAATTTAATAACCAAATAATTGTTAAAGGTGGAGTCTTGTTTGACACGAACTTAAACACGTCTAATTATACATTTAAACGATTTCTTGACCATAGAATTGAATAAATACATGATTAGAGGGTTAGAACTCAGACCAAGAGTTTATCCATTATAGAAATCGGTATGAGATGAAACAAATCTTCGTTGCACGATTAATTGGAAATTAAATGTTTTGAAAAAGTAAAAATCGAATCTAGGGAGGGAATCTTTATTTTATAAGCTTAATCCAATAAAGTTTGTTCTTTTCACTTCTTTTGGTTTGTTCTTGGTTCTTGTTATTATTATTTAGTGAGTTGGATAATAAAGTTTGAATCTTTATTGATAAGATTCTAATTCCCCTTTTAGTTGCTTTTATTAGTTTAATATTTAATTAGTGGAGTTATATTCAAAATCATACCCATTCCCCTTGTGTTCGACACCCGTACTTCTTTACTATACTACCATACGATTAGGTTCTCTTGCCTATTTGTGTTGTTAGTCGTGCTAAATAATTCGGATTTATAAATTTAAAACTGGTACGCTACACGCACATCACGTTCTGACTAGATATGGTCGTATATGGGTACCAAGTTACGGGGAGACACGGCAGACACTCTTGAGTGAAGCCCATAAATCAAGATTTTCTATTCATCTGGGTGCTACCAAAATGTATAAAGACCTGACGGTAGATTATTGGTGGCCGGGTATGAAACAAGATGTAGCTCGATATATGAAAAAATGTCTTACATGTTTACAAGTGAAAGCTGAACATCAGAAACTTCATGTAAATTGCAGCCCTTGGAGATACCGATCTGGAAATGGGAAAACATTACGATAGACCTAATTACTAAGTTACCCAAAACCCCACAAGGTTATGATGAAATATGGGTGGTTGTAGACAGGTTGACAAAAAGTGCACATTTTATTCACATTAGAGAAACTTATCCCTCAGAACAATTAGCAGATGTTTATATGAAAGAGATTGTGGTCTCGTCATGGCGTGCCAGGTGGGGGATTATGTATTATTAAAAGTGTCGTCGTGGAAAGGTGTAATTAGATTCAGAAAGAGAGGGAAGCTTCGTCCAAGATTTATTGGACCATTCAAAATCATCGCACGTGTGGGGAAGGTTGCTTACCGATTAGAATTAGTAGAAGAGTTATCTCAGATTCATAACACCTTCCATGTGTCTCATCTTAGAAAGTATCTAGCAGACAAATTTGCATTCATACAATTGGAAGATGTTAGTATGGATGAAAAACTTAACTATGTGGAACAACCTATGACAACATTGGAAAGAAAAGTTAAGACTCTACGCAATAAACAGATTGGGCTAGTTAAAGTCCAATGGAAGCACAAAAAAGGATCAAATTTCACGTGGGAACCTGAACAAGATATGATGAGGAATTATCTAGAACTCTTCAATAGATGATTTCAGGGACGAAATCTTTTCAAGTGGGAAAGAGTTGTAACATCCAAAAACTAAATGTGTAAAATATAAGTGTTATATGTGTTATAAGTGATTGTAAGTATTAAAGTGTGGATGTTAACTAGAGGGGCCAAAGTTGTTAAATTAAAAGTAGAATAGTCAAGGGACTATTTATGTCAATATGGAAACTCGTGTACATATAAAAGGTTATAATTGAATTTTTAAGTCAACTACTTCTCATTTGCAAGTTTACAGCAAACGTTTTCTCTCAACCAAATTTCATTTCTGCAATTTCTGGAGTTTTGCACAAGAGAAACTAAGTTGTTAAGTCATCATCATCATCATCATCATCTCCGTCTTGATAATACTTAAGGTATGATTGATTTATTGGTTTCTAAGTTCAAATGGATTAGTATGATTCAAATGGTTAAACAAGAATCAAAGCATGTTGTTTATGAGATTTGAGTGTTTTAGACTGTTTGGGATGTTGGAAAACACCCCAAAGATGTCAAATAAATGTTTAGAATGAGTTTTATGGGTTTTTAGCCGGAAAAACAGCAAGTCGACGACTGTACTGGTTCAGAGTACGCGAGGCACGGGCGTGCCTTAGGCGTACCTTGCGGTCGTGACTACCATATGTTCATAAGATCTGGGTGTGCTATGGGCGTGCCCCGGGAGTGCCTTTTAGGTCGTACGACTTTCAAGCTATAAATCGGATGAGAAAGTCGGATCTATAGCAAGGCACAGGCGTGTCTGTGGTAAGGCACGGGCGTGCCCTGTCTTTTGATGTTTTCTAGCATCAGTTTCAGCATGTGTTTAATACATTATTGTTATTATACATGTAGAGACTAGCTGAGGACATATACGTGAATCTTTTTCATCTATGGATTAGATTATTATACTTTAACTTACAAGGTGAGTCTTCTAGACTATCTTTCATATGTTCATCATGTGTGTTATTATAATGAGTACTTGTATGTATTCATCGTATGTGTTATTCAGCATGCTGCTTTGTGTAGTAGTGGGCTTAGAAATAGCACAGTACAGTGGCTCAGTTTGCTGCCATGGGTCTAGAACCAGTCGTTGGCAAGTTTCATTATGTGATTATATTCATGTGTTTATATGAATTGCGGTCTAGTTTACTCACTAAGCTCTCGTAGCTTACCAGATATTATTTTATGTGTTTTGCAGGGCATAGTAAAAGCAAGGGCAAAGCTCCGGTTTGACTGCATTTGTAAAACTTTTAAAAAGAAGCCGAACGCCTGGTTGTATAGAACAAGTTTTTGATATTAAACTTGTAGTATTTTCATATGTTTGTAGTTTTGAGAAATAGTTTTGAAAGAAGTACGCGTCCGCCTTATGTGCAAGTTTTAGAATGTAAATTATTATGTGAGTTTTTATCAAAATGATCAGTTTTATAGTTTGGGGCGTTACAGAGAGGTACAGTTTTTGGGACACCTCATTAATCAGGAGGGGATTATAGTAGATCCTACAAAGGTGGAAGCTATAATGAAAGGGAACCGCCTCAGAACCCTACTGAAGTAAGAAGTTTCCTTGGTTTAGTAGGGAACTATAGACGGTTTATACAAGACTTGTCCAAAATAGTGGTGCCTCTAACTCAGTTAACTAACAAGTGTACAGAGTTTAAGTGGGAGGATGATGATGCCTTAAAGCATAAATTGTGTAATGCTCCAGTGCTCACATTGCCAAATGGGATGGAAGACATGGTAGTTTATTGTGATGCTTCATACCGAGGGTTAGGTTGTGTGCTTATGCAGAGGGGGAAAGTCATTGCTTATGCTTCCCTTCAGTTAAAGGTACATGAAAACAACTACACAACTCATGACTTGGAATTGGAAGCAGTTATTTTCACTTTGAAAATATGGCGGCACTATCTTTTATGGTGTCAAGTGTACTATCTACTCTGATCATAAGAGTCTCAAATATTTTCTAGAGCAGTAGAATTTGAACATGCGCCGGAGACGGTGGATGGAGCTGCTAAAAGATTATGACTGTGAGATTTTGTACCACCCAGGCAAAGCTAACGTGGTTGCAGAAGCTTTGAGCAGAAAGTCGAGTACCCTAAAGATACAGATGCATCGAGTCAAAACGTCAATCATTACTCCGATACTTGATAAGATTAAAGTGGCTTAGATGGAGGCAGTTAAAGGCAATAACCAGAAAAAGGAGTGTATCAAGAGGCAAACAACAAAGTTAGTAAGGGATAGTCGAGACCTCTTGACCCGCTATGACTGTGTGTGGGTGCCCAATTATGGGGGCTTGCAACAAGCTCTGTTGGAAGAAGCACATCACTCTCAGCTTTCTATTCATCCAGGAGCTACAAAGATGTACGCGGATTTGAGAATGAACTACTAGTGGCCAGGAATGAAATGGGATATAGCAAGATATGTTGAAAAATGTTTGACTTGCCTACAAGTGAAACAAGAGCACCAGAAACTGTATGGAAAGTTACAGCCGCTCGATATACCAGTCTAGAAATGGGAAAATATCACCATGGATTTGATTACCAAACTACCTGGGACTCCCTGAGGGTTTGATCCATATGGGTAGTAGTGGATAGACTCACAAAGAGTGCTTATTTTATCGCCATAAAAGAATCTTATTCTTCAGAAAGGGTGGCTGATGTCTACATGAAAGATATAGTAGCCAGACATGGGTACTAAGTTGCATCTTAGTATAACTTTTCATCCTCAGACGGATGGGTACACGTGTGAATCTGAGTACAACTTACCACCCACAGACAGACGGGCAATCTGAGCGAACTATTTAAACACTCGAGGATATGCTGCGGGCATGTGTGTTAGAATATGGAGGTTCTTGGGATTCCCATCTGCCGTTAATCGAATTCGCGTACAACAATTCTTATCATTCGAGTATCGGTATGCCGCCTTATGAGATGTTATATGGTCGTCGCTGCCGTACTCCTACGTGTTGGTTAGAGGCGGGTGAGAAACAGTATGCAGGGCCTGATATTGTGCAGATCACCGCAGATAAAGTGGCTATTGCGCGAGAAAAGTTGACAGCTGCGAGGGATCGACAGAAGATGTATGCTGATCCACGTCGTAGATCTGTTATGTTTGTTGAGGGGGAATTGGTATATCTGAAGGTTTCTCCGTGGAAGGGGGTTATCTGTTTTGGGAAGCGGGGAAAGTTGGCTCCGCGTTATATTGGGCCGTTTCGTGTCCAATAGGTGGTTAATGATCAGACGGTTACTCTCGACCTTCTGGCAGAATTATCAGGTATTCACAATACCTTCAACGTTTGTTACTTGCGGAAATGTAGAGTTGAGGATGAGAGTCAGATTCTACCTCTACATGATCTTAAAGTGGATTCCAGCAATAGGTTGGTGGAAGAACCCATTGAATTATTGGATCGGAAAGTGACGAAACTGCGAAAGAAACAGATTCCGATGGTTCTGGTTAAGTGGAAACACAGTTTGGATTCAGACTTGACGTGGGAAACCGAGGCCGACATGAAAGCTCGTTACCCGCAGTTGTTTGATGATGAATAGATTCCGAGGACGGAATCTAGTTTAAGGGGGGAGATTTGTAACATCCTGAGATGGGGCCTAGTAGAAACGTAGGCTTTGGGGTATGTTACACGTGAATTATTGTAATTATGTTAATTGATTGTTAATTAAGGTTTGATTGATTAATTGTTGTATATATGTATATATGCATACAGTATTGTGTGTGTGGGTGTGCATGTGATTAAATGAGTTTAAACCTGCCACCTCATGCTTGTAAACATATATACGTGGGTTTGTGTATGTTTACTTCACTTTGAAGTTTGCATGTGTGTGTATTTGTGTGAAACCGAGAGAAAGCAAGAGGAAGAAGAAAGCGGATTGTTGATTTCTTGATTTGGTGATTCAAAGCTTAAAGGTTTGTGGATTCTTGTTTGATTCTTGTTAATATGATTGGGTTAGTATTAACATGCTACGGTTTTGAGTGGATTTGATATGAACATCATATGCTCATGCTTTATGAAGTTATCGGATTTGGTGTTCTTGGGGTATAAAGGTGTTTTGATGCATGCTTGTGTGTTTAAACATGTTTATATGTGTTTTTATGAACTTGTTTATGATCTGGATATGAGATATATGCAAGGTTTGAAGTTATCGGTTTGTGGGGAGCTTGAAGGTGGCGGATTGTGGAGTTGATAAAGAAATCCGATTCTAGTGAAATCCGGGTGTTGAATCTGGTAGTTAAGAAATCCGGTACTTTTAAATCCGGATGTATATCATCCGAGTGTTGAAATCCGATGGCTTGAATCCGATGGTGGATTCCAAATATGAAATCCGATTGTGGATGCTAAGTTATGATGCAAGTGTGGAAATCCGAATGAGTTGCGGATTCCTTCAAATCCGATGGAAGTATCGGATTCCTTGAAATCCGATGGTGGTTGCGGATTCCGATAGTAGTGTCAGATTTCTTAGGAAATGCGACAGTTTTGGCTTGTTTTGCATTGTTTGATGCTATGTGCTATATGTGCATGTTATGTGAATCTTACATGTTTATGTTTGATTAAATGGATATAAATATATGATTGGTATATATATTTATGAACTGGATACTGATTTCAGTTTGTTGTGTCCTCAGAAACAGACAAGGCTCAGTAATATAAGATCACTGAGTGGAAAAGCTGAAAGCTTGAGGTGAGTGGATGTTTACTCACGGGTGATATTAGTTGTACTGGTTTGGTTGCAACTATTGTTGGATAGATTGTATATCTGTTGGTTAATTAACTGTGAATGTTAATTATTGTATTCTGTGATATGTATACATGTTGGAAGGGAAGTCAGTTTACGACTGGGCTTATGGGCTGGGTTCATTTGTTATTGGCTAAGCAGTATCGGGACCTTGGGATGCATTTGTTGCTACCAGAGGATGATACTGTGTGAGGATAGCAAATGGACTATCGGTGAACCTTTGCTTTGGCCGGCATTGGTTGTAGGTTCCTGCAGAACCGCCGGTCTTCCCAGGGTGCTTATTTGTGGTTGTTGATATCATGCGGTTCAGGCTGATATATCTGTTGTGTGTTACTCCATTCACTTAGCTTTGTGCTAATCCCCCACCTCTCACTCTTGTTACAGGTTTTGGTAAGTCAGCGGCTCGGCTGAGAGTGGTTAGCTTGGGGAGTAATCACCTAGGACTCTGATAAAGTATTTGTGACGTGCCGTGTTTTGTAATACTGATATTTTGTAAATAGTGGTTTGTAATTAGTTGTAATTACTTTATTGTTTAAACGCTTCCACAATGTAATTAAAAGTGAAAATTTTTGGGTTAAAAATACGGTGTTACAGTGTGTAAAATGGTTTGTATCCACAGGATGAATAGTGGCCTTGGTGAGGCGGGTAGATGCCTTGGGCATAGCTTTGGTTGCTTGAATTTTTGGTAACCTTGGATTTCCTACTCTTTTGATTATTGTCGTGAGATTGACTGTAGTAACACCAAAAGTTTTGGGTCGTATTCATTGATAGAGTTTGTTGCTAAAATGTTACTGTATTTTGTTGAAATACTTTAAAGAAAATTACGATGCTTCCGTAATTAGTTAAAGAGTTTTGTATAAACTACGTTTTAAATTGAGTTTTGAAAAGTTTAAATTTGTACTGAAAATTAGGGTGTTACACATACAATAACAATTATCACTCAAGTATTGCTATGCCACCATACGAAATGTTATATGGCGGAAAGTGTAGAACTCCACTTTGTTGGGGTGAAATTGGTCAGAGAGAATTGGGCAGTGCAGAGGTAGTTCGGCAGACAACAAAATGAATACAACAGATTCGAGAATGACTCAAAGCAGCCCAACACAGACAGAAGAGCTATACAGACAAGAGAAGGTCACCGTTAGAGTTCCAGGTTGGGGACTATGTATTATTAAAGGTATCACCATGGAAAGGGGTGATCAGGTTCAGAAAGAGAGGCAAGTTAGGGCCCTGATTCATCGATGTGTTCAAGATTATTTCAAGGGTGGGAAAAGTAGCGTACATACTAGAAATTGCAGAAGAGATGTCACGGATTCATAATACTTTCCATGTGTCCCACCTTCGTAAGTGTTTAGCAGATCAGTCATCAATTGTTCCCTTATAGTATGTAATTATCAATGAAAAGCTCAATTATGTTGAACAGCCAGTTGCCATCCTAGAACGAAAAGTTAAGAGCTTTTGTAATAAATAGATAGGCCTTGTGAAAGTTCAATGGAAGCGTAGAAGAGGCTCAGATTGCACTTAGGAACCAGAGAGTGATATGTGTAACATCCCAAAATGGGCATAGTTGTACCATGTGTTCACAAGGTTGTAACCTTGTGAATTAAATAAGAAATAGTAAACGTTAAATAAAAGTTGGTGAGAAATAAATAATAGTTGCTATTTATTAAATGGTTTTTGATAAGGATTCCAGAAATATCCCCGTTAGTTAAAACGGGTAAACGAATATTGAGTTGTAAGTTGAAAAGGGGAACAAAATACCCCTTGTGGATATATTAGAACTACAAAGGTGGTTCTCTTTCTACGGATATACACAGACACACATACGTGTATTCATTTACACACACACTACCTTGTTCTTACAATTGAAGGAGAAATACCAAAGAGAAATCAAACAAGCTTCAATACCAATTACAAACTCAAGTTGAAATCAGTTCTTAGTTGCCATCTTCATCATCTTTCTTGTAAGTATTCACCTTCTTCTTCAAGTTCTTGAATTTGGAGATTTTAAGGTTAAAAATGGGTTTGCTAGAAATAGCAATCAAAAATTGATTGTAAATTCTTCAATTAGTTCCTTCATCAATTACAAGTGTTTATGAGTAAGAATCAAGGATTAAATATCTGTTTTTTATTGAGTTTAGTGAAATTGTTCAAATGGGTCAAAATTGGAGAATTAAGCTTGATTCTTGATATGGTTGTTAAAATATGATAAGAATTGATGTTTCAAGCTTAGTTGGACTTGATATAACACATATGATCATTGGAAGTTGATTGCAAATCGATTGGAAGTGTTTTAGTTGAAAAATGGTATGAACAGAGTGCTGAAACTCGTCACTAGTCTGAAACAGACTTGCTTGCGGGTGCAAGGAGAAAAACACTGCTTGCGGCCGCAAGGGAAAGACTGCTTACGGCCGCAAAGAGAATGCTTGTGGGCGCAAGCAGCCTTCTGCCCTTGTGGGCACAAGCAGTCTTCTGCCCTTGTGGGCGCAAGCAACATTGCTTGTGGCCACAAGGAGCCCTGTTTCAGCAAATAGTTTGTTTTTTCGCATTGTATTGATGTATGACCTTACGACCAAGGAGAGCCAGAACACTATGTTTTCCTGTGATAGATCTACAGGTGAGTACCGACTTAACTCATAATCATTATGCAGTATATATGGATTTATTGATTACCATTAGGTATATACGGGATGTGATAATTACGATTATGATTAATAAGATTGTAAAGTGAGTTTAAACTGGTGTTTATAGAGACGCGAAGTATAGATGCCTATACGGTTTAAGTTTGCAGTGACAATGAACGAATACGTGTTATATGATATGTATGTATGTTGATGGATCCGGATTGGATCCGCCTTGTTAAAATTGTTAGTTATTGTTAAGTACATGCCAGTGGATCCAAATTGGAGCCGCCTAGTTGAACTTGATGATATGTATGTTATGTTAGATTGTGATTAGGTTGCAAATGTATGGATCCTGATTGGATCACCCATGTTGTACTTATGAATTCTACTTATTGAATGTAAGTAGAACTTGTTGTTATGCATGCTATGGATCGTGATTGGATCAACTATGTGGAATTATTGCTAAACATGCTATTGGACCCTGATGGTGTCACACCCCGCTAAAGCGGAAACACGAGGTGTCACAGCACAAGATATCATCGCACAAGGTAAATAAATAATAACCATTAGATTAAATTAACAAAATAAGTAGTTCGGATGAAACATAAATAAAAGTTACACAACCGAATAATATTTAAAGGACATTGTCTTGTACGATGCGTAAATAAAATAGATATTGTTTTCATAAAATGTGACGATGAAGATGGAAATGCCACACATCATGCTTGTATTCATAAGGTACCTAACGACGATCACCTGAAAGCACGGGTAAAAGAAAGAAAACGGTCAACTACTAAAGTTGGTGAGTTCATAGGTTTTTAATATATGCACAAAATATCTTTTAAATAAAAAAAATTTAAATAATTGATGGAAGTTTTTGAATAAAATCCAAGTGTGAAATAATGATGGAAGATGTATTATATTGCCCAATACGTTGCACATGGTAGTAATAGACTATGATGATTATTGCTTGAGCCATTATCCAACCTAGCCGACAACCAATTGCCCATGATAAACCTAACGCCTATATTAAATGACGTTAGTAGTGGTAAAGTACATCTATAGTTCGTCAACCATAAATGGGAGACGTCGGAATCTCCAAATAGCGCTACTTACAAATACCATCGGCTCACTAGCGGAGTTAAGGAATAATGTCCAACGAAAGGGCCTTACAACGATCACCCAAGCACATCAAAGAATAATACCATAAGTGCTCAAAATAATATTTGAAATAAATAAGAAGATAGGCAATAAACTTTTCATGAAACGTATACACATGCTTTCACCCCAAAATAATATGAAATACGGTAAAAAGGGGCTATGATACTCACTCGGTACGCAAAGGTGTTCACTCGTAAGGATTTCTTGTTCCTACCGAAGCTCCTTTCCTAATATAAGAGGTATGTAGCTCTATTAGACTTATTTTATTTATTATTTTGTATTATTTATTTGTTGTTAACTTATTTATTTAAATAGTTAAAGGTTGTCTCTATTTTTCCATAAATCATAAGTGTTCACTGGAATTTTCAGTTCTTTAAGTTGAACTTTAAAAATTAAAAACTGTAATTTAGGAGTCATATTAAGGCTTGATATTTTAATATAATCTTAATACATGTTTCTAGAATGTCTAGTAAAAATATAGGAATTTATAATCCATGTTTAGTATTTTTAATAATTAAAAGTGTATGGGATGTCCACTGATCAGGGTCTGGATGACATGTTGTTACTAAATCGTATGTTTAGGGCTCATACGACCTCGTTTCTACATGATTCAAACTGGGAAATAACCAAGACTCAAAGATGAAACTTTTAAAAAAAACTATACGTATTTTGACCCAAGAATGAGTAAGTTACACGCGTTTAAAGTGTACCCTTCTAAATCTGCCAGATTTCCAGATTCAACATATGGGTCTTTTTAAATATGTTTGAAGGATCAAACGTTCATGAAAATTAGTGAATCCAGGTTTAAATGAAAGGTAACACATTAAACTAAGATTAGCAAAAAGAATCAACTGATTTTGATACCTAGAACTCCAGATATAACAAAAACAAGTGAGGAGTTCTAACATCAGATTCTGCCAGATTTGTGATTCTTTTTGCTTATGGGTCATAACTTTAATATAACATGTTTATATTCATGAATAATCATATTGTATGAGTATAAGCTTTGATAATCCATGTGTTCTTACAACAATGGTAGGATGATACACATTTTATGTGTTCCTTACAACATTTGTTTAGATGAAACACATGCATGATCAAAGTCTTATTTTCTTGATTTTTAGTTGATTAAGTTCCATACAACAACGGTAGGATGATGCACATTTCATGTGCTCCTTACAACATTGGTAGGATGTTTATATTTACATGATTATATATATATATATAAAGGAAATAAGATGAACAACAAAGAAAATAAATAAAAGAAAGAAGAAAGAAGAAGAGAAGAAAGGTAGAAGAGTAGAGATGAGTGTTTTATGATCATCTTACCAACTCTTTTCTTTGATTTAGTGTTGGATCTTCAAAAGATGATCAACACTTGGATGTTCTTGGGAGATTTTTGTTGGTGAAAGAAGAAGAGAGAAAATAGAAGAGATGGAGTGTGGTGGTAAAGGAAATGATAAGGAGTAGTAGGAGGCTTATATAGAGCATGGGGGAGATCAAGTGGTGGTTCTTGGGAAGAGAAGGAGGCAAGAGAAAAGAGATGGGGGGTTTCTTTTATTTTTTATTTTTTATAAATTATGTGTAATTAGTTTAAATAAATTTGTATAAATGGTGATTTTGTTTAAATCTTTTAATTAACAAAGTTTTAATTATTTTGATGAGTTTATATATATGTTTTATATTTTAACTTATTTATATTTATTATGATGTATTTAATTATTTTTATTGTTATTATTATTATTATTGTATATGATTTGTAATTCTTGACTTTTAATAATTCGATTTTTCGAGCTCCGGAAGGTTCTAACCATATAGGCGGGATTTCTACGAAATCTAATATTATTATGGATGTATTTAAGTCATAAATACTATTTTTAGTCATACTAGGCTTAAAATTAGGATTTCTAATGGCTAACCTGGGAAATTTGTTGCCGAATGTCACAGTCTCCCCTGATTAAAAGAATTTCGTCCCGAAATTAATCGTTGACGTCTTGGACTTGCTTTTTGGTGAAGAGGTGTGGATATTTGAGTTTCATATAATCCTCTCGCTCCCAAGTGTATTCAGGCCCGTGCCTTGAGTTCCAACGAACTTTTAAGATGGGGATCCTGCTTCTCCTTAGTCTTTTGACCTCCCGGTCAAGGATTTCTATTGGTTCTTCTACAAAGTGCAACCGGTCATCAACTTGCACATCTTTTAAGGGTAAGATTAAGGTTTCCTCCGTTTGGCATTTCTTTAAATTCGACACATGGAACGTTTCATGGATGGCGCTCAGTTCTTGTGGCAGTTTTAGCTTGTAGGCTACCGGTCCGATCCTTTCGATTATCTCGAACGGCCCAACATACCTGGGACTTAACTTGTTCTTTTTACCAAAACGCACTATCCCTTTCCAAGGTGATATCTTTAGTAGAACTTTATCGCCAACTTGAAACTCTAGGGGTTTCCTGCGATTGTCGGCGTAGCTCTTTTGTCGGTCCCTAGCGGTTTTGAGTCTTTCCCTGATAATCTTTATCTTATCAGTGGTTTCCTGTACGACGTCTGGTCTGGACAATTGTCGGTCTCCGATTTCCAACCAGCTGAGCGGGGATCTACATTTGCGTCCGTACAATGCTTCATAAGGTGCACACTGGATACTGGTGTGATAACTATTATTGTATGAAAATTCAACCAGTGGCAAATGCGAGTCCCAGCTCCCACCAAAATCTAACACACAAGCACGTAACATATCTTCCAGCGTTTGAATGGTCCTTTCCGATTGTCCGTCTGTTTGGGGGTGGTAAGAGGTGCTTAAATTGACTCGCGTTCCCAATGCTTTCTGAAGTGATTGCCAAAATCGGGAAGTGAAGCGACTATCCCTATCCGAGATGATAGAGATGGGCACTCCATGACGCATGATGATCTCATTGATGTAGATTCGTGCCAGCTTTTCCATGTTGTAATCTTCACGAATGGGTAGGAAATGTGCTGACTTTGTAAGCCGGTCTACTACTACCCAGATGGAATCGTACCCTTTTGCGGATCGGGGTAACTTAGTCACAAAATCCATAGTTATCTGTTCCCATTTCCATTCCGGGATTTCGGGTTGCTGCAGTAATCCAGAGGGTTTCTGGTGTTCTGCCTTAATCCTTGCACAAGTCAAACATTTCCCCACGTATAGGGCGACATCCTTCTTCATTCCGGGCCACCAATAGTATTCCTTCAAATCCTTGTACATTTTATCGGCTCCGGGATGAATAGAATACTTAGACTTATGTGCCTCATCCAATATCGTTAACCTTATGTTATCTACCTTGGGTATCCAAACCTTCTTTTCGAAGTAACGTACTCCGTCAGTTCCAATCTCAAACCTGTGCTCCAAATGACGAAGGGTTTCCTCTTTTAGATTTTCTTCTTTTAATGCTTGCTCCTGAGCTTCAAGAATCCTTCCTTTCAGACTTGTTTGCACTACAGCTCCTAATGCTCGTACTCTCATTGGTTTTACTCTTTCCTTCCTACTCAACGCGTCGGCTACCACATTGGCCTTGCCTGGGTGATATTTGATTTCACAATCATAATCATTGAGTAGTTCTACCCATCGCCTTTGTCTCATATTGAGCATCTTTTGATCAAAAATATGCTGGAGACTCTTATGGTCAGTGTAGACGGTACACTTGGTGCCATATAAGTAGTGTCTCCATATTTTGAGTGCAAACACTACCGCTCCTAGCTCCAAATCATGAGTAGTGTAGTTTTTCTCATGAACCTTCAATTGTCTCGAAGCGTAGGCGATAACTTTGTCTTTTTGCATTAAAACACATCCCAACCCTTGGTGTGATGCGTCGCAATAGACCACAAAGTTTTCTGATCCAGTTGGCAATGCCAAGATAGGTGCGTTGCATAGCTTCTGCTTTAAGGTTTGAAAGGCTTCTTCTTGCTTATCTCCCCAAATGAATTTCTTATCCTTCTGAGTCAGAGTCGTTAATGGTTGAGCCACGCGTGAAAAGTTTTCGATGAACCGCCTATAATATCCTGCCAAACCCAGAAATTGTCGAATCTCGGTTGGCGTCTTTGGTGCTTCCCACATTTTGATTGCTTCGATCTTTGCTGGATCGACATGAATTCCATTTGAATTAACTACATGACCAAGGAAGTGTACTTCTCGGATCCAAAATTCACACTTAGAGAATTTGGCATACAACTTCTGGTCCTTGAGTAGTGTTAAGATTAATTTCAAATGCTGCTCATGATCTTCCTTGCTTCGCGAATAGATGAGAATGTCGTCTATGAACACTATAGCAAACTTATCTAAATATGGTCTACAGACCCTATTCATTAAGTCCATAAATACTGCTGGAGCGTTAGTCAACCCAAAAGGCATAACTAAGAACTCATAATGTCCATAGCGGGTTCTAAAGGCGGTCTTGGGGACGTCTTCTTCGCGAACTCTCAATTGGTGATATCCCGAGCGAAGATCGATTTTTGAAAAATATTTGGCGCCTTCAAGTTGGTCGAACAGATCATCGATTCGAGGTAGAGGGTATCGGTTCTTGATTGTTAACTTGTTGAGTTCCCGATAGTCGATACACATTCGTAGCGATCCGTCCTTCTTTTTGACGAAAAGAACTGGGGCTCCCCAAGGGGATGAACTTGGTTGAATGAAACCTTTGTCGAGTAATTCTTGTAGTTGTGCCGATAGCTCTTGCATTTCTGATGGGGCGAGTCGATATGGTGCTTTTGCCACGGGAGCCGCTCCAGGGACTAGATCGATATGGAATTCGACTTGCCGATTCGGGGGTAATCCTGGCAAATCTTCCGGAAATACTTCAAGAAAGTTTCGCACGACGGGAATTTCTTGAATGTTTTTCTCACAGGTTTTCTTATTGATTATATGTGCTAGGAATGCCTCGTTTCCTTTCCTTAAGCAATTTCTCATCTTGATGGATGAGATTATCTTGAAATCCCTTCCGGATTTTTCTCCATACACCTTAAGTGTCTCACCATCAGGCGTCGGAATTCGGACGATCTTTTCGAAGCAACAGATTTCCGCTCGATGGCTAGAAAGCCAATCCATCCCAACAACTATGTCGAAACTTCCCATTTCAAGTGGGATTAAATCTATGGTATATGTTTTATCGGCTAAGCCTAAGGTACAACCAGGGATTATGTCCTTAACGCTAGTTTTCTGACCGTTAGCAAATTCAATGATGTAAGGCTCTTTCATTTCTATGGTTTTTAGGTTTAGCCTTAACTTAAATCTTAATGATATGAAGCTTTTATCGGCCCCTGAATCAAATAGTACTGATGCGTAATAACCGTTTAGAGGAAACGTACCTGTAACGACATCGGGGTTTTGTCTAGCTTCATTTGCTCCAATCTCAAACACCCTGCCTCGTGCTTGATTTCCTTGGTTACTTTGGCTTGCAGGACGTGCTTGATTATAATTAGACCCTTGAGTTGGCCGCGAGCAAACGGTGCCATGGTGCTCCAGACTTCCGCATTTAAAGCATGGCTTTACTCGGCAAGTTTTGCTGAGGTGTCCTAGCCGCTTACACCTAAAGCACACCATGCACTTCCCTTCGTGGTGTTTGTGGCACTTGTCACATTTAGGGTAGGATCTCCATCCTTTATCGGCCGCTTGCGCCTGAGCTCCAAAGTTCCTAGCCCTTTTTTGAGTCCTCGCAGCTTCTCCACCGGATGGCTTCCTCGGCATCTCCTCAAGCTTCCTCTTACCCTTGTCCTTGTTGCTCCCAAGCGATCCCGATCGGATGGCATTGTGGGTAAGTCTTGTAGCTAGATTTACCGCACTTTGGATGGTGTTGGGGTTTGCAGCCGTGACATTTGCCCGGATCTCAGGGGCTAGACCCCAAATGTATCTATCGATACGGTTTTCTTCCGGGGTCACCAAGTGCGGCACCAGCTTGGCCAAATCATGAAATCGGGTGGTATAGGAGTTGATGTCATCCCCGATCATTTCATGATTCCACAGCTCGGCTTCTAGCTTTTGAATTTCACTCCTCGAGCAAAATTCGTCCCTTAATAGCCTGAGGAATGCATCCCAGGTGAGTTGGTGCGCGGCATTTCTTCCAAGCGTTTGCAGTTGGATATTCCACCACGATAAGGCTCGCCCTTGCAGAAGACATGCTGCAAACTCCACCTTGTTTGCTTCCATACATTTACTGATGCTAAGGACTGATTCCATGCTTTCAATCCAGTTTAGTAGACCCACACCTCCTTCCGTTCCAAAGAATTCTTTAGGGTTGCAGGCCCTAAAGGTTTTGTAGTTGCAATCTTGGGTTGGGGTTGGTACTCCTTGGTTTGTTTGAAGCCCAGCAGCAACTTGGCTAACTATGTTGGGTAATGTTGCAATCACTTGTTCCATGACAAGTTGATCTAACTCGGGGTTTGCTCTTCGTGGAGGCATCGTTCTAGAGCACAATCACACGACGATTTTTAGTCACTCAATCTAATCGGTTTTATCATACTACTCTATGTGTAACATGTGTAATTCATTCATGGCATTAAATATGACTTAATAGTACGAGATTTAATTAAATAATCAATCATTCACTTGGCACAAAATAATTACCAAAATTGGCTCTTTATAAGATGCCATATATATTAATAAGGAGTTAATAGTAGCCATACAATCATACATCCTTCAAACCAACATAGGATATTTTAGTTCATAATCAACAAAAGAGAAGGACATTAAAAACACAAAGTAGATCCACTCCAACCCATCTAGCGCCTAATCCCAATGTAAGCTAGCCCCACTAACATCATCAACACAACCCCTAAAACTAGGCATGTATGCATTAGCCTAATTAGTCTTCGGGCTTCTTGAGCCGCCTCTAAGGCTTGCCTTGCGTGATGGTGGTTAAGGTCCGCCATGTCTAAGCACGAACTAACCCGGTAGGTTTGGTAATCTAACATGCCTCTTATGTTATATAGCTCCAGGGACATGTGGTGGAATCTCCTCTTTTCCTCGTCGGTCATCCCGGATGAAGGTATCATCGGGATTCCCGTGAGGGCTCTTACTGGCTCGTTCACCTGCCGGGAAGTTTCTCCCATGGTAGGCTGGGGTGGTGCTACGGTTGCTCGTACTGGAATGGCTACCCTCTTTCGGGTAGTTTGTCTAACCCGAGGCCCGGTTGTTCCGGGGTTTGGGTTTTGGTGTGGTTGAGAGGAAGGAATGTCAAAGATCCTTACGGGTCTACGTAGGGGTTCTAAGAATCCTTCAGGCAGCTGGTATTGTGGGGATTGGTTACTATCGGTGGAAGATCTTTGGCTGTTCTCGGTAGGTTCACTTTCGCTTGACATGATCTGCAAGGTTTGAATAGACTTATTTACTAAATTCATAACTTAAATTGTCTATATATGAATGTTATGCTCATGCACACACGCAATGATCATGATCTGGAAAGAAAGTAAATAAAATTTTGTTTCTAAGTATATTTTTATTATAACTAACCTAAGTGCCATATCGTACATAGCTAAATTAGACATAGGTGATCAAGCTTTGTCTAATTGAGGTATAACAATGTGGTACTCAGCTTAATTATATTATCAATACACTTGATGCATTTTAAACAAAATTATTTGTAAAATTATTTTTATAAACCTTTGGTCATAGTTGTTGTTTTCCCCCCATAAGAAAAACAACATTCTCTATAACCTTAGGCTCTGATACCAAATCTGTCACACCCCACTAAAGCGGAAACACGAGGTGTCACAGCACAAGATATCATCGCACAAGGTAAATAAATAATAACCATTAGATTAAATTAACAAAATAAGTAGTTCGGATGAAACATAAATAAAAGTTACACAACCGAATAATATTTAAAGGACATTGTCTTGTACGATGCGTAAATAAAATAGATATTGTTTTCATAAAATGTGACGATGAAGATGGAAATGCCACACATCATGCTTGTATTCATAAGGTACCTAACGACGATCACCTGAAAGCACGGGTAAAAGAAAGAAAACGGTCAACTACTAAAGTTGGTGAGTTCATAGGTTTTTAATATATGCACAAAATATCTTTTAAATAAAAAAAATTTAAATAATTGATGGAAGTTTTTGAATAAAATCCAAGTGTGAAATAATGATGGAAGATGTATTATATTGCCCAATACGTTGCACATGGTAGTAATAGACTATGATGATTATTGCTTGAGTCATTATCCAACCTAGCCGACAACCAATTGCCCATGATAAACCTAACGCCTATATTAAATGACGTTAGTAGTGGTAAAGTACATCTATAGTTCGTCAACCATAAATGGGAGACGTCGGAATCTCCAAATAGCGCTACTTACAAATACCATCGGCTCACTAGCGGAGTTAAGGAATAATGTCCAACGAAAGGGCCTTACAACGATCACCCAAGCACATCAAAGAATAATACCATAAGTGCTCAAAATAATATTTGAAATAAATAAGAAGATAGGCAATAAACTTTTCATGAAACGTATACACATGCTTTCACCCCAAAATAATATGAAATACGGTAAAAAGGGGCTATGATACTCACTCGGTACGCAAAGGTGTTCACTCGTAAGGATTTCTTGTTCCTACCGAAGCTCCTTTCCTAATATAAGAGGTATGTAGCTCTATTAGACTTATTTTATTTATTATTTTGTATTATTTATTTGTTGTTAACTTATTTATTTAAATAGTTAAAGGTTGTCTCTATTTTTCCATAAATCATAAGTGTTCACTGGAATTTTCAGTTCTTTAAGTTGAACTTTAAAAATTAAAAACTGTAATTTAGGAGTCATATTAAGGCTTGATATTTTAATATAATCTTAATACATGTTTCTAGAATGTCTAGTAAAAATATAGGAATTTATAATCCATGTTTAGTATTTTTAATAATTAAAAGTGTATGGGATGTCCACTGATCAGGGTCTGGATGACATGTTGTTACTAAATCGTATGTTTAGGGCTCATACGACCTCGTTTCTACATGATTCAAACTGGGAAATAACCAAGACTCAAAGATGAAACTTTTAAAAAAAACTATACGTATTTTGACCCAAGAATGAGTAAGTTACACGCGTTTAAAGTGTACCCTTCTAAATCTGCCAGATTTCCAGATTCAACATATGGGTCTTTTTAAATATGTTTGAAGGATCAAACGTTCATGAAAATTAGTGAATCCAGGTTTAAATGAAAGGTAACACATTAAACTAAGATTAGCAAAAAGAATCAACTGATTTTGATACCTAGAACTCCAGATATAACAAAAACAAGTGAGGAGTTCTAACATCAGATTCTGCCAGATTTGTGATTCTTTTTGCTTATGGGTCATAACTTTAATATAACATGTTTATATTCATGAATAATCATATTGTATGAGTATAAGCTTTGATAATCCATGTGTTCTTACAACAATGGTAGGATGATACACATTTTATGTGTTCCTTACAACATTTGTTTAGATGAAACACATGCATGATCAAAGTCTTATTTTCTTGATTTTTAGTTGATTAAGTTCCATACAACAACGGTAGGATGATGCACATTTCATGTGCTCCTTACAACATTGGTAGGATGTTTATATTTACATGATTATATATATATATATAAAGGAAATAAGATGAACAACAAAGAAAATAAATAAAAGAAAGAAGAAAGAAGAAGAGAAGAAAGGTAGAAGAGTAGAGATGAGTGTTTTATGATCATCTTACCAACTCTTTTCTTTGATTTAGTGTTGGATCTTCAAAAGATGATCAACACTTGGATGTTCTTGGGAGATTTTTGTTGGTGAAAGAAGAAGAGAGAAAATAGAAGAGATGGAGTGTGGTGGTAAAGGAAATGATAAGGAGTAGTAGGAGGCTTATATAGAGCATGGGGGAGATCAAGTGGTGGTTCTTGGGAAGAGAAGGAGGCAAGAGAAAAGAGATGGGGGGTTTCTTTTATTTTTTATTTTTTATAAATTATGTGTAATTAGTTTAAATAAATTTGTATAAATGGTGATTTTGTTTAAATCTTTTAATTAACAAAGTTTTAATTATTTTGATGAGTTTATATATATGTTTTATATTTTAACTTATTTATATTTATTATGATGTATTTAATTATTTTTATTGTTATTATTATTATTATTGTATATGATTTGTAATTCTTGACTTTTAATAATTCGATTTTTCGAGCTCCGGAAGGTTCTAACCATATAGGCGGGATTTCTACGAAATCTAATATTATTATGGATGTATTTAAGTCATAAATACTATTTTTAGTCATACTAGGCTTAAAATTAGGATTTCTAATGGCTAACCTGGGAAATTTGTTGCCGAATGTCACAGATGGGATCCCTATGTTGAGATTATCGATATGCTAGACATGTAAAGTACATGTGCATATATTGTGATATATAAATGAATGCAAGTTATATGTAAATGCATGCATGCTATTGTCCCTGAAAAGGGTTATTGATGAGCTATGTGAATGTCCGGACATATCTGTTAATTAAGGTCAGCTTCGGTTGGATCCTATGGGCCTTCGGGCATTTGTTCGGGATCAACGGTACTCGAGTACCGTTCTTTTCAGCACTTGAAGTGATTACCGTAATTGGCTAAGCCTGTTGAGCCTATGGCTCAGAACGAGCAGGTAGATTCACTTATGTGATGAAACCAGCACGGATGGTAGTGTATGATTTCCCGGTAGAAAATTGTTGAGCTGGATTAGCTACCCGACAAGATATAATGTCTGCCGGTCAGATCAGTATTCCGCTATGTGATAGGATAGCATTGTTTGCTTAATCATGTGTTATATGACTCGCATGTATCTATGTTGCCATGCTTATGATGATGTGAAGAATATGATGCCCTATGTGTTGCATGATGCTTAGGGTTAAGTTTGTATTCGCTAGCTTTTAAAGCTAATCCCCTCCCAGTATATATGAATGTTTTTGCAGATGTATGCTTAACCTGTACCTGGGATTGCTTTTATTGTGCTGGGACATTTGTTACTTATTGCAGGTATGATGGTTGGTCGGTATTAATGTTGGTAACGCCCGTTTGTAAATAAAGAAAATGTTTTAAGACTTCCACTGTTATGTTATCAAACTAAAATATGTTTGAAATTAGGTTTCTTAAAGTTAAAATTTTTACTCTGAAATTGCGGTGTTACAATATGAGACAGAATTATCCTGAGTTGTTTGCAAAATAGATTTCGGGGACGAAATCATTCCAAGGGGGGAAGAATTGTAACGCCCCAAGGTTCAGAAATTTAATTGTTAACTGCTTAAGTGTTACATGTTTGTGAGTTGCTAGTTATGTATTTTTTATTTGTTTTTTAAAGTTCGGGGACTAAAGCTGTCAAATTTAAGGTTAATAAAGTCCAGGGCCTGTTGCGTAATTTTTGAATAGTTATATATATATATATATATATATATATATATATGTGTGTGTGTGTGTGTGTATGTGTGTGTGTAGAATTTGACTTTTAGTAGACAAATACTTCAATACAGCCATTATCTTCCATAGCAACCAAGTTCTTGCTAGATTTTGGATCATTTCTATCAAGATTAGAGTGCCATAGTATCAGCTAAGCAATCTCAAGTAAGCAAACTATGGATTCTTGATGTTTTTGTGTGTTTTGAAGTCAAGAACATGGTTCTATGGTGAAATCACTGTCCTTAGCATGTTGTTGATGTTTCCTATTGATTTGGTTTATGTTTTTAGCTGTATGGGATGTAGGAGAACACCCCTAGATGATCTAAATCGACTTTGAGTCGAATTTTTAGCCAAAACAGCGTCTGTGAGGAAACACAATCGGCTAGACCCGTGATGTACACGGCCCGTGTATGTTTTGGGAGGGCGTGTAGCCCGACCGTGTAGTGACCTAGGACGGTTACAAGCCATGTAGGGTTACATGGTCATGTAGTATACACGGCCCGTGTAATGGTACACAGCCCATGTAGAGTGTACACAGGCCATGTGGCCAGACTAGGTCGTGTAGCATTCAGGGGACACGACCCGTGTAGGTCCTACTTCAGGGCAGAATTTCAGATTCATGATACTTTGCTATGTTAATTGTATAGGGAGGTGATTGTATACATAACTGAGTGCATAAACCTTATATCACTATAACTAGCATAGGTGAGTGTACTTACCTTTAATGGTTTATTTGTATACATGTATAGTATGAATGGTATGATAACTATGATACAATATGACTTATGATATGTTTATGTGCTATGAGAATAGGTGTATAGTTATGGCGTAGGTGTAGCTATGCACATAAATAGTGATAGGGTATACAGACAGCTGTATCTGGCTACGCGTAAGTGTAGCTTTGTATCCAGGATAGTGAAAAGGGGTATATTAAGCTCTTTATACCCAAGAAAAGGTCTTAGGGGCTTGGCTGTACCAAGGTGTAGTCATTACCCTAGGACAAGAGAATAGTTTAATTGTTTTGCAGGTGTTACATCCGGGATGCAAAACGTCCTGAGAAGAATGTATTCATGCTCAAATGTTTATTTTGTTCAATTAGTATTCTCACTAAGCGTTTGCTTATGTTCGGTCTGTGGTGTTTGCAGGGAAATCAGGTTCCAACAAGGGCAAGACCCCAGCACTTTGATATACTAGATAGCTCTGAGACTTTTTTTTTTTTGAAAACAATCTTTAACACTACTTTTGGGAGAACTTCTGGTGCTTATGTAAATAACAAACTTGTCTTGTAAACTCTTATATTTTGGATGTTGTTTTTAATAGCTAATATGTTTTAAAAGGTTAAATAAACAAACTTGTCTTGTAAACTCTTATATTTTGGATGTTGTTTTTAATAGCTAATATGTTTTAAAAGGTTAAATAGAAATGTTATAATATTACTGTTTAGTTTTAAGTTTTTATATTTCCTTTTTGGTTCCACCAAATCTGATTTTTACCCGGAACTTAACCTGAATTTAAGACATTTAACCAAAAATTAAAACCATTATGGTTTAATTCTCGGTCCTAAATTTTAAACTTTTTAGATTTCGATTTTTCGAGTTTAGTGTGATTTCAAAACTGAGTTGGTCCATACATAGTAAATTTTTGCAGTAAATTTACTTACCGTACAAAAGAACTTTTGTAAAACATCGCTATAAATGGCTGACCGCTTTGACTTGAGACGAAGTCCATCTGATAAAACTCTCCCCTTGAGAAGAACAAAGACGAAGATCCATATCTTCTTTTTCTTAATTGTGCTTTCTTGCTATTGTATTGTTAGATCTCCACCATTTTCTTTTACTTAAATCTAGCTGAATTCATAGCAGTTCCAGCTTCAAATCGATATACCCAGTTATCAAAATGAGTGACAGTGATGATGACGAGCTGTTACAGATGGCTTTGAAAGAGCAATCGCAGAGAGATGTCAACTACACAAGACCATCTCAATCGCGATCCTCAAAACCCGTAGTCAATTTTGTTCAACCGCCGTCAAATCACAGGTCTGCTAAAAACCCTAATCCCATCACCAGTAACACAAAGCCACAACATCGTCGGAACGCCACGGAGGACGATGAGGATTCTGAGGTTGAGATGCTTAGTATTTCTTCAGGGGATGAAGATTCGGTTAGTGATCAGAAGGTTGGGTCCAGGAATCGGGCTAGAAGTACGGGTAGAGGTGGTGGGAAGGATGATGATAAACTTTGGGTTGGTGAAGAACCTGATGCTTGGAAGCGAGTGGATGAAGCAGAGGTATGAATGATTCTTACATTCTAGAAACGTGTATGTATGCTTCGATTCAATTTAATTGTCATCTGATTTCTAAGTTGTTGATCATTTCAATAATGTTGGTATCAGTTATTAGTAACGGATTATGGAATGGAAAAAGCACCCTTGTTTGCCAATATAGATTATAGGATGCAGACTATCCTGCTAGGTTTCAGGTTCTTGATGTTTATCAGTAATTGGTATGCTTATGATTGTAACTAAAACTAAATTCAGAAAACTTATTTGGTTGAGGAAGTACTCATACTTTTCATAAGCATATCTATCCATTGGTGTTAGTTTCAGCATCAGTTTTTTTCTGTTGTGAATTATATCCATCTGCCTTTCATGTTTGATAATTTTATTGCTTGGTTACTGTATTTAGGCTGTTCTTATAGCCCAATATGCATGTACTTTAAGTACCTTAATCTTTGATCTTCAATTTTGGATGAGTAGATTGGTTTCAAAAAACACAAACAAGCTATTTAAAATAAACGGGATTCAAACCGATAAATGTGGAAACATGAATGGTTGGGATCATTAGATAATCTGATTTGATCTATTCTCGATCTGAACTTCATTTGACTAATTCAGTTAAATGAATCCATTTGCTTTTAACCCTTTCAAGTTTCAACCAAATAGTTTGGATAAAATTTTCAACCTAATTGTAAGTATTAAATATTTCTATAATGAACTATGATATATGACTGAAATCGGTCTCTATTGACCCTAGTGGTTGGTCTTTTTAAGGGGTTATCTGAATTTGTCTTGTAGAAGTGATTATTTGGTCGCTATAATAAGTTTTTAGTGTTTAATTACCCTGCTTTTGTTTATAATTACTTGTCTATTCCTGGGTCAAATATTTCATTTGATACTAACTACAACTGATCAATTAAAAGAGGCTAGCAATTTTTGCCATGTTCGGGTTGGCAGGTTCATATATCTCAACCCTAACCCACCCTTTTATTATATGGGTTAGCTGTTTTACCCGTTTACGGCTTAAACTAGAATAAAAAGGTACACGCTAACAATTGGCATAAATATCAGGGTATAAGCATAAACAAAGATCAATTACTTTGAAGGTATATGATTAATATTAAGGCATAAACATAAGTAAACATAAAGTAATTTTCCTGTAAAAAAAGTTGTCTTTTGTGGAATCACTAAATATAATTATATGTTTTTATATTTAACATTTTTATTATATTTTTCAAGGTTGTAAAAATCCCTAGGCAGTATATAGTCGGTCGACTACCTTCAAGCGATTAATCGGCCTAGGCGGTGATTAATCATTTCTAGGCGGGGACCCTAAATTATAAAGAAAATTATTAAAAATAAATAAATATTAGCAATGCCCAAACAAAATAAGTCAACTACCGTCGAAAAGTTTAACAAACCTGAAAAATTAAAACCATAAGTCCATAATTAGTAATACCCTAACAAAATAAGTTAAATATACTAGCAGATTTCATTTTTTTTAAGTCAAACCCTTTTGTTGACAGCCGACAACCGCCTAGGACCGATTTTGACCACAACCGATAAACCTGACCGATCATGTGATTTCTAGGTCGGTGGACCTCCAATAACTGCCTAGGCGCCAATTAATCGGCCACTGAGACCGATGTTTACAAAGCTGATTTTTTAATGTGTCCGTGACCCCGTGAGTTGAAAAAGGGTTAGGAATGTCAACATGAGCCCATCCTTCTTATTAAACTGGTTAGTTGTATCAACCCGCCTATGACCCTAGCCTGTTTAGCCCAAATCCAACCCCAATTGTTTCGTGTTATATCATAAATCGCTGCCCTAATTAGCATGTAGAATAAATTAGTAGCAAGCTATAAGACTGCAGAATTCATAATAAACACAATCACTACTTTTATCAAAGTATATGTTTCAATTGGAAGTTTCTGATCGATCAGGGAAGAGATTTGTATTAAAATTCTCTATGCAGTTCATGTGCTAGTTTATATTTATAAATAGTCTCATTTGTCAATATTATTACTTTGTTTCTTCTCTTCCATCCTATGAACGGTTGAAAGCTGTCATTAATGTAAAATGGGCCAACAGCTATATACCGAATCTGGTCGGACTTGCAGAATGATCTATCCAAACCCAACAAAAACTGCTCTATATATTTTATTTATTTTATTTTAGAATTTCTTTGTTCTTTAGCTGGAAATTGACTTTTTCATAAGAATGCTCATAAAAGATGCTATTCTTTCGATTTACACATGGTTTTTATTTTTTGCGGCAGCTTGGTAGAAGGGTTCGTGAGATGAGGGAGACAAAAACAGTTCCCACAACTCAAAAGTTTGAGAAGAAACCATCAGTGGCTATAAAGGGCCTCAATAATGTACAGTCTTTCTCCCGTGGTATGGAGTTCGTGGATCCTCTAGGACTTGGGTAATTTATTTTACCGAGTTCTGTTTATTAAAATTTTTTTCATATTATTTCTTGACATCTTCCATCACATATGAATATCAATAATAGCAATTCCTCTATAATCCTATATGTTTTATGGTCAGAAATGCAGATGGATTTTTAGTTCATTAACCTTTTGAACTGCTTGTAGCAATTCATGCTAACGATGGTTAAATTTTCTGGCAGGATTATAGACAACAGAACACTGAAGTTGGTCAATGAATATGCTGCAAGTTCTCCAGCAAAGCCTGACAAAATAGATTCAGATGTTCGAGGTACTCATAAGTCGCAACTAGATTCTGTTGTTGTACTTTTTCATGTACTTGTAATATTTCTCAAGTAGAACTAAGTATAGTTATAAGTATATGTATTTTATGGAGCATGTTGCATCATGCATGATGTCATGATTATTCAATTATTGGGACTGACTTTTATAGATCTGTAAGCGTAACAAAATGGATAAGTATCCTATTTGACACCTTTTTACCTCCAGAAATAGATAAAAATTGAAAAGGAGATCTGAAGAGAGAGAATAGAAAACTGTGTTTATTAATCATGATACATTGATACCTCTATTTGCATGCAGCAGATTCTTTATTAGAAAAATCCTAGACTAAACAGAAATTAAAAATAATAAGAAATACTAGTGCTTATCCTTAAGAAAGTGTAGGGAATAATTCAACTGAACTAGTCGCAGAATCTGCGCTCTCATGTGACTAAATTTTTATTTCAGCTAATCCCTAGAATCGAAGGAGTACCATTTGACTAATTTCTAAATTTACCCCTTCTGTAAATTTAGGGTGCTTTTAGTCATCAAAATGGTGATGTTTGTGAGAATTTGTATTTTTGACCAGAACTACTATAAGATGGTCCATCTAAAACACAATTATTTTATAGTTTCGTAGCCTCTCTTGGTAAGTTGACATTCACAGTTACCTTTTTTTATTCTTTTTGGTCTTGGCATGGATTTGTCATTTGAATGTTGGTTTTTGCTGAAATTGGGTTAAAACATGGCCTAAATAGAAAATGAATGATTGTGTGGCCATAGGTGTTTCCACTTTTCAGAAATGTATTACTAACTCAAAATTTTTGCTGTTACCTTTTGTAGTCTTATACTAACCAAAATTATCAACATGAATACACAGATAAATTGATGTATTACTCTGAGAGATTTGATCCAAAATTATTCCTTTGCCGGGTGCATCAAGATACACCTGCAGCAGAGTTGGAGGCTGGTGCTTTGGCTTTGAAAACCGATCTGAAAGGGAGAACGCAACAGAGAAAACAATTGGTCAAAGAAAATTTTGACTGCTTTGTTTCTTGCAAAACAACTATTGATGGCAAGTTACGATCTCTTAGTGCATAATGTTATGTTAATTGATTTTAATCAAAGAATTTTATAATTTTGGTATTCTTTACATAGGTTTTGTTATACGTAGTAATGACGGTTGAGCATCATATATTCTGCAGATATCGAGTCAAAACTGAGAAGGATAGAAGAAGATCCCGAAGGTTGTGGGACCACCCAATTATATAGTTCCATCCAAGCTGTTACTTCTGTGGCTAATCGTGCTTTTGCACCCCTTCTTGAAAGACAGGTAGGTTGGACCCTTATAAGTAGAGGGGGCATAATACGTGGGTTGGTTAACAGTTTAAAACGGGTAATCTTTTGGTATGGGTTTAAACGGGTCGGGTTTAGTTGGCCTAGCCCGCTTATATTTGTTAAAAATATCCTTTGGTTGAGTTTTGACCCTTTTGACATGTTTCCATCTATTCTAACTTCTTTGGAATTTACCCGTTGACTTGTTAGAGATGAAACATAACCTGTATGGATCCATTCGTAAGTAAATATGGTGAAATTGTCACGTCTTAGTTTTACCTTTTGGATTAAGATCAAGGAACAGTATAATCCTTCAAATCTTTTAATTTGATAACTTGTGTTCATTTCTCCTTCATTTTTTTTGGGTAAAACTTTAGGCTCAAGCAGAGAAGATTAGGTCAGTTCAAGGAATGCTTCAAAGATTTCGCACTTTATTCAATTTACCAAGTGCAATACGTGGCAACATTAGTAAAGGAGAATATGACCTGGCAGTCAGAGAGTACAGGAAAGCAAAGTCAATTGTCCTCCCTTCTCATGTAAAGTAACTGAACTTAATATTCTCTTAATTTTAATTTTGTTTATATCAGTAAGTCCCATCGTCTTTTGAGTATTATTCTTACATGGTCGATTATTAGAACTAGTTACTTCAAACAAAGGAAAACATATCTCCCACTTTTGCATTTTCATTTTGTAATATGTAAATTTTCTTTCTTGAACTTTTAATAAACTACATGAGCAATCATTGGATTATTAGATCCTTAGTCTTTTAATATCGTGTTATTTTTATAATTTACAGGTTGGAATACTGAAACGTGTGCTTGAAGAGGTTGAAAAAGTGATGCAAGAGTTTAAAGGCATGCTTTATCGGTCCATGGAAGATCCACATATCGATCTAACTAATGTAAGGTCAATAAATACTCATCTAGTACATTTTACTCTTTTGAGTCAAATTATGGAAAGAATACTATGATCTTCAGGATTCTTGATGTAAAATCTTTTCCTATTGACGAATCTTTTAACAGACTACATATATACCAATAATGTTGTTAAGAATGTTTCTTGTAGCTTGAAAATGTCGTGCGGCTTTTATTGGAGCTGGAACCCGAGTCAGATCCTGTACGTCATTATCTAAATATACAGGTGAGAAGCAGAAATGACTCTCTTGTATGATCATACATCTCCATACATACACAATTATACATCTACATTCATACACTATCATACATACATATATCCATAGACAGACACACAGACACACACACACACATTTACATATGCATACACAAAAACACCCTCAAGTAAATGCGCTATTTTCCTTTTGTTTTGGTGTATGTATTAGAACCACAGAATCCGAGGTTTGCTTGAAAAGTGTACATTTGATCATGAAACAAGGATAGAGAACTTGCAAAATGAACTACATGAGAAAGCACTGTCAGATGAGAAGTGGAGGAAAATCCAACATGATCTAAACGAATCTGTGAGCAACACATCTATCCTTTTATTTTATGTATATATTATTCTTCTGCTCACTAACTTACAACAATAATAAACCTTTTTATTTTATTTTTGTGTAACTACCTATCAGGGTGCAGTTGATACATCTCTCGCATTTATGAATGATTCTTTAACAGTAGATTCACAACCAAGAGATTCAGGTGCTGAAGAACTCGATGCCCTTCGGGGAAGATACATACGAAGATTAACTGCTGTAATTATTCATCACATACCAGCCTTCTGGAAGGTTGCCCTTTCTGTTTCGAGTGGTAAATTTGCGAAGGTAATTAATTAGCTTCTTCCTTGTAGAAAAAAAATATTGATTTTCTATCATGCCGACACATTTATCCATCTTTTTTCCTTGCAACTCTTTTAACAGGTGGGGGACGAAAAACATTCAGCTCATTCTCTTGATGAAGTGTCTGGAATGATACAGACTACTATATCTGCTTATGAATCTAAGGTGCATATTCTGTTTTGATTCTTAAGGAAATCTTTCTCATCATATGAATCCAATAATTTCTTGATATTTTATCCATTATTAAGATGAAATTAAATAAGCATCATATTAATTTTTCAGGTCCACAATACGTTTCTTGATCTTGAAGAATCCAATATTCTTCGCCCATACATGAGTGATGCCATAACAGATTTATCCAAAGCATGTGAAGCTTTTGAAGCAAAAGAAGCAGCACCATCAGTTGCTGGTATATTGAATTCTTGACCATTTTGTTCCATCATTTATTTATCTATTCTTTTTTTAAGATTACCCTGATCATCAAGTTTTCTGATAATAGTTGCAGCTTTGCGTACACTTCAGTATGATATCACCAAAACTTACATTCAGAGGCTTAGTTCATGGATGAGGGCTTCAACCGAAGAGATATCAAGAAACGAATCATGGGTCCCTGTGTCGGTTTTAGAAAGAAACAAATCTTTATACACAATTTCTCATGTGCCATTAGCATTCCGTTCAGTTATGGCCACTGCAATGGGTCAGATTGATATGTAAGATTAAACATTTTCCTTTATATGTTTACCGTATGTTACTTTTCCAAACTGATACAGATCGTGACTTACTTGTAACAAACCAGAAAGAGAAAATAACATAACATGCGTATTCCCCCAGATCTCCCTTCCCTTTTATTCCCCTATTTTGCAACTGACCCTAGCCACTTTGCATAATGCCCTTTTTAGTCCTTCGAGTATACACTTGTAGCACTCTAGGCTCTTTCATATTTGTTGCAAGTAAGTCACGATCTGTATCACAAACCCACTTTTTCCATCTTTTTTATGTTTACTTGGGGAGGTGATTTGTACACCACTTAAATTACTAAACACTACAAATGTGACAACTTTGTTTTTCCAGGATGATGAAGTCTTTAGGGAGTGAGGCAACAAAATCAGAAGATGCCTTTATACTCTTTCAAGAAACTCAAGAATCTGTTAGGGTTTCATTTTTAAACTGTTTGCTCGATTTTGCTGGTATGGAGGAGAGGTGGCAAAATGGATGAGTCAGCTAATGGGTATATTTGGATACGGGTCAGGTTGACAAGGAACACCTTTTTGTCAAAAGCTTTTGAATTTTTGTAAATAAATAGCGTGTCAAATATGATTACAAAATTATTTTAATTCATTGATAATAATCTGTTTTTGAGATAAAATGGATATAGAAGGTTTTATGCATAAAAAAATACACTTCTACTTTTGACCCGTTTGATCCACTTGACCTGTTTCTTTTTTCTATTATTTTTTAGTATACCTATCTGACCCGTTCGAAATAGAAGAACCCAAATCAACGCTTTTATAAGTAGATGGATCAAAATTAACACGTCTACTTACGATCCATCCCTATGTTGCACATGATTAGGTCACATGGAGCAAATTGGAAACAAACTTGGTCGGAGTATATCAAATAAAGAAAATTCATCCTTTCAAAATGGATATTCTCTTGATCAGGAAGAAAACTCATTTGATCCTCTCCCTGGAAGTATTACTCATCCAGACCAACAGCTATTAATGGTCTTGAGTAACCTTGGATTTTGCAAAGATGATCTTTCTCGTGAAATGCATGATAAATACAAACACATATGGATGCAGCCTAGGTATGTATGTATCTCGAGTATAGATAATTTTGGTGTTACTTTTCCTCAAAAAAGGGGGAATATTGAAATTTGGAGCCAGAAGGGTAACATAAGAATTTTGGTTTTTCCCTTGATTCCTTTGCATGGATCCTTGCAGGGGGAAAGATGACGAGGAAAATGATGTGGAAGATCTGGTTAGGTCCTTTTCTGGTCTCGAAGAGAAAGTCCTTGCTCAGTATACTATGGCAAAAGTATGAAATTTTTATAACTTATTGCACTTCAATATTTTTGCTTTCAAGTTGATAATCGTATTATAATCATATTTTTCATTTATAAAAATGAACTATAATTTCGGTTACTGTCCCAGGCCAATCACATTAGAACAGCTGCTGTGAACTATTTGGTGGATGCTGGAGTACAGTGGGGGGGAGCACCTGCAGTGAAAGTGAGAACTTTCAATCATATTTAATACTTTCATTTGCTTTTATTTATTTATTTTTAGCTTTACATCTATGTTTCCATGCTTTGCAGGGTGTGCGGGATGCTTCTGTGGAGTTGATTCACACTCTTGTAGCTGTGCATGCAGAGGTATGTTCATTAGGATTTATATATTTTTACTTATATTTTCGGAGCTGGGTGTTATGAATAAAGGTGTCCTTTTTTACCTGTTTACTTGTGAATGGGTAGATCCAGCCTTCGGGTTATGTTTTTAACTCGTCAAACTGGTTGAACGGGCCGCTCGTAACCAGATATTGGGAAAATATAATGTTTTTAACTTTTGATATTTTAGGAGGTTAAGACATCTATTTTATTTAAGTAATTAGATTATTATTATTACTGAAATAATATAATTTCCTAATCATATGACTCACTGATATTTAACAAAAAATTTGGATAGAAAGTGTCTTGGGTCTACAAATACTTGTTACCCAACCCGCGCTTTTTGCAATCTCTTTCTCTCTCTCTCTCTCTCTCTCTCTCTATATATATATATATATATATATATAGGGGAGGGTTCAAACCAGAACTGTTTTTCGTACGAGAACTGCGAGAACCAATCTTAGCCCTTGATTAAAATAATCAATGGCTAAGATTTTTTGGCGGCTCATTAATGCTTCATTAATGACGCATTAATAAGGGTTATTTCGGGAAAATCAATATTCGCAAATAAATAACAGCTCACCCGGACACAATTCACGGTTGGGTAAATATATAAATTACCAAAATACACCTGTTAATTAGTCATTAATGGCGTTGAAAAAGTTCTCTCGCAATTCTCGTACGAAAAACAGTTCTCGTTTGAACTTTTGCCTATATATATAACTTTTTTGCTGGTACATTGTGCTAAATTATATTGTGTTTGCAAATAAAATGCAGGTCTCTGCTGGTTGTAAACCCTTGCTTGACAAGATACTTCGAATTCTCGTAGAAGGTCTAATTGACACATTACTCAGCCTTTTTCATGAACATAAAGACACTGATATAAGGACATTGGATGCAAATGGCTTCTGCCAGCTCATGCTTGAGGTAATCTACATGGTTTTAAATGATCTTACTTGTGCCAGCCTGTGACATCAAATCTGTTACTAAACATGCTTTCCATATGGTCCAACTGCTATTTTATTTATCTAAATTGGAAAAATCAATTTTAGCATACCATTTTAGAAACTTGTACATCTTGTTATATATTCTTACATTTTTCTTTCTGTGCTACAACGAGAATGGTTTTAACTTTAAGTTTTTTGAAATGTTACATTCCTGTAGATAATTGGAGTAAAATGTTACTATGTATCATTTTTTTAACCAATGATGAAGTACTAACATGGAATATTTAAAAAAAATAATGTTTAAATTTTTTAAAGGGATATCTAAGGAAAGAAATTTATATAATTTGCATGGGATAAAAAAGTGCTATGATATAAAATGCTATTGGTCTATCTTTCAAAGATTTCAAATCAGATTTTTTATTTGCTTATAGTAACTTTCTTGTTGGAAGCTCAATTAGTAAAAATGTAAACGATATAAATATTTTATGTTGGCTAAAATCTGAGAGATCTAGGGTACTTGTGTGGTTTGCAGCTTGAATACTTTGAGATCATATTAAACCAGTATTTCACGCCGGATGTAAGTGAATCTCTGAAGTCATTACAAGGGGCAATATTGGAAAAAGCCACCGAGAGCTCGACCGAAGCCAGTGATACTCCAAAGCACCGTCGTCGTGCAACACGTGGAAGTGATGATTTGCTTGGAGATGATAAACAGGGGACCGTATCACCTGATGAGCTGATTGTAAGGCTCGATCCTCTGTCTTATTTTCTACAAATTATCAGTGTGATGATTATGATATAAAGAAAACACCTAATAATCTAGTTCTTTGAATTAAGCGATCTCAGAGGTTGTATGCGCTTAAAACAAACAAACTTTGAGGGTGACTTTCAACCCGTTATTTTAGCTAGATTTTTTTATTTGACCCATTTGAGATAAAACACAACTCATTTTGATCTATTCATAAGTAAACAGGGTGAAATTGCTACCTCTGTCCTTCCGTTAGTTGGAGACGTTTTACTGTTTGTACTAAATTTGATAATAAATGTTATGTATTGTTTCAGGCCCTTGCCCAACAGTGTAGCAATGAGCTGCTTCAACCCGAGCTCAAAAGGACTCAGATCAACACAGCGTGTTTTGGTGAATCAATTCCATTGGATTCTGGGCATGCAGCACTCAAGCCAGCAGCAGTATCAGCTTATTCTTCATTTCGAGGCACAATGGACTCCCCAAGCAGGAGTTATGGAGCCAAACAAGCTGTTGGGTCCCCGAGTTTTTCAAGGCAAAATAGGAGATGATTTTGCTTGAGTTGTTAAAAGTTATGTAGTAATATTTGAAACATAAGAGCTGCAATTGTGTGTATCTATCCATTCATCATTCCTAAAATCATGTTAAAAGTTTTAAAAGCATTGTTTTAACTTGTGTAATTCTAATCTCAGTTGGAAGTCCTTTTTGTTGTATATACCAAATCATGCCTCTATTGATTGATTTTGTCTATTGTCATTGTTTTGGGATTCTTTTTCTTATTATAATTTTTATGTTCATCTCACTCTATTCTCTCTTCCATCCCAATCACCTTTGAAGATTATCAAATATCGATCCAAGCCTTGTTGGTCGGTTGCAAACAGTTCAGCCATTCGGTATGACCCTACAAGGACAATCGTCCGTGATGAACTGTTTGAGGTGCTTTTCAGAACATTATTTCGAAATGACTTTACACAGTTGCTCTCATTACAGTGAACCTTATCAGGTTCGGGTGTTCAAGTTGGCGGGTCATCCGAACATGACCTCTGTGTTGGTAATCTTAACATTAAATTGGATATGCTTAGTATGAATATGATCTGTGTAATCCGTTTGATTGTACAGGCGGGTCACAAATGGGTTCAAGACTTGACGGGTCAAAATGTTTGAAAATTCTTTATTTATGAGTCTATTTAGAAAATCAATCTCGACCTTTTGAAAAAGGTTTAGTTCATCAAAATGTATTTAACATGTTACGTTTTGCTATCATGTGTATCGAACTTTAAAACTTTTCATTGTATGTATTGAACATTTAATTTGTCGGCTGTTGTGTATATTAAACTTTCTATTGTATGTACTAAACTTATATATTTTTTTCATTTTTTATGTATCCAAAATACATACAATAGCAACAAATTAAAAGTTTGATACACACAATAGAAACTTTTAAAGTTTGATACACACAATAGCAAAACGTAACAAGTTAAATATATTTTGGTAAGCTAAACCCTTTTGAAAATGTGTATTACTTCATGGTACACTTCCTAATTATGGCAAATGGATAGCGAATAGGGAAGTAGGAATCAGAGAAAAGTGTATAAAAATAAACGTGAAGGTGGATCAACTCGTGATACCTTAGTCTATCCAAACATGACCTGTTTATTATATGGGCTATGCACATCAACCCGAAAACGACTCAAATCCGTTTACCTAAATTTATTTGTGTGGTATAATCGTCTTCTATTTTCTATGGTAAATTTTTTTTAAAACAATTAAGCAATCAAACAATTACCCAGGTGTATTATTAATAGTCTACTATAATTAAAACATTGTATGTCTTTAATTACAACCCTGGGCGTTTACCCATAAAAGCTTAAATTCAATTGTGATTGTTTCGGAATACATCCTTAAATACAAAATAGTTTAAATATTGCGGAAGCTTGAGAGAAATGAGCTATCAACCGCGTGCTGGAGCCCTGCCGTGGCCATCACTTGAAAAGGAGGTTAAACAACAACCGTAAGCACGAAGCTTAGCGAGTACTTTACATTCAACAAACCGAATTGTCACATCATCAACTTGTTTTCACGTATGGTGCATCAATCATTCCCGCTACCGTAGTAGGCGATCCCAACATTCCCATTACCGAAGTAAATGGTCTCATCATTCCCGTCACCGAAGTGAACGGTCTCATCATTCCCGTCACCGAAGTGAACCGTCTCATTATTCCCGTCACCGAAGTGAACGATCTAATCATTAAATAAATCATATCGTATCATATAACTCATAACCCATGTCATAATCACATACATCATCAGTTAGACTGTAAGTAAGAGTACTCACCTGTCAGCAGTCTTAGTTTTTCAATAAACAGCTAGTAACAAATTGCTTGGCTACGAGTCCAAAGTACGACCTACAGTGCACATAGTCGCATGAACAATCTATATATATATATATATATATATATGTTTGGGTCGCATGGTATAAATATATATATCTCTTAGGTCGCATGAACAGGCATGCATAAGTCGCATGGACATCTATGTTCACTAGCTGGAAGTCGCATGAAGTATCATAAATCGCATGACTATACTGAAAGTCGCATGACCATACATGCACTAAAAGTCGCATGAACATGTACATGTATATATCTGAAGGTCGCATGAAGCTATTCATGCACCAAAAGTCGCATGGGCATCATGTAAGTCGCATGGGCATTACTGAAAGTCGCATGGAATGCTACAAGGTCGCATGGAATGTATACATGTACTAGGTGAAAGTCACATGGAAGTAACATGGGTGTATAATAGTCGCATGAACACCCCCCCTCCCCATGCGAAAGTCGCATGGGTGCAACATGAAAGTCGCATGACATCAAGCATAAAGTCGCATGAGTGATATTCACCCCTGTCAACTCATCATTTTCATTTCACAGGTTTCATGGCTAAAATCAAGTTCTTTCAAAACTCAACCAATTCATTTCATTTTTGTTACAAAACATTTCTCCACTTATTTAAACACTTCCTTCAAGATTAAATCATGTTTTATCAAGTATTATGGCTCACATCTCAATTCTTTTTCTCTGGTTCTTTCTTAAACCCAAAACTCCAAAAACCCAGATTCTAACTTGCTCTATAATCATTCAAACAAGATAAAATTGATATCTACAATACCAAAATGATGTGAGAATCATTACCTAATGATCCTCTTAGAAATTCTTTGAGTCCACAGATGAATCTTGGCTTCTCCTTCCTCTGTTCCTCGTGGGGTTTTTGCACACATAAATACACACTTATTTCTCTCTCAATGCAACAGTGTTTTTGATTTCAAAGTGTTGGGGGCTATGCCCTAGATGGCTTTTTATACTATCTTTCTCAAAGGCTTAAGCCCAAATTTTATCAGCTAAGCCCATTAGTGTGTAACCCAATTGAATTATTTACATGAGTCCATTTATCCAAATATGTACATACATAATCAAGCCCAATCAATTTAAACTAGTCCATCACTAATTCCATAACTCAACACAATTATCGTTTCTTCAATAAAATATTCTTTTATTTATTTTTCGAATGTTCGGTATTACAGTATAGAAAATTGTCACTTCTAGCTCACTCAGTATCGACCTTAAACAGTTAGTTTAAGACCCAACATAACCGCGATTTGCGAAAGACACCAACAATTATCCAAAAGTTAGCATGTTCAAAATGATGTATTAAAAAAAATCGCTGCAAAATAGCAAACCTAGTTTTTCATGTTTATAACTACACTTTTAGAAAGACGATTCATATTCTTCTACATTTTATTCTTAGTAACAAAGGCCATTTTTCTAAAATTTTCCACTCTCTTTTAATTCTTTAATAATTACTTTATTTTTCACCTATTTCATTTTTTATATTTTTAATACTTATATTAATTTAATGCTTAACTCATATTATATTATAATACTATACAATTACAGGGAAAGAATTTTGTCCTTTTATATATTCAACCGAAACTTGTTATAAAATTAAGTGTCCACATAACTTACAATAGGTGATGAAGTGGTAAGGGTGTTGGATACGGCGATGTAGCCCTTGGTTCAAATCTATCTCATTTTACTGTGTTGTTTTTTAACTTTTCTTACGTGTGATTTTTTTTAATGTGCAAAAGTTTCTAGTTTTGTTTTTTTAATTATGTTCCATCATTACGTTTAGTATAGAATATTACTTTTTATTACATATCGTCAACTTAATTATTTATTTAGTATTATTTTTATAATACTATTGCTTATCCTCTTTATATTCTAGGTCGCACCATTTTATTTTTCAATAAAAAGATTAAAAATTATTTTATAAATAACTCTTTTTACAAGACTTTTCTATATTATATGTAATTATTTATACTATGAAATATGTATTGTAAACTTTAAGTCAATGATTTTTAATATAGATGTATTTATAAAAACTGATAAGGAAAAAATTAAAATAACTTTATAATATAATTTTTTTCTAAATTGATTTTTTAATATAGAAATATGGTTGTATATATAAAATGAAATCACTAAAGTTTTTATAATTATACAAACAATTACATTACACATGTCTTACGTTTTTATTTTCTTTATTTTCTTATCAACTAATCGGTATACGGAAAAAATCATGGATACCTATTAAAAAAAGGGCAAATTGCATGAAAATACAATGAACTTTGTCTTAGTTACCATTGTATACAACTAACTTTAAATGTTTAAAAATAATACAATTAACTTTTATAATTCTCTCATTGTATGCAAACAACTTTTTTATGTGTCTGTTGTTTAGCTACTATTGTATACAATGAAATTTGTCATAACTTTTATAGTATACAAGTTGTATACAATGTGAGGATTATGAAAGTTGTTTGTATTATTTTTAAAAATAGAGTTGATTATATATAATGACAACTAAAACAAAATTCGTTATTTTTAATGCAATTTGCCTATTAAAAAAAACACGTTTTTAAATATATGTTTTTAAACCCCACCACAAACCCTAGGCTAAAATATCTCATTATTTACATTTTACCTATTTTTTTATTTGGTCTGTTTTATCTTGTATTTTCATATTTAACACCATTAACCTATTTTACTGTCTTTTATATTAAATTTAAACCCATTAACATTTTCCCTTTGTACTTTTTTATATAACTCCTCCGACTCTTTATTTATTTATTTTTATATAACCGATATAACTTGTTTGGTGTTTATACTGTTTTTTTTTTTTTAATATTTAACCAAACATAAATAGTCATTTTATGACTAAACAAAGTGATCATCACTGATGTCAATAGAACAACACAAGTATAAATACTAAAAAAGGATGACTATTGAATACAAAAAAACCACCATCAATTACAGTCATCTTAAAACTCTTAAAATGTGAAAATTTTAGAATGACATTTAAAAAAAACCAAAAAAAAACCTCTAACAAATTAAAAGTGATAAAGTTGGGTAGACAAAACCAGCAGTTGGGGGTCTTGATATAATATATGGGACACCATTCTTATTGAAAAGGGCCTCATCAAGCAGTTCTTAGTGGAGGAGAAACCAAAATCACACCATCTCCTCTAACAAAAAGAAACGGAACTGTTCGCCTTGTGCTCTGCGATCGGAAACAAATCCGATTAACATTTTGAGTACACAAAAATTGAATAAAATCAACAGAATTTAAGGGAAACTAAGAGGGGGTGGAGTGGCTCCAGCGTGAGGGAGTGAAGCCTCCTCTCACAGCTTGATCACCAGGCCATGCCCGGGCTCACGCTAGGTGAAGGTAATACTTTTTTTTTGTGTGTTAAATGGATGTTAAGGTGAGTCGGATGGTGTGATTGGGTAGAAGTCAAGTGTGAAGGTCGTTTGATTGTAGGTGTGATGAAAGACAAAGTTCAATCGAGAACTGTTTTTTGTACTCATTAATGCTGTCATTAATGAGCCGCCCAAAACTCTTTGCCATTGATTGATTTTAATCAAGGACTAAGATTGGTTCTCGTAGTTCTCATACGAAAAACAATTATCATTGGAATCATCCCCTATATGTGTGTGTGTGTGTGTATAACTAAAACTTTCGTGTGAACAGTACATTCAGTTAACAAAGCATGACAGATGTTCAAAAAGCTCACACAAATCTGCATACGCAAACTGTGGACCTCAAAAAATGGAAACTAAAATAACATACCCGGACAATCTCTTCATATGTTTCGTCATCAATCTCAACAGTTGTTACAATCTCTTCAACATCCCCAAGAATCATGTTCAAATGCTGATCGTATGCCTGAAAGTTTCACATCATCAGTGAAAGGATAAATAAAATACTTAAAAAGTTAATAGCAAATCATTAAAAGTTTGAAAAACTGAAAACACAGATATACATATATCACGAAGGCACTGCTAGAGAAGCAGGAGCAAGTGCAAACCATGTCAGACACTAGAATACTAAACATGTACATATACACAAATACTTCAACTTAACTCACTTTACCTGTGTTGGCAAAATCCAACTCGAGAAAGAAATAAAAAAATGTCTGATCATAACAATAATAGAGATTGTGAAGGTAATATAATTTAGAAAACCAAAGTGATCATATTTTATGTCATCATAAATCTTATAGTTTTGTAATCTACCTGCTTACTGATACACTTGAGAACGACAAAGTCACCCCACATTGTTTCCTAATTAGAGACCTTGTAAAAGATATCTCACTTGCATTGGCGAATTTATGTACATGTTTTTTATGAAATTTTATAAACTACGTAAGATATGTAAGTCGTACATAAGGGTTATACAAGATATGCATGAAGGATCCAATGAGCCATGACATGGAACCCCTTATCTTTTCGTCGTAATACTTGATGAAATCTCACGAGGGTTTCAAGGGAGTATTCCATGGTGTGCTTTATTTGCTGATGATATTGTGAATTTGTGATAGTATCGAAAACAAGAGAACGTTGAACGGCTATTATGCAAAAGAGGAGGTCTTTGAAGATAGGTTTACAAATTACCAAGGATAGGACAGAATATCTATGGTGTGACTTCAACAGTTCCACGTGAAGTAAGAAGTTGCGACTATTTTGCACAAGACGAGGATGTGACTCACCGTATAAAGGTCAGGTGATTAAAGTGGAGAGCGGCTAACAAGAAAGTACTGTTGAAGATGAGGGAAAATTTTCATAGGCTAGTAGTTGAAACAGCTATGTTATACAGGGTGAAGTGCTAGTCTTTGAAAAAGGCACTAGCGTCGAATATGAAGTGGCAGAAATAATGGTGTTTGCAAAGCAATGTTAGACAAGATACTCAATTAAGTACATGGGGATGTGTTAGGAGTTGCGCCTATACTAATAAATTACGAGAAAGAAGACTGATGGCTTCGACACATCCAGAGGAAAAGACGGATAGTGCCAGTTAGGAGTGGAAGCTATTACAGACAATGGAACAAGAAAGATTGAACACCCAAAACTTTGTTGGAAAGATTAGATAAAGGCTTGATATGGAGGAGCTTCTACTTTCCGAAGAAATGACATCTAATAGGAAATTAGGAATGCATTGAGAAATAGAATTAGGGTATACATGTAGAGGGTTTGGCAATTATATAATCACACACACGTGTTTGTGTGTATACTTATGTGTTTTGCAGTTATATAGTCACACACACGTTTACTAGATGATCATTACTTTGTTAGACCTTATGATATAATAAACATACAATAATTATTATTTAAAACCAGTATTAAGTATAATAATTAATTTAATGAAACTTTGATAGTGTCCATCTTTTTCCAGAATTTAATAATTTATTTGCTTAAAACACAACTTTGAAATGACGTTTTATGAGCCAGAGGTCTTTTAGGAAACAATCCCTCTACTATCGGGTGGCGTAAGTGTATGATTGTCTACATCTTACCTCCTTATACTCCTCCGAGGTGAGATTGGGTATTATCTTTGTTGTTTGTTGTTTTTAAGACATACCTTACATTTATAATAAAAATCTACATTTATTTATACCCATCAGTTATTTAAGTCCATTCTCAAAACCTAGCCTAACAGGTTGTGAATAATATGTACCTTTTATTTAATGAGTCAATAGTTACTTTGTTCTCAAATCAGCCAAACAACCGAAACAAGTAACAAACAAAACAGCCTAGAAACATCACAATGTACTGTTTCGTATATGAAATTATCAAAAGAGACTTGTTAGAAGACATTAAAAACAAATGGCGTACGAGCTATTTTCAAAGAATGAAACGTCATGAAGAACAACTGTACGAACTATAATACTATTATTAAACAATTGTTACACCTCTTCTTCCCGTCTGTACAAAGGGTGTTTGTACAAAAATACCTATGAAGTTTGGAATACACTATTTACGGTCAGTTCCTACCCATACCCATGCATCAGCAATAACAATGTTAGATTATTAAACAAAACAACTACTTTAACCCAAAAACAGTACAAACTGATATAACAAAGTCAGAATAACATAAACTTAAAACAACAAAACACTGGTTTAACCCTAAGGTTATAAAATTATACTTACAAAACACATAACAGCAACAATTTCCTTACACTATTGACTACTTACAGTCTAATTGAGAAATGTTGTGCTGTATATACAAAGAACTTGAAGTAGATGTTTACATATATACGCAACAGGTCTATTCGAGAAATTAGGGTTTTATAAGCTAGCAAGTTCAGACCAAATGAAAACTCCAAAAATAAGGAAAAGATTAGTTGAAACAATTATTGAATAATGAAAGCCCTAATCATGTAAAAGTAAAGCTAATACGGTAAGAAATTAGTAAATTGGATAGAATAGAGTAAAGTTAAGTGGTGAATACATGGAGCTTGCCACGGAGTTCACGGTCAGAACGAAGCTTGACATAGATACGCTCGTCAAGACTGAGCCTGATGAGATCCAAAGGCTCCTTCACTGCACTTTCTTCTTCGCTCGCCATTCCCGCTCGATATCTCTGGTTTTTCTCTTTTCTGTTTTTCTTTGATTTGGGGGAACGATTTATAACCTAAACTTCAATTATTTTGAAGGGTCGGTGTTTGGGAATATAATATAACACTAGAAATAAACTTCAACTAATATTATACACGTGTATAGTATGTAAATAAAACTTTTATACTAATATTTTGTATACATATTTTTTTAAAATAAAGCTATATTTTTTATTCATCCACTAACTATCAATTTTTGTAAACAACTCTATGCTACTAATAAATGGTTATAGAAGACCCATTAAGTGGTTATGAAACTTATTGTAAATAATTCACTACCAAGTGGTTTATGAATTGTTACAAAATTTCTATGTCATAATTGAAATCATCATTTTCGTGCGGATAAAGTAGATTTTCTCTCTACTGTGTCACACACACACACACATATATATATATATATTAAGGTAACAGTATAACACACATAGGGATATAAATATATATAGGTAGAGGATCAAATAAGAGGTAAATTTTGATAAGAAGTGTAAGAGGCAACAAGAACTTGACATGTGGCATGACTAACAAAGCGGTATAATGGGTATTCTTAAATTATAATTAAATGCAATTAAATAAACCCACAAAATAAGGAAACCGTTTTGATCCCTGGTTATTCACTTCTTTCTACCCCATATCCCAACCCCAAAATCATCTTTCTGCCCATATCCCAACCCTAAAATCATCTTTTTGACAGTTAATTTTCTTCTGCCAGTTTGCCGGCGCTAAACATCGCCCACTCCAGCAATCCTCGTAGTCATCGTTGACCTTCATCCGCTTCACTGTGAAGTAGTATGGCTGCCATCAGTGATCGGTTTCAATTTGTTGGGTTTCATCAAATCCCATAGAGGCCACCGCCGCTGCACATATTTGACAATGGTCGGTAACCTTCTTCCATCGGTTTTCTCCTCTCTTCATTCCGGCCGACGAATCCCGCATAGTACCGGTGTAGTCCACCGCGCAGCAGGCTTCTATTTCTACAGGCTTCAGCAAAGATGTACTTCCCCCGACCATCCAGATCTATTTTTGTCGATTTTCCTCCATCTCTTGGTCGTTCTCGACCACATCAAATTTGTTACAGAGGTGTGTTCTTGACGAGGTATGTTTATCTTCTAGGGTTTTCAAGGATACGAAAGTTCCGATTTTCAAGAAAATATTGGTCTTTTATGGTTTCACCAAATGCGAGACCACTAAAATATCTCGATTTTCTAGGCAGCTGTTTCATCAATTTCATATTAAGTGTTAATCAATTAGAAATTAGGGTTCATTTATATTTTTGTGTATTTCTAAAAAGTTAAATTTTTAGTTCTTGTTGATGTATTTGTTGGTTACCTTCACCTCTCGACCATTGAAATTATGTGTATCAAAGTATTTTCATCATAAAATTTGTTGTATAGTTATAACACCGCCTTCGCAAACATAGAATTTAGTAAAATTCAAGTTTTAAATCTGCGTGCGTCCATTTGAAAATAAGATATTTCCAAAATAAGCAGCGGAAATTTAAACCAAACTCTATTAACTCATTTAATTATTAAACACCGATTTGGTATCATATATATACAACTGAAAAATCCAAAAGCAAGTACTTTGGTGTTAGTCTAATCACAACCGACCATAACAAAATTATAGCATTACAAGAAGTGTCCCTCCAAAAAGTATGTACAACCAACAACAGGCAACCCAATCTCACCAGGCCACCTAATCTTTACCTGTAAAAAAGGATCAACAAAGCAACATTAGCTATAAATAGCTAGTGAGTACAAACTTATCACAAGTATCAACAAAGCGAGCCACATAATACATGAATAAGCAAACAATGTTATCCTTATCACATAGTGGAGTGCTGACAAGTTCGGTAGGAGTCATATCTTGCAGAATAGTTGTAACATCCGTAAACCCGACCTAGTTGTGGGCGGGTCAGTGGTAAGTGGATCGTACTTGGTTGCGAATATTTATGGTTAATTATGTGAGCAAATGTTAATTTGTTATTTGATTTAATCAATTAGTAAATTAATTAGAAATGTATATATATGTGGAAAATATATACTGAAGATATATGTATGTATGTATGTATGAATGCATGTATGGGGTATGTATGTATGCATGATAGAAAGGATAAGTATTTTGTTACACCTCCTGCTTTGGTTTCTAAAAGAGAAGTGTGTACGTGTATGTATATAGCAAGTGGAAGGTTTATCTGCTCATTATTCAAAAGAGAAAAGTGTGTAGTGTGTGTTTCTAGCTAAACCTCTCGTTGAAGAAACCAAGTTTTATACTTGAATCCGTGAGATTGAAGATTGTTAATTATGATAGCAAAACAGAGGTAAGATGATGATTATAACATGTTTAGTAATGATTTGGTATGTTTTTCTGATGTTATACATGTATATATGGTGAAACACCATTGTTGGAGCTTGAAGCTCCATGCTTGGTAAATGGGTTTTACTTAATTTGATGTTTTAGTTGGATATAAGATGTTTATGATGTTGGTATACATGATATATGTAGTTTATACATGTTTTAGAAGTGTTTGGATTTGAGTTTAGAGGTTGAAAAGTGATTTGGTAAGTTTTGAGTCGGCTGGATTTTGAAGAAGATGATGCAGGTCACGACGCGACGCAACGCGTCCAAAGAAGGAACGCGACGCGTTCCCGTAAAACTGACAATTATAACGGATTTCTTTGAAATCCGACATGGGTGAAATCCGCAACTCAAAATCCGATATCAGAATTCGAGACATGGAAATCCGACACCCTGAAATCCGGGAAGTGTAGAATCCGATGGTTTGGAATCCGAAAGTGATGAAATCCGACATTATTGCCTGACGCGACACGTCGATGTGTTGGACGCGACGCGTCCATGGATTTTGTAGAATTTGGAGATTGTTTGTATTCTTTGATGTAGCATGCTTTGTATACATCTTACATGTTGTGTTTGATTTAAAGGAGATATAAGTACATGTTTGGATATATATTTATGAATCAGATACTAATTTCAGTTTATTGTGATCTCAGGAACGGACAAGGCTCAGTAATATTAGACCACTGAGTGGAGATTGAGATCAAGAGGTGAGTGGATGTTTAACTCACGACTGGTTTTAGTTGTAACTTGTTTGGTTATAACTGTTTGTGGATTGACGCATGTATAGACTTATTGTCTGATAATTGATTAACGGGTTGTTTGTTAATTGATTGTTGCGTCGGTGATATGTATGTTGATTCTATGTGCACAAGACACAAATTAATACGATATTACTGATAATAAATAAACCCATAGGGTCACACATTTACATGTAGTCAATGGACACTAATTACATATTTGAATATGATTTAAATATGTTTCCAACTCATTATATATATATATATATAAGTTCATGTGCATTGTTACATTATTATTTATGTGAAATAATAATATTACTCTTATATATGGATATAAGATAATGCATATCAAATACATAAATATAAACATATGATTTTATATATATGTAACATCCTGAGTTTGGGCCTAGTATTTAATTAGGCTTTGGTAAGTTTATGTGTGGTTTTTATTTAATATGTTTATTTAATTATACTTTTAATTAAGTGTTACTTATATGATTATTTATATATATATATATATATATATGTATGGATATATATATATGTGTGTGTGTGTATGTATATTAGCATGTGGTAGTGAGATATTTGTTTAAATGGCTTGACACTTCATGCTTCATCTTTTGAGAAACCATACGTGGGTGTTATATGAGTTAACTTCAGAATTAGGAAACTTATTTGAAAACCGACAGTGTGTGTTGTGTGTGTTTTGAGAGAGAAAAGCAAGAAAGCTAGTTTACTTGAAAAAGTGAAAGCAAGGATTTGTTGTGTGTAAATTCAAAGTAAAGGTATGATAATTTTCCTTGCATGAATCTGATCATGTTGATATGATTTGTTGTTAAGATCATGTTGGTTTCATGAAAACACCATTGTAGAAGCTTATATGTAAACTTGACAAATGGGTTTTGCATGATTTGGTGTTTTAAAAGGTTTTGATGTGTTCTTATTGTTGTTTACATGTTATATGATGTTTATACATGTTATTAAAGTGTTCATAATTGATTTCGAGTGAAAATATTGGATTTGGCAAAGTTGAGTCGGCTGGAATCATGAAAAAGATGATGCAGGTTTATGACCGGCACGACGCGTCATTTTCTTGGACGCGACGCGTCCCCGCTATTTAGCGGATGCTTGGAAATCCGAAGAGGGAAATCCGATGGATGCAATCCGAGACCCAAAATCAGATATTTTGAAATCCGGGAAACTTAGAATCTGACAGTTGGAATCCGGAGGGGTGAAATCCGACAAGAAAGACTCGGATTTGTGAAATCCGACATTTGGCTGCGACGCGACGCGTCCGCGGTTTTTGTGGATTTTCTTGTTTGTTTGCATTGTTTAATGCTATGTGTTATATGTATATACATATGTGAATCTAACATGTTTATGTTTGATCAAGGGAGGTATAAATATATGTGATTGGTATATATTTATGTATCAGTTGCTAATTTCAGTTTGTTGTGTTCTCAGGAACAGACAAGACTCCGTGGGAGTTCGTAAACTCAAGGTGAGTGGATGTTTACTCACACATGTTATTAGTTGTAACTGGTTTGGTTGCAACTGTTATTGCTTTGACGCATGGATAGATTGTATATCCGATAATTGATTAACTGGTTGATTGTTAATTCATTGTTGCGTCAGTGATATGTATACATGATTTTGGGAAGTCAGTTTCGGCTGGGCCATGGGCTGGGTTTGTTTGCTATCGGCTAACCAGTATTAGGATCTTTTGATGCATTCGTTGCAACTTAAGGTAATACTGTGTGAGAATAGAAAATGAACTATCGGTAAACCTTTGCTTTGTCCGTCATTGGTTGTAGGTTCATGCAGAACTGCCGGTCTTCCCGGGACACGATTATCTGTTACCTGTTGTTGTTGATATCATGCAGTTCTGGCTGATATATCTGTTGTGGCTTTACTCCATTCATTTAGCTTTGTGCTAATCCCCCACCTCTCACTCTTTTTACAGGTTCTGGTAAGGCAGCGGCTCGGTTGAGAGTGGTTAGCTTTGGGAGTAATCACCTAGGCCTCTGATGTGTTATTTGTAACGAGCCGTGATTTTGTAATACTGATATTTAAACTAGATGGCTTTGTAAACTGTGGTTTATGTACAGTTGTAAATACTTTTAGTATTTAAATCGCTTCCGCAGTGTTATTTAAAATGAAAATTTTTGGGTTGAAAATACGGTCTTACAAGTTTGGTATCAGAGCCTTGGTTTGGCGATGTAGGCACAGTGGAAGTGTTACATTCCGAAATCTTGGCTCGTGGTAGGTCGATTACTCCTTGGGTGTGGGATTGGGATGAATTGGAGTGTGGTGGAGTTTTGTATGTTATGTACTAACGGATTTATCTAATAAATCGTAAGATGATGTGATTGTTACAGAAAACAATGGCTGATCGTGAAACCTCAACTGGTGCCCCTACTGTCTCGTCCACAGCAGAAATCCCTACTGCAACGGTAGAAACTTTGCAACAGGCTGGTACTTCTGGTACTGTTGAAGATGAAAGAGACGAGTATATCTTTCAGTTAGAGGGCCAACTTCAAGATCTAAGAAAGGAACTGGAACAACAAAGACAGGTTCCTGCAACTCAACCACCGGTCATTACCATAGCTTCAACTACACCCGAGATACCACCGATCTTCCCGGCAATTACTACTTTGGCTAAGATTCCTCCAGTATCTATACCGTTACCACCGATGTCTCAACCATTCTTTTACCCGTTGTTTCCTTAGGGATCTTACTCGTATCCTTACATGGGATTTCCTCCTAACATGGGATACAGGCAGCCATGTACATACAAGCAGTTTTTGGATTGTAAACCTGACGAATACCATGGCAGCACAGATCCTAATGTTACTTTAAATTGGTTGCGAGATACAGCTAGAATTCTGGATGCTTGCAACTGTGAGGACGAAATGAGAGTTTGTTTTGCGACTAGGATGTTGAAAGGGAAGGCGATGGTTTGGTGGGATTCCATTAATACACATTTATCGAGAGCTCAGATGGATGCGATAACGTGGGATCAATTTCGAAATAAATTATTGAGCAGTATTGCAATGCCTTTTAGTTGTACAAGATAAGGCAAGAGTTTATGGAGTTGCGAATGACAAAGAAGATGTCAGTGGATGAATTAATTGAGCAGTATAATGCGAAACTAAGGTTTGTGACTCAGTGGGTGCCTGATGAACCTTCCCAGGTTCAATATTTCATTGGAGCATTATTGCTAGAGTACAGGAGTACGACACGTTTGGCTGGATCATTGTCCCAGGCTTTCACCTTAGCAAAATCTGCTGAGGGGGACATTCAAGCTAGAGACAAGCAGAATAGGGATGAAGCGGCTTTGCAGAAGCCGAAGTATGATCAGGCTGGTGGCCAACAGAAGAAGAAATGGCAGGGTAATCCATCTCAGGGAAATCAGAATCGGAAAACGACAACAGGGGGTACGAACGTAAAGTCACAATGGTGTACCCGATGTAGATCCACCCACACTGGGCAGTGTACTGCTCAGACCATGCGTTGTGTGCGTTGTGGAACTCATGGGCACGAGGCAAAAGATTGCAGGTTCCCTCGTAACGTTTGTTGCAATTGTTTAAAGGAAGGGCATCGGGCTGGTGATTGACCTACAGGGAGGAGAGCCGGGACGGGGACAGGGGCAGGGGAAGTTGGGAGATCATCGTCAGGGGGCAGAAAAGAAAGAATCCTCCGACATCGGAGGGTAGGGCATTCAGAACGACAGTAGATGATGCTACTGCAACCGATGAGGTTATCACCGGTATGTTTCTTATAAACTCCCTACCTGCTTGTATGGTATTTGATTCTGGAGCAAATCGCTCCTTTATTTCTGTGGCATTTTGTGATAAATTAAAACTGCCTACTACTGTTATTTCTGTACCGCTTGAAATAGAAGTAGCAGATGGTAAGATAGTTCCTGTTACAACTTCTATGACTGGAGCTGAAATTGATATCGACGGTAAATGCTTCCCGGTGTCGTTCCTTTTAATGCCTTTGGCTGCTTTTGATGTGGTTTTAGGGATGGACTGGTTGAGTAAGCATAGGGCGAGTATTAAATGCCATAGGAAACTGATTTCTTTTCCATTGTCTGATGGGTCGCATGTGGTGGCTCGAGGAGAAAGAAATAAGTCTGCGTTTCCTATTATTTCTTTTTTAAAAGCTAAGAAATCCTTGAGTAAGGGATGTGAATGTTTTCTGGCATATGCTATTGATGCTAGAAAGGAAAAGCAGGCAGTTACTGATGTACGAGTAGTATCTGATTTTCCTGAAGTATTTTCGGATGAGTTACCTGGGCTACCTCCCGTTCGAGAGGTGGAGTACAAGATTGATTTAATACCAGGTTCTAATCCAGTGGCGAAATCTCCTTACAGATTGTATTGATTACAGGGAACTGAACAAGAGGATAGTAAAGAATAAATACCCTCTGCCTAGGATTGACGATCTGTTTGATCAGTTGCAAGGTGCTTCTTATTTTTCGAAGATTGATTTGAGATCGGGTTATCACTAGGTACGAGTTTCTGACGAAGATGTTGCCAAAACTGCTTTCCGTACTCGGTATGGCCATTATGAATTCTTAGTCATGCCATTCGGTTTGACTAATGCACCTCTAGTGTTGTGACATTCGGCAACAAATTTCCCAGGTTAGCCATTAGAAATTCTAACTTTAAGCCTGGTATTACTAAAAATATTATTTATGATTTAAATACATCAATAATAATATTAGATTTCATAGAAATCCCACCTATATGGTTAGAACCTTTCTAAGCTCGAAAAATCGAATTATTAAAAGTCAAGAATTACAAACCATATACAATAATAATAATAATAACAATAAAAATAATTAAATACATCATAATAAATATAAATAAGTTAAAATATAAAACATATATATAAACTCATAAAAGTAATTAAAACTTTGTTAATTAAAATATTTAAACAAAATCACCATTTATATAAAATTTATTTAAACTAATTACACATAATAATTTTAAAAAAATAAAAAAATAAAAGAAACCCCCCATCTCTTTTCTCTTGCCTCCTTCTCTTCCCAAGAATCACCACTTGATATCCCCATGCTCTATATAAGCCCCCTACTACTCTTCATCATTTCCTTTACCACCACACTCAATCTCTTCTCTTTTCTCTCTTCTTCTTTCACTAACAAAAATCTCCCAAGAATATCCAAGTCTTGTTCATCTTGTGAAGATCAAACACATAATCAAAGAAAAGAGTTGGTAAGATGATCATAACACACTCATCTCTACTCTTCTACATTTCTTCTTTTTTTATTTATTTTCTTTGATGTTCATCTTATTTATTTTATATATATCTGTAATCATGTAAATATAAACATCCTACCAATGTTGTAAGGAGCACATGAAATGTGCATCATCCTACCATTATTGTATGGAACTTAATCAACTAAAAATCAAGAAAATAAGATTTTGATCATGCATGTGTTTCATCTTAACAAATGTTGTAAGGAACACATAAAATGTGTATCATCCTACCATTGTTGTAAGAACACATGGATTATCAAAGCTTATACTCTCATACAAGATGATTAATCATGAATATAAACATGTTATATTAAAGTTATGACCCATAAGCAAAAAGAATAATAAATCTGGCAGATTCTGATGCTAGAACTCCCCATTTGTTTTTGTTATATCTGGAGTTCTAGGTATCAAAATTAGTTGATTCTTTTTGCTAATCTTAGTTTAAAGTGTTACCTTTCATTTAAACCTGGATTCACTAATTTTCATGAACGTTTGATCCTTCAAACATATTTAAAAAGACACATATGTTGAATCTGGAAATTTGACAGATTTAAAAAGGTACACTTTAAACGCGTGTAACTTACTCATCCTTGGGTCAAAATACGTCTAGTGTTTTTTAAAAGTTTCATCTTTGAGTTGTGGTCAATTCCCAGTTTCAATCGTGTAAAAAAGAGGTCGTATGTGCCCTAAACAGATGTTTTAGTAACAACATGTCATCCAGACACTGATCAGTGGACATCTTATACAATTTTAATTATTAAAAATATTAAACATGGATTATAAATTCCTATATTTTCACTGGACATTCTAGAAACATGTATTAAGATTATATTAAAATATCAAGCCTTAATACGTCCCCTAAAACACAGTTTTTAATTTTTAAAGTTCAACTTAAAGAACTAAAAATTTCCAGTGAACACTTATGATTTATGGAAAAATAAAGACAACCTTTAACTATTTAATAAATAAGTTAACAACAAATAAATAATACAAAATATTAAATAGAATAAGTCTAATAGAGCTACATACCTCTTATATTAGGAAAGGAGCTTCGGTAGGAACAAGAAATCCTTACGAGTGAACACCTTTGCATACCGAGTGAGTATCATAGCCCCATTTTACCGTATTTCATATTATTTTTGTGGTGAAAGCACGTGTATACATTTCATGAAAAGTTTATTGCCTATCTTCTTATATATTTCAAATATTATTTTGAGCACTTATGGTATTATTCTTTGATGTGTTTGGGTTATCGTTGTAAGGCCCTTCGTTGGACATTATCCTTTAACTCCGCTAGTGAGCCGATGGTATTTGTAAGTAGCGCTATTTGGAGATTCCGACGTCTCCCATTTATGGTTGACGAACTATAGATGTACTTTACCACTACTAACGTCATTTAATATAGGCGTTAGGTTTATCATGGGCAATTGGTTGTCAGCTAGGTTGGATAATGGCTCAAGCAACAATCATCATAGTCTATTACTACCATGTGAAACGTATTGGGCAATATAATAAATCTTCTATCATTCATGCATACTTTTATTTTATTCCAAAAACTTCCATCAATTATTCAAACGTTTCTCATTTAGAAGTTATTTTGTGCATATTAAAAACCTATGAACTCACCAACTCTAGTAGTTGACCGTTTTCTTTCTTTTACCCATGCTTTCAGGTGATCGTCGTTAGGTACCTTATGCATAGAAGCATGATATGTGGCATTTCCATCTTCATCGTCACATTTTATGAAAACACTATCTATTTTATTTACGCATCGTACAAGACAATGTCATTTAATTATTATTCGGTTATGTAACTTTTATTTATGTTTTACCCGAACTATTTATTTTTGTTAAGTTAATATAATGGTTATTGTCTATATGCCTTGTTCGATGATATCTTGTGCTGTGACACCTCGTGTTTCCGCTTTAGCGGGGTGTGACAGATTTGGTATCAGAGCCGAAGGTTATAGAGAATGTTGTTTTCCTTATGGGGGAAAACACCAACTATAACCAAAGGTTTATAAAAATGATTTTCAAAATAATTTTGTTTAAAATGCATCAAGTGTATTGATAATATAATTAAGTTGAGTACCACATTGTTATACCTCAATTAGACAAAGCTTGATCACCTATGTCTAATTTAGCTATGTACGATATGAGACTTAGGTTAGTTATAATAAAAATATACTTAGAAACATTTTTCATTTATTTTCTTTCTGGAGCACGATTATTGTGTGTGTGCATAAGCATGGCATATTATAAGTACTTGCATATATTAGCACACTTAGTAACCAATTTTATATATATCGAAGTCTGTAATGTCATCATTAGGTTGACACACTAAGATTACATATTCTTTACCCATGGAGGTTAGAATAGAAACTTAGTGGGAGAGTCCCCGAGTTTCACGACCTAGTGTATTATCAACACCAACTTCCTGTGAAGCATGTGTTAGGCTCACGGCTAGGAAAAGAGTCCCCTTACCAACGAGAGTAACATCGTGACCTTTTCATTAGGAGGGAGAGAACTGCTGATTTAGGGAGCACATAGAGGCACCCTGAGGTAGTAACGGGAACTATATGATTGAACATGTGTTGCTTAAATCACGTTATGAAATGTATGATTTTAAAATTTTACATGCATTGCTATATGATTGAACGGGAGTGTTAGTTGTTAGACCTTATATCTTAGGATCACCATAACCTAGCTAAGTAGAATTTGTACAAAGGAGAGACCCGAATGTGATTACTAGTATGTTTCTTCTGAACAATTATAATGCATCAATGCTATCTGACTCTAGAATATATAGAAGCTTCGTACCACTAGTTTTTAGGCCAAAGCTCAATCTGAAATTTCAAATATTGAAAGAGGCCTATTTCATGGAATTTGCTAATGGACAAGAATTCAAGACTAGAGATATTATCACTAACTGTACCTTGAACTTAGCCAGCAAAAACTTTAACGTAGACCATACCAATCAAACTAGGGAGCTTTGATGTAGTTGTTGGTATGTATTGGCTATCCTAAAATCAAGCTGAAATATTGTTCTGCAAAGATCATTCAAATTCCACTATCACAAGACAAAACGCTTGTCGTATAAGGAGAAAAGACCAGGAAGAACGTCAAGGTTGTATCATGCATGAAAATGCAAAAATATTTAGGAAAGGACTATATCGCATTCTTCGCGCACGTTGTAGAAACGGTGGTTTAGGAAAAGCACATTCACAATTTTCCAATCGTTCGGGATTCTCCCAAGGTGTTTCCGGATGAATTACTTGGATTACCCTCAGTTAGACAAGACAAATTTGGATTGATTTAATCCCTGTAGCCGCGCCCGTAGCAAAGGCACCATATCGGTTAGCCCCGTCGGAAATGTAGGAATTGCCTGCACATCTTCAAGAGCTACTCGACAAAGGAATTATTCGACCAAGTACCTCACCATGGGGAGCCCTAGTCCTATTCGTCAAAAAGAAAGATGGATTGCTGCGAATGTGCATCGACTATAGGGAACTCAACATATTGACCATCAAAAATCAATACCCACTTCCTCGAATCGATGACCTATTCGACTAACTTGAAGGCGCCAAATATTTTTCAAAAATCGATCTTCGCTCGGGATATCACCAATTGAGAGTTCGCGAAGAGTACGTCCCTAAGACCGCCTTTAGAACCCTCTATGGACATTACGAGTTCTTAGTTATGCCTTTTGGGTTGACTAATGCTCCAGTAGTATTTATGGACTTAATGAATAGGGTTTGTAGACCATATTTAGATAAGTTTGCAATAGTGTTCATAGACGACATTCTCATCTATTTGCGAAGCAAGGAAGATCATGAGCAACATTTGAAATTAATCTTAACACTACTCAAGGACCAGAAGTTGTATGCCAAATTCTCCAAGTGTGAATTTTGGATCCGAGAAGTACACTTCCTTGGTCACGTAGTTAATTCAAATGGAATTCATGTCGATCCAGCAAAGATCAAGGCAATCAAAAAGTGGGAAGCACCAAAGATGCCAACTGAGATCCGACAATTTCTTGGTTTGGCAGGATATTATAGGCGATTCATCGAAAACTTTTCACGCGTGGCTCAACCTTGCATCGAAAACCTTGCATGAATCTGATCATGTTGATATGATTTGTTGTGTTCTCAGGAACAGACAAGGCTCAGTAACATAAGATCACTGAGTGGGAGTTAGTAAACTCAAGTTGAGTGGATGTTTACTCACAGATGTTATTAGTTGTAACTGGTTTGGTTGCAACTGTTATTGGTTTGACGCATGGATAGATTGTATATCCGATAATTGATTAACTGGTTGATTGTTAATTAATTGTTGCGTCAGTGATATGTATACATGATTTTGGGAAGTCAGTTTCGGCTGGGCCATGGGCTTGGTTTGTTTGCTATCGGCTAATCAGTATTGGGATCTTTTGATGCATTCGTTGCAACTTAAGGTAATACTGTGTGAGAATAGCAAATGAACTATCGGTAAACCGTTGCTTTGGCCGGCATTGGTTGTAGTTTCCTGCAAAACTGCCGGTCTTCCCAGGACACGATTATCTGTTATCTGCTGTTGTTGATATCATGCGGTTCTGGCTGATATATCTGTTGTGGCTTTACTCCATTTACTTAGTTTTGTGCTAATCCCCCACCTCTCACTCTTTTTACAGGTTCTGGTAAGTTAGTAGCTTGGCTGAGAGTGGTTAGCTTGGGGAGTAATCACCTAGGCCTCTGATGTGTTATTGTGACGAGCCGTGATTTTGTAATACTGATATTTAAACTAGATGGTTTTGTAAACCGTGGTTTATGTACAGTTTGTAAATACTTTTAGTATTTAAATCGCTTCCGCACTGTTATTTAAAATGAAAATTTTTTGGTTGAAAATACGGTGTTACAATATATATATATATATATATATATATATTATGTATAAATATATATTTGTTACAAGTAAATTGTTACTAGTAACAATTATATAAATGTATGTATATCCTTGTTACAAGTAAAGAGTTACTAGTAACAATTAAGTATGTATATAAAATACATGAAGATGTATTTTATATATTTTATGGCATGGTCTATTATATCTTTATATATTTTAAAGATATAAAACTAGAAATCCTCAAGTTAATCACAAAGGGGTCCATTTGAGGTTACTTGAAAATGGGTTGACCAAGACATACATGCATGATGAAGTAATGAAGAAGCAAAAGCAAAGAGGGGTCCCCCCCCACTTCTTGAAATCGTCCAAATTAACAAGAGAGGGGACCTCCCTCTCTTGTTTTTCTTCTTGACTTTTAAAGTAGCATGCATGGTCCCATTTTGTGTATAAGAAAGTTCACCACCTTTTGCTTGTAAGTTCTAAGTGTTTTTGAACATTGAAAACATCCTTACTTTCTAGTATTGGTGTTCTTCAAGTTAGCAAAGTGTGATACTTAAATACATACATCTAGTTCAAGAAGAAATATAAAGGTTGTTGCTTGCATTCTTGAATTTCAAGGGTTGGAGAAACTAGCATTTCAAGGTGTTGGAATCATTGGCTTGTGGATACCTTGGAGGAAGTCTTCTCTTGGCTTCTCATAGATCAACCACTTCACCAACGGTTTACTCACGCTACAAAGGTTGTAGTTCTAAACACCCTATGGTTTTTTTGTTTTCTTAAAGCATGCATATGGATCATTGGTGGGGAGTTTAAAAAGTTTAAAATTTTTGTTCATGCTTCTGTTGCTAAAATATATTTTGAAACACCGAACAAACCCCAACAGTGGTATCAGAGCCACTTATGCATAGTTTTAAGAAACTTTATTTTTTGAGTATGTATTGTTTAAGAAAATGGACAACTTTTCTTTTGTTAGAAAAGTTGTGGATTTTCTTGTTGGCAACTTATATATGTTTATATATTTATTTTGGGAAACAACCAAACCACATGCATGTTTGGTTGTAAAAGTTGCCTAAATATCAAGTGTTGATATATATGTTTGTTTGAGTGTATGTTGTGCATAACAAGCCATAGACCTTTTGTGATGTGTTGAAAATTTGATTTGGTTGTAAAATTATTCTTTCATTTGATATGTAATAATAACTTTAGTTTTGTTTCATCTTGTTGTATTTTGTAAGTAGTAGAATAGTTTAGACTAGTTTACTTTTATAAAAATGTAACAAGATGGAGAAATGACCAAGTTGAAGTTTTCAAGTGTGGTGGAGTCAACCATGAAGACTTGGAGTCATTTGCACTACAAGGAGTTGTTTTGGCAAGTGGGAGCTTCAAGTTCATCACAAGAGGAATTTTATGGTCCTTAGTTATAACTTGGTACGTTTTGTATGACTCACAAAAATACCACTTAGGATAAATGGCTTGGTTATGCACGTATACATGTTATTTGTGTGTGTGTTTATGTTAATATTATTATGCATGGTTGAAAATAGGATTTTTGCATGCTAGATAATATTTTGACATAATACAAATGGCATTGTCTTCTTCTTCATGTATTGTATTGTGTAAAATGATACAAGTGTACATAATGTTTTCTAGTCTTCTTGGATGTCATCCGCGTGCCGGATTATGAAGTACATGCCAACTCTGTTTGAGCACGCTAAAAGCACGCTCAACATCTTTCCGTGCCAATTCTTGTGTCAACTTGAACTTTTTCCGCTTATCATCTTGTGGGCACGTAAATGATCTTACAAATGTAGGCCATTCTGGATGTATCCCATTAGCTAGATAATATCCGTGCTTGTAGATGACTCCGTTCACCTTAAATGGACACTTAGGGGCTTTTCTGTCGTAGATATCGTTAAAGATGGGTGACTGGTTGAGAACATTGATATCGTTGTTGGAACCCGCAACACCAAAGTACACATGTCATATCCATAGGTCATGTGATGCCACAACTTCTAGCATTATTGTTGGGTACTTGTGATCACCTCTCATGAATTGACCCCGCCATACAACCAGACAATTTGCCCACGTCTAATGAGTATAGTCTACATTGCCGAGCATGCCGGGAAATCCGTGGTATTCTTCATGCGTAGTGTATAACTCCTGAATATCGGTGTAAGTAGGTTTTCGTAAATAAACTCTACTATAAAGCTCAATAATACCACTGCAAAAATTGTATTGGCAATCCCGTGATGTTTTATCTCCCATCCTCAAGTACTCGTCAAGGGAGTCGGCGGCTACCCTGTATGCCAATTGCTAAATAGCGGAAGTACACTTTTGTATCGGAGAAAATCCTTTTTTCCCTAGCGCATCTTAATTCTCTCTAAAATACTCATACTCTGCTTCTAGATCGTTAACGATTTGTTCGAATAGTCGTCTGTTCATGCCGAACCGCCGTCTAAACATCTCCACTGAATAGACAGGGTTATCGCCAAAATAGTCATTTAACAACCACTCGTTTGCAGCTATCTAACCTCTTTCTACGTTTCCGCTTCTAATTCTGCTCGACGACTCCGCGGTGCTATCAAAAAGCAAGTTTTCCGCCTCTCGAATCAACTCTACAAAAATTTCTTCTTCCTGACGGAGCTGCTCATCGGTTGATATGGAATCCAACGAACCGCTCGATTAAGCATGTGGTGGTGATACCATATTTTAGAGAAGAATTTTGGATAAAAAGTGTTGAGTGGTGGTTATGTATTTATAGAAGAAGTAAAAGTGTTGAAGGGTGGTTATGTATTTATAGAAGTTTGATGAGAAGTTGGGAGAGTTGGATGAAAGTTGGAAGAGTTGGAATAAAGTGTTGGAAGTTTGAAACTTTTTTGGATGAAAGAATGAGATTAAAGTGTTTGGTATTTATAGGAGAACACAGCCCGCGACGTTTTATGTAATTTGTTTTAAGCATGCATATGTAGTTTTGTAGTCTAATATACAGATAATAGTGAAGGTATGATACTTGTATACCCACTATTTTTTTCATGTTATATTCCCGAATGACCGTACCAAGGAATTCTACCATACTCCATGGAGCTATTGTTGTTGATCTTGCAGATCTTACCCAAAGGTTTAGAATCAAGATAGTAGAATGAAATTAGCAAACCAAGCATACGTGAAATGATGCATCAAAAGGAACTAAAATTAGTATAAATTACCGAAAGTTAGGGAAAATCATACATGAGATGAAGCTAACTTTTCTTAACACAAATCAACGTGGTAGTGATCTCATGAAGATATATTAATTTGTTGAGTAATGTGTTATATTGAATGAAAAGTTGCTTTGTAATATGCTTAATAAGAGTCCTAAGTTACTCTACTTACAATCAATTGGTTTTAGGTTGGAACCCCACAAACTTACATGGTTATGAGATTGATCCCTTTTGTTCCATTCTCATGATGGATTTATAGTAATCCTTGTGTTTTTGTCAAGCGTGAAAAAAGTTTCCCATGTAACTTGTTAGTACGTTAAAATTTGTAAGTAAAATATTACTTAATTATGATCGGATGAAAGTAAAACATATGTTCCCGATGTGAGTCATGTTAATCATGGTTTGTTAGTCACTAAACGCATTAGAGAAAAAAATGTAGGTTAATCGCTTAATGATTTGAGAACCAAACACCGCAACCCCTAAATGGTTGATCTTAGGCTCACATCTACAAACCTACAATTAAAGAACACAACATTTATATCTACATCTTACCTCTCACATACACCATTGAGACGAGATTGAATATTGTTGTTGTGAAGATCTATATATTGGGGTCTTTGTTTAAGTATAGTTGCATCTATAATAAGGTCAAAGGAGATATAGACAATCACAAGAACGCTCACAGTAGACAATAACATATTACTGAATCTAAGTATAAAATCTTTACAGATCAATATATAATGTCTATGCACATTATGCAATAAGGTATTATTGTATTTTAACCGAGACAATGTTTAAAGAACTATCTAATGTATAAACAAAGAGTTGTTCATGTCATGTGTGAACCAAAGCCTATAAAAATCATGACTTTGGATACCTCAAGAGCATGCCCTACTAATCCACACTTCAAGAAGAAAGAAAAATTAATTATGTGTTTCGATCCATTAAAACTCTTTAGCTCAACATTTTCAAATAGATATAACAAGAGGAAATAAATAAGATGTTAGACATCCTTATGAACCAAATATATAAAGCATGCATAGTTTAAGGGCACAAAGAAACCCACATGAATCAGTAGTTACAAAATGTATGAAGCTGAACATTTGAGGGTGAAAGACATGTACACAATATTCACGAGGAAAAAAAACATTCAAATAAAATTAAAACACTTACTTGTGCAGATGATCATGCATTCTCACTCTATAAGGTGTTGAAAATTAAAGTGATTAGGAAGTCTTTCTAATAACTAACATAACACCTATATTTGGTTAAATTGAAACCAAATCATCACATAATCAGGAGTAAGTCCATAACCAGATCTATACGATATATATGTAGCATAAATTAAAGGAAAGTAGACACAAATAAACACCGAAACAAATTATCTGACTAACATGAGAACCCCACTTTCTTTTTTGTTGCAAACAAAACTTTGTTTTCAAGATAAATGAACTTGTATTCATCTAATTTTACACGAAGATTGTGTATGTATGAGAAATCATGCATACACAATCTAAAAATGAGCAAAAATGAGCACGTTTGAGGCTAGCTTTAAAAGCATCCATGTATGTATAATCAATTATAAAAGTCTTAAATTGTCTATGTTTTGTATACCCTTAAATACTTTATATCTTAAAAGTGACCCTGGTTTCTTCACATGTTTCCATATTATATTTGTTCACATGTTTCTTTTTCACAATTTCACACATCGTCAATGCCTATCACTACTTTCCCTTGCAAAAGGTAGTTGTAGCATTTTATCAAATAGTTATGCTTTACAAATCACAGACACAAAGAACACTTGGACACTAAATGATTGAAAAACCATAACAATTATTCATATATATTAACACTTAATAAACCGAGTAAAGCATACCTATAGTGAAACCTTTTAGATATATGCAACAACATAAATACAATTCACTTTAATTGATTATAACCGAGCTTCGCAAGTCGGTCAACAACCTTGTTTCTGGTGCCACTATCACAAGAAATGCTTTTGACTCTACTAAACCCATCTCCACAAGTAATGATTCAATACTCGGTAGCAAAAGAAATTGAAACGAAATAAGATATGAAAATGAAGAAACATACTTACATATTTAAAGCCATTTGGGAGTGGTTTGAACATGATCTTAAGAAAAAGTTGGCCGTCAATCCTTTAATTTGATTTGTGAAGTATATAGACCAGTTGATGAAACCAAAATATGAGTACATATGAGAGAGATGATCTCACAGTAATAGTGAGAGCTTGGGTGTATTGCAAAGAAGGCAACCTCTGGAAAATGAAGATGTCATGTGCTGGTGTTGGGGATTGAGTGGGTATGGCCATATGGTAATTAATGAGAGCAGAGATGGGTTTCTTTTGGGTTTGGTTACACGCAAAGAAAACAAATAGAAAAGAGGAACAGTTTAAAACTATTTAGTGGACACATGTAGGTTAAAGAAGGTATGTATTGTTTTTATATATATTAGTAGATATGTATATATATATATATATATATGAGTTTTATAGAATAAAGATTTTAAAAACTCAATCAAACTCCATCCAAGCTTAATAATAAAATGGTTTTATTACAAGCTAAAATTGGTCCTATTCGCGCGCTCGAAACTACACACGTTAATATAGGATATTAATACTAGTTTAAAATTGAACGCGTCGAGAGTTCGTAAAATATGGATTTTAAGAATACTCAAGACCAATATATATATATATATATATAATATGATTTTATCAAAACGTGGACTTATTATTGTATGCATGCAATATTAGTCACACGCTTCGTTTTGTTTTATTTAATAAATATACAAAAAGGTTAAAGCCCTTTTTCAAAACATAAGTCTATGCCATCCCATTTTAAGACACTCGCTTGTTGCAACGACACTCACGGGGAGAGAGCATTAGCCAAACGCGTGGATTGTTTTTGTAACTATCGAAGTGTTTTTCCGCGAATTCCATGAACGTGTTGGGCCGGAATGTCACCATCTTGAAATAGGACGACTTAATCGGAATCTTATTACGGAGAGAGCACTAGCCAAACGTAAGGAATCCTGAGACATAGATGGGATCAAACATGACAAAATTGACAATCATTGTCTAGGATCCCATAAAGATCTAGGAATTACATACGAGATGTAATTGGTAAACATTACCTACCTTGTTGTTTTAACTTGATGGAGAGAGCATTAGCCAAACATTCAAGGTTAAGTTCAACTTGGATCCTAGCCTTTAACAATTAAAGAATTTTATATAATTCTAAAGGGTATTAATTATTAAAGGATTAAATATCGAAAATACTAAATTGAACTTTGTTAATTTTGTAGATGGCTCCTAACTCAACTACGCCCGTTAACAACTTATCTCTTCATTCAATCTTAGAGAAAGAAAAACTCAATGGTACAAATTTCTTAGACTGGTATCATAACTTGAGAATCGTTCTTAAGCACGAAAAGAAATTGTACATACTTGAGCTGTCACACCCCGCTAAAGCGGAAACACGAGGTGTCACAGCACAAGATATCATCGCACAAGGTAAATAGATAATAACCATTAGATTAAATTAACAAAATAAGTAGTTCGGATGAAACATAAATAAAGGTTACATAACCGAATAATATTTAAAGGACATTGTCTTGTACGATGCGTAAATAAAATAGATATTGTTTTTATAAAATGTGACGATGAAGATGAAGATGCCACACATCATGTTTGTAAGCATAAGGCACCTAACGGCGGTCACCTGAAAGCACGGGTAAAAGAAAAGGGTCAACTACTAGAGTTGGTGAGTTCATAGGTTTTTAATGTATGCACAAAACATCTTTTAAATGAGAAAAGTTTAAATAATTGATGGAAGTTTTTGGATAAAAATCCAAGTATGAAATAGTGATAGAAGATGTATTATATTGCCCAATACGTTGCACATGGTAGTAATAGACTATGATGATTGTTGCTTGAGCCATTATCCAACCTAGCCGACAACCAATTGCCCATGATAAACCTAACGCCTATATTAAATGACGTTAGTAGTGGTAAAGTACATCTATAGTTCGTCAACCATAAATGGGAGACGTCAGAATCTCCAAGTACCATCGGCTCACTAGCGGAGTTAAGGAATAATGTCCAACGAAAGGGCCTTACAACGATCACCCAAGCACATCAAAGAATAATACCATAAGTGCTCAAAATAATATTTGAAATAAATAAGAAGATAGGCAATAAACTTTTCATGAAATATGTTCACATGCTTTCACCCCAAAATAATATGAAATACGGTAAAAAGGGGCTATGATACTCACTCGGTATGCAAAGGTGTTTTCTTGTAAGGATTTCTTGTTCCTACCGAAGCTCCTTTCCTAATATAAAAGGTATGTAGCTCTATTAGAATTATTTTATTTATTATTTTGTATTATTTATTTGTGGTTAACTTATTTATTTAAATAGTTAAAGGTTGTCTCTATTTTTCCATAAATCATAAGTGTTCACTGAAATTTTCAGTTCCTTGAGTTGAACTTTAAAAATTAAAAACTATAATTTAGGAGTCATACTAAGGCTTGATATTTTAATATAATCTTACTACATGTTTCTAGAATGTCCAGTAAAAATATAGGAATTTATAATCCATGTTTAGTATTTTTAATAATTAAAAGTGTATAGGATGTCCACTGATCAGTGTCTGGATGACATGTTGTTACTAAAACGTCTGTTTAGGGCTCATACGACCTCCTTTTTACATGATTCAAACTGGGAAATAACCAAGACTCAAAGATTAAACTTTTAAAAAAGACTTGACGTAATTTTACCCAAGAATGAGTAAGTTACACGCGTTTAAAGTGTACCCCTCTAAATCTGCCAGACTTCCAGATTCAACATATGGGTCTTTTTAAATATGTTTGAAGGATCAAACGTTCATGAAAATTAGTGAATCCAGGTTTAAATGAAAGGTAACACTTTAAACTAAGATTAGAAAAAAGAATCAACTGATTTTGATACCTAGAACTCCAGATATAACAAAAACAAGTAGGAAGTTCTAACATCAGATTCTGCCAGATTTGTGATTCTTTTTGCTTATGGGTCATAACCTTAATATAACATGTTTATATTCATGAATAATCATATTGTATGAGTATAAGCTTTGATAATCCATGTGTTCTTACAACAATGGTAGGATGATACACATTTTATGTGTTCCTTACAACATTTGTTAAGATGAACACATGCATGATCAAAGTCTTATTTTCTTGATTTTTAGTTGATTAAGTTCCATACAACAACGGTAGGATGATGCACATTTCATGTGCTCCTTACAACATTGGTAGGATGTTTATATTTACATGATTATATATATATTAATAAAGGAAATAAGATGAACAACAAAGAAAATAAATAAAAGAAAGAAGAAAGAAGAAGAGAAGAAAGGTAGAAGAGTAGAGATGAGTGTTTTATGATCATCTTACCACTCTTTTCCTTGATTTTGCGTTTGATCTTCAAGAGATGATCAAGACTTGGATGTATTTGGGAGATTTTTGTTGGTGAAAGAAGAATAGAGAAAAGAGAAGAGATTGAGTGTGGTGGTAAAGGAAATGATAAAGAGTAGTAGGGGGCTTATATAGAGCATGGGGGAGATCAAGTGGTGGTTCTTGGGAAGAGAAGGAGGCAAGAGAAATTTGAGGGGGGGGGGGGGGTAGTGGTAGCCGGCCTCATGGGGGGGGGGTTTCTTTTTTTTTTTTTTTGAATAATTAAGTGTAATTGGTTTAAATGAATTTTGTATAATTGTTGATTTTGTTTAAATCTTTTAATTACAAAGTTTTTATTACTTTTATTAGTTTATTTTTATATGTTTTATATTTTAACTTATTTATATTTATCATAATTTATTTAATTATTTTAATTGATATTATTTTTATTATTGTACCTGATTTGTAATTCTTGACTCGTAATTATTCGATTTTTCGAGCTCCGGAAGGTTCTAACCATATAGGCGGGATTTCTACGAAATCTAATATTATTATGGATGTATTTAAGTCATAATTACTATTTTTAGTCATACTAGGCTTAAAATTAGAATTTCTAATGGCTAACCTGGGAAATTTGTTGCCGAATGTCACAGTCTCCCCTGATTAAAAGAATTTCGTCCCGAAATTAATCGTTGACCTCTTGGACTTGCTTTTTGGCGAAGAGGTGTGGATATTTGAGTTTCATATAATCCTCTCGCTCCCAAGTGTATTCAGGCCCGTGCCTTGAGTTCCAACGAACTTTTAAGATGGGGATCCTGCTTCTCCTTAGTCTTTTGACCTCACGGTCAAGGATTTCGATTGGTTCTTCTACAAAGTGCAACCGGTCATCAACTTGCACATCTTTTAAGGGTAAGACTAAGGTTTCCTCCGTTTGGCATTTCTTTAAATTCGACACATGGAACGTGTCATGGATGGCGCTCAGTTCTTGTGGCAGTTTTAGCTTGTAGGCTACCGGTCCGATCCTTTCGATTATCTCGAACGGCCCAACATACCTGGGACTTAACTTGTTCTTTTTACCAAAACGCACTATCCCTTTCCAAGGTGATATCTTTAGTAGGACTTTATCGCCAACTTGAAACTCTAGGGGTTTCCTGCGATTGTCGGCGTAGCTCTTTTGTCGGTCCCTAGCGGTTTTGAGCCTTTCCCTGATAATCTTTATCTTATCAGTGGTTTCCTGTATGACGTCTGGTCTGGACAATTGTCGGTCTCCGATTTCCAACCAGCTGAGCGGGGATCTACATTTGCGTCCGTACAATGCTTCATAAGGTGCACACTGGATACTGGTGTGATAACTATTATTGTATGAAAATTCAACCAGTGGCAAATGCGAGTCCCAGCTCCCACCAAAATCTAACACACAAGCACGTAACATATCTTCCAGCGTTTGAATAGTCCTTTCCGATTGTCCGTCTGTTTGGGGGTGGTAAGAGGTGCTTAAATTGACTCGCGTTCCCAATGCTTTCTGAAGTGATTGCCAAAATCGGGAAGTGAAGCGACTATCCCTATCCGAGATGATAGAGATGGGCACTCCATGACGCATGACGATCTCATTGATGTAGATTCGTGCCAACTTTTCCATCTTGTAATCTTCACGAATAGGTAGGAAATGTGCTGACTTTGTAAGCCGGTCTACTACTACCCAGATGGAATCGTACCCTTTTGCGGATCGGGGTAACTTAGTCACAAAATCCATAGTTATCTGTTCCCATTTCCATTCCGGGATTTCGGGTTGCTGCAGTAATCCAGAGGGTTTCTGGTGTTCTGCCTTAATCCTTGCACAAGTCAAACATTTCCCCACGTATAGGGCGACATCCTTCTTCATTCCGGGCCACCAATAGTATTCCTTCAAATCCTTGTACATTTTATCGGCTCCGGGATGAATAGAATACTTAGACTTATGTGCCTCATCCAATATCGTTAACCTTATGTTATCTACCTTGGGTATCCAAACCTTCTTTTCGAAGTAACGTACTCCATCAGTTCCAATCTCAAACCTGTGCTCCAAATGACGAATGGTTTCCTCTTTTAGATTTTCTGCTTTTAATGCTTGCTCCTGAGCTTCAAGGATCCTTCCTTTCAGACTTGTTTGCACTACAGCTCCTAATGCTCGTACTCTCGTTGGTTTTACTCTTTCCTTCCTACTCAACGCGTCGGCTACCACATTGGCCTTGCCTGGGTGATATTTGATTTCGCAATCATAATCATTGAGTAGTTCTACCCATCTCCTTTGTCTCATATTGAGTATCTTTTGATCAAAAATATACTGGAGACTCTTATGGTCAGTGTAGACGGTACACTTGGTGCCATATAAGTAGTGTCTCCATATTTTGAGTGCAAACACTACCGCTCCTAGCTCCAAATCATGAGTAGTGTAGTTTTTCTCATGAACCTTCAATTGTCTCGAAGCGTAGGCGATAACTTTGTCTTTTTGCATTAAAACACATCCCAACCCTTGGTGTGATGCGTCACAATAGACCACAAAGTTTTCTGATCCAGTTGGCAATGCCAAGATAGGTGCGTTGCATAGCTTCTGCTTTAAGGTTTGAAAGGCTTCTTCTTGCTTATCTCCCCAAATGAATTTCTTATCCTTCTGAGTCAAAGTCGTTAATGGTTGAGCCACGCGTGAAAAGTTTTCGATGAATCGCCTATAATATCCTGCCAGACCCAGAAATTGTCGAATCTCAGTTGGCGTCTTTGGTGCTTCCCACTTTTTAATTGCTTCGATCTTTGCTGGATCGACATGAATTCCATTTGAATTAACTACATGACCAAGGAAGTGTACTTCTCGGATCCAAAATTCACACTTAGAGAATTTGGCATACAACTTCTGGTCCTTGAGTAGTGTTAAGATTAATTTCAAATGCTGCTCATGATCTTCCTTGCTTCGCGAATAGATGAGGATGTCGTCTATGAACACTATAGCAAACTTATCTAGATATGGTCTACAGACCCTATTCATTAAGTCCATAAATACTGCTGGAGCGTTAGTCAACCCAAAAGGCATAACTAAGAACTCATAATGTCCATAGCGGGTTCTAAAGGCGGTCTTGGGGACGTCTTCTTCGCGAACTCTCAATTGGTGATATCCCGAGCGAAGATCGATTTTTGAAAAATATTTGGCGCCTTCAAGTTGGTCGAACAGATCATCGATTCGAGGGAGAGGGTATCGGTTGTTGATTGTTAACTTGTTGAGTTCCCGATAGTCGATACACATTCGTAGCGACCCGTCCTTCTTTTTGACGAAAAGAACTGGGGCTCCCCAAGGGGATGAACTTGGTTGAATGAAACCTTTGTCGAGTAATTCTTGTAGTTGTGCCGATAGCTCTTGCATTTCTGATGGGGCGAGTCGATATGGTGCTTTTGCCACGGGAGCCGCTCCAGGGACTAGATCGATATGGAATTCGACTTGCCGATTCGGGGGTAATCCTAGCAAATCTTCCGGAAATACTTCAAGAAAGTTTCGCACGACGGGAATTTCTTGAATGTTTTTCTCACAGGTTTTCTTATTGATTATATGTGCTAGGAATGCCTCGTTTCCTTTCCTTAAGCATTTTCTCATTTTGATGGATGGGATTATCTTGAAATTCCTTCCGGATTTTTCTCCATACACCTTAAGTGTCTCACCATTAGGCGTCGGAATTCGGACGATCTTTTCGAAGCAACAGATTTCCGCTCGATGGCTAGAAAGCCAATCCATCCCAACAACTATGTCGAAACTTCCCATTTCAAGTGGGATTAAATCTATGGTATATGTTTTATCGGCTAAGCCCAAGGTACAACCAGGGATTATGTCCTTAACGCTAGTTTTCTGACCGTTAGCAAATTCAATGATGTAAGGCTCTTTCATTTCTATGGTTTTTAGGTTTAGCCTTAACTTAAATCTTAATGATATGCAGCTTTTATCGGCCCCTGAATCAAATAGTACTGATGCGTAATAACCGTTTAGAGGAAACGTACCTGTAACGACATCGGGGTTTTGTCTAGCTTCATTTGCTCCAATCTCAAACACCCTGCCTCGTGCTTGATTTCCTTGGTTACTTTGGCTTGCAGGACGTGCTTGATTATAATTAGACCCTTGAGTTGGCCGCGAGCAGACGGTGCCATGGTGCTCCAAACTTCCGCATTTAAAGCATGGCTTTACTCGGCAAGTATTGCTGAGGTGTCCTAGCCGCTTGCACCTAAAGCACACCATGCACTTCCCTTCGTGGTGTTTGTGGCACTTGTCACATTTGGGGTAGGATCTCCATCCTTTATCGGCCGCTTGCGCCTGAGCTCCGAAGTTTCTAGCCCTTTTTTGAGTCCTCGCAGCTTCTCCACCGGATGGCTTCCTCGGCATCTCCTCAAGCTTCCTCTTACCCTTGTCCTTGTTGCTCCCAAGCGATCCCGATCGGATGGCATTGTGGGTAAGTCTTGTAGCTAGATTTACCGCACTTTGGATGGTGTTGGGGTTTGCAGCCGTGACATTTGCCCGGATCTCAGGGGCTAGACCCCAAATGTATCTATCGATACGGTTTTCTTCCGGGGTCACCAAGTGCGGCACCAGCTTGGCCAAATCATGAAATCGGGTGGTGTAGGAGTTGATGTCATCCCCGATCATTTCATGATTCCACAGCTCGGCTTCTAGCTTTTGAATTTCACTCTTCGAGCAAAATTCGTCCCTTAATAGCCTGAGGAATGCATCCCAGGTGAGTTGGTGCGCGGCATTTCTTCCAAGCGTTTGCACTTGGATATTCCACCACGATAAGGCTCGCCCTTGCAGAAGACATGCTGCAAACTCCACCTTGTTTGCTTCCGTACATTTACTGATGCTAAGGACTGATTCCATGCTTTCAATCCAGTTTAGTAGACCCACACCTCCTTCCGTTCCAAAGAATTCTTTAGGGTTGCAAGCCCTAAAGGTTTTGTAGTTGCAATCTTGGGTTGGGGTTGGTACTCCTTGGTTTGTTTGAAGCCCAGCAGCAACTTGGCTAACTATGTTGGGTAATGTTGCAATCACTTGTTCCATGACAAGTTGATCTAACTCGGGGTTTGCTCTTCGTGGAGGCATCGTTCTAGAGCACAATCACACGACGATTTTTAGTCACTCAATCTAATCGGTTTTATCATACTACTCTATGTGTAACATGTGTAATTCATTCATGGCATTAAATATGACTTAATAGTACGAGATTTAATTAAATAATCAATCATTCACTTGGCACAAAATAATTACCAAAATCGGCTCTTTAAAAGATGCCATATATATTAATAAGGAGTTAATAGTAGCCATACAATCATACATCCTTCAAACCAACATAGGATATTTTAGTTCATAATCAACAAAAGAGAAGGACATTAAAACACAAGGTAGATCCACTCCAACCCATCTAGCGCCCAATTCCAATGTAAGCTAGCCCCACTAACATCATCAACACAACCCCTAAAACTAGGCATGTATGCACTAGCCTAATTAGTCTTCGGGCTTCTTGAGCCGCCTCTAAGGCTTGCCTTGCGTGATGGTGGTTAAGGTCCGCCATGTCTAAGCACGAACTAACCCTGTAGGTTTGGTAATCTAACATGCCTCTTATGTCATATAGCTCCAGAGACATGTAGTGGAATCTCCTCTTTTCTTCGTCGGTCATCCCGGATGAAGGTATCATCGGGATTCCCGTGAGGGCTCTTACTGGCTCGTTCACCTGCCGGGAAGTTTCTCCCATGGTAGGCTGGGGTGGTGCTACGGTTGCTCGTACTGGAATGGCTACCCTCTTTCGGGCGGTTTGTCTAACCCGAGGCCCGGTTGTTCCGGGGTTTGGGTTTTGGTTTGGTTGAGAGGAGGGAATGTCAAAGATCCTTACGGGTCTACGTAGGGGTTCTAAGAATCCTTCAGGCAGCTGGTATTGTGGGGATTGGTTACTATCGGTGGAAGATCTTTGGCTGTTCTCGGTAGGTTCACTTTCGCTTGACATGATCTGCAAGGTTTGAATAGACTTATTTACTAAATTCATAACTTAAATTGTCTATATATGAATGTTATGCTCATGCACACACACAATGATCATGATCTAGAAAGAAAGTAAATAAAATTTTGTTTCTAAGTATATTTTTATTATAACTAACCTAAGTGCCATATCGTACATAGCTAAATTAGACATAGGTGATCAAGTTTTGTCTAATTGAGGTATAACAATGTGGTACTCAGCTTAATTATATTACCAATACACTTGATGCATTTTAAACAAATTATTTGGAAAAATTATTTTTATAAACCTTTGGTCATAGTTGTTGTTTTCCCCCCATAAGAAAAACAACATACTCTATAACCTTAGGCTCTGATACCAAATCTGTCACACCCCGCTAAAGCGGAAACACGAGGTGTCACAGCACAAGATATCATCGCACAAGGTAAATAGATAATAACCATTAGATTAAATTAACAAAATAAGTAGTTCGGATGAAACATAAATAAAGGTTACATAACCGAATAATATTTAAAGGACATTGTCTTGCACGATGCGTAAATAAAATAGATATTGTTTTTATAAAATGTGACGATGAAGATGAAGATGCCACACATCATGTTTGTAAGCATAAGGCACCTAACGGCGGTCACCTGAAAGCACGGGTAAAAGAAAAGGGTCAACTACTAGAGTTGGTGAGTTCATAGGTTTTTAATGTATGCACAAAACATCTTTTAAATGAGAAAAGTTTAAATAATTGATGGAAGTTTTTGGATAAAAATCCAAGTATGAAATAATGATAGAAGATGTATTATATTGCCCAATACGTTGCACATGGTAGTAATAGACTATGATGATTGTTGCTTGAGCCATTATCCAACCTAGCCGACAACCAATTGCCCATGATAAACCTAACGCCTATATTAAATGACGTTAGTAGTGGTAAAGTACATCTATAGTTCGTCAACCATAAATGGGAGACGTCAGAATCTCCAAGTACCATCGGCTCACTAGCGGAGTTAAGGAGTAATGTCCAACGAAAGGGCCTTACAACGATCACCCAAGCACATCAAAGAATAATACCATAAGTGCTCAAAATAATATTTGAAATAAATAAGAAGATAGGCAATAAACTTTTCATGAAATATGTTCACATGCTTTCACCCCAAAATAATATGAAATACGGTAAAAAGGGGCTATGATACTCACTCGGTATGCAAAGGTGTTTTCTTGTAAGGATTTCTTGTTACTACCGAAGCTCCTTTCCTAATATAAAAGGTATGTAGCTCTATTAGACTTATTTTATTTATTATTTTGTATTATTTATTTGTGGTTAACTTATTTATTTAAATAGTTAAAGGTTGTCTCTATTTTTCCATAAATCATAAGTGTTCACTGAAATTTTCAGTTCCTTGAGTTGAACTTTAAAAATTAAAAACTATAATTTAGAAGTCATACTAAGGCTTGATATTTTAATATAATCTTACTACATGTTTCTAGAATGTCCAGTAAAAATATAGGAATTTATAATCCATGTTTAGTATTTTTAATAATTAAAAGTGTATAGGATGTCCACTGATCAGTGTCTGGATGACATGTTGTTACTAAAACGTCTGTTTAGGGCTCATACGACCTCCTTTTTACATGATTCAAACTGGGAAATAACCAAGACTCAAAGATTAAACTTTTAAAAAAAACTTGACGTAATTTTTCCCAAGAATGAGTAAGTTACACGCGTTTAAATTGTACCCTTCTAAATCTGCTAGACTTCCAGATTCAACATATGGGTCTTTTTAAATATGTTTGAAGGATCAAACGTTCATGAAAATTAGTGAATCCAGGTTTAAATGAAAGGTAACACTTTAAACTAAGATTAGAAAAAAGAATCAACTGATTTTGATACCTAGAACTCCAGATATAACAAAAACAAGTAGGAAGTTCTAACATCAGATTCTGCCAGATTTGTGATTCTTTTTGCTTATGGGTCATAACCTTAATATAACATGTTTATATTCATGAATAATCATATTGTATGAGTATAAGCTTTGATAATCCATGTGTTCTTACAACAATGGAAGGATGATACACATTTTATGTGTTCCTTACAACATTTGTTAAGATGAACACATGCATGATCAAAGTCTTATTTTCTTGATTTTTAGTTGATTAAGTTCCATACAACAACGGTAGGATGATGCACATTTCATGTGCTCCTTACAACATTGGTAGGATGTTTATATTTACATGATTATATATATATTAATAAAGGAAATAAGATGAACAACAAAGAAAATAAATAAAAGAAAGAAGAAAGAAGAAGAGAAGAAAGGTAGAAGAGTAGAGATGAGTGTTTTATGATCATCTTACCACTCTTTTCCTTGATTTTGTGTTTGATCTTCAAGAGATGATCAAGACTTGGATGTATTTGGTAGATTTTTGTTGGTGAAAGAAGAAGAGAGAAAAGAGAAGAGATGGAGTGTGGTGGTAAAGGAAATGATAAAGAGTAGTAGGGGGCTTATATAGAGCATGGGGGAGATCAAGTGGTGGTTCTTGGGAAGAGAAGGAGGCAAGAGAAATTTGAGGGGGGGGGGGGGGTAGTGGTGGCCGGCCTCATGGGGGGGGGGGGGTTTCTTTTTTTTTTTTTTTTGAATAATTAAGTGTAATTGGTTTAAATGAATTTTGTATAATTGTTGATTTTGTTTAAATCTTTTAATTACAAAGTTTTTATTACTTTTATTAGTTTATTTTTATATGTTTTATATTTTAACTTATTTATATTTATCATAATTTATTTAATTATTTTAATTGATATTATTTTTATTATTGTACCTGATTTGTAATTCTTGACTCGTAATTATTCGATTTTTCGAGCTCCGGAAGGTTCTAACCATATAGGCGGGATTTCTACGAAATCTAATATTATTATGGATGTATTTAAGTCATAATTACTATTTTTAGTCATACTAGGCTTAAAATTAGAATTTCTAATGGCTAACCTGGGAAATTTGTTGCCGAATGTCACATGAGGATCCCGTTCCTGAGGAACCTCCATTGACTGCGGACAAAGCCGTAAGGGATGCTTGGGTGAAACATTCCGACGACTCGATCGAAGTTGCATGCCTCATGCTTGCTACCATGTCTCCGGATCTTCAAAAGAACCTTGAGGAACATGGAGCATATGAGATGCTTCGTCAGCATAAGGAAATGTTCCAAAAGCAAGCGAAGCAAGCACGCTTCGAGGTCACTCGAGCCTTCCATGCATGCAAGATGGAGGAAGGTCAATCCATTAGCGACTTTGTGCTAAAGATGAAAGGATACATTGACCAGCTTTCTAGGCTTGGATCTCCCATAACTAAAGAGTTTGCACAGGATATGATCCTTAAGTGTTATATATATATATATATGTTAGTATATATACATGAATTATTAATTGATATGTTTCATTAATTAATAATCATTAACTTTTAATTAAGTGTTATATACATATGTTAGTATATTACGGATTTGTATGTATGTGTGTGCATGCGATTGAGAATTAGAGGTTGACACCTCATGCTTTGGTAATTAAGATGATATGTATATGTGGGTAAGATAGCATGTATCTTTCCATTATCAAATTATCAGTGTGTGTGTGCTGTGTGTTTGCCGAGAGAAAAAGAAGAAGAAAGAACCGGTTTTGGTGATTTGAGTTATTGAATTCAAGTTAAAGGTTGGTTTGATTCTTGTTTTACTATTGAAACATGATTCTTGTTAATATGCTACGGTTTTGGTTAATAACATGCTGGTTTTGTATATGAACACCATGAATAAGCATATAAGAAACCTTTGCTAGGGGGTTTTGTATGTTTTAAGTGATTATGTGGTTTAAAGGTGTTTATGATGCATAATAGCATGTTTATATTTGGTTATGTTTCTGGTAAGTTTTCATCATTGGATATTTTGAGTTCTTCCATGGTTGAAGTTGGCGGATTGTTGAGAAGATGAAGATGAAATCCGATGGTGGATTCCGATAGATTGAAATCTGGAACTCATGAATCCGAATGAAAATGAAATCCGACATATGTGTAATCCGATGATGAATCCGATAGAGGAAATCTGATGGTGGGTTTCAAGGATGAATTCCGAGTGATGGGAATCTGAAGGTGGTGGAATCTGACACTATGTATCGGATTTTCCAAAATCTGATGATTGTTGCGGATTGTCTTCAAATCCGACAGGGGTATCGGATTTCCCTTGAAATCCGATGGTTTTGGTTGTTTGTTGATTATTTGATGCTATATGCTAAGCGTTCATGCATATGTGAATCTAACATGTTATGTTTGATATAAAGATGATATAAATATATGTTTGATATATATATTTACGAGTTGGATACTGATGTTTGGTTGTTGTGTTCTCAGAAATAGACAAGGCTCAGTAAAATTAGATCACTGAGTGGAGAAGCTGAGAACTTGAGGTGAGTGGATGTTTACTCACGGGTGATATTAGTTGTAGCTGGTTTGGTTGCAACTGTTATTGGTTTGACGCATGGATAGATTGTTTATCTGATATTGATTAACTGGTTGATTGTTAATTAATTGTTGCGTCAGTGATATGTATACATGTAACACCCGCAAACCTGGGCTAGTAGATTAGCGGGTTTACGGTATGTGTTTGTTTGTGTTTTAATTCTTTAATTTAATTATGTGATTAACTAAGTGGTATTAGTTTATTAATTAACTTACTAATCATTTAAATTTATTATAAGTATGTGTATATGTATGTATGACCGTAGGTGTGTGTATGTTTGCATGTGTGTGAGTGTATTACACGTGGGGGTGTATGAGGGATTTGGTTGACACCTAACTTGCATGTACACTAGTGGGTGTATGTGTATTGTTTCATTATCTTAAAATTTAGAAAGTGTGTGTGTGCTTTGTTCTCTTTTGTAAAGAAAACCGAAAGAAGAAAGGAAGAAGAAAAGAATCGGGATTCATATTGTGTTATTAAATCTAGATCTAAAAGGTTGGTGTTTATGTATTTACATGCTATAATCCTTCTTAATATGTTATCTGATGCAAATATGATTTATGATTAGTTTTGAAGGTTGCATGCTAAGAATATTACAATCGGTTTTTGAAAGAATAGGATTTTGATAGTTTTATATGTTCATATGATTCATATGGTTAATTGCATGAGAATGTATTAGAAATGTTTAATGTATGTTTCTGGAATGATGGTTATGGCTCTATATGAAATCTGGGTTTGGATTATTATATGTTGAAGTTATCGGATTTGATACTTATGAAGCTCTCGGATTGTGGAAGTTAGGAAAACCGATTGTGACAAAAACCGATTCTTATGAAATCCAAAAGTGCAAATCCGATTACCTTAAAATCCGAAACTTGGTTTATGACAACCCCAAATCCGAATACTATAATTGGATATGAAATCCTAAACTTGGAAAATGACTAAGTCAGAATCCGATACATGAAATCCTAAACTTGGAAAATGACTAAGTCAGAATCTGAATGATGAAATCCGACACATGAAATCCGATACTCAAATCCGGAATCCGGGACTTAGTGAAATCCGATACTTACGATTTTGGAAACTTGAAATCCGATTAAGACAAAACAGAGATTGAACAATGGTAGCCTTACTGTTGCATTGGTTGCTTCATAGTGGGATTTCACTGTGCCAATTCAGTAGAGGGCTATCGGTAAACCTTTGCTTTGGCCGGCACTGGTTGTAGGTTCTGCGCCGAACCGCCGGTCTTCTTAGAGTTATGATTACATGATTAGTATTGACTTAACGTTTGCTTTTGGGTTTAGCCTCTACTCACTTAGCTTTGTGCTAATTCTCCACAGGTGTTGCTTTTTGCATGTTTGTATTTGTGAGTGCTCGTTGAAGGAAAAGTTGACTTGACTCTAATGACTAGATTTAAATGAAACGAGCCAGTTATTTTTGTAACACAGACTTATGCATGTTGGATTTTTAAGAACAGATATTTTGTTTATATATATTTGTAATTACTTTAATTGGAATGAATGTTTAAAGTTAATCAAAGCTTCCGCAACGCAATTTTAAAAAAATGGCTTAGATTTTACGATGTTACAGTTTGGTATCAGAGCCTTGGTTTGGCGATGCAGGCACGGCTAGAGTGTTGCATTCCCAAATCTTGGCTCGTGGCAGGTCAAGCTTTCCTTCAGGGGGAATTAGAGTGAGTTAGAGTTGTTTGTAGTAGTTAGTATTTTGAGTACTAACGGTTTATGCTAATAAGTTGTGAGATGATGTGATTGTAACAGATATGGCTGAAAGAGAGACCCCCATCCTCCCTCCTGCTACTCAATCATTTGCTGAGGCACCAGTGATAGAAGAATTGGATGTAACTAACCAAGCAGGAACATCTGGCCAAGAACAGGAAGAAGATCAAAGCGAGTATATATTTAAACTAGAGAATGAACTGATGGATCTTAGAGCTAAATTAAATAACCTGGAACAAAGATTAACCCAAACTGAACAACCTCCAGTATCAACTGCGATCTTTACTCAGGCAACCGTACCACCAGTATCAATGCCCCTACCACCAGTATCAATGCCCCTACCACCAGTGACACAGATGATGCAACAACCGTTCTATTATCCATATCCACAACAAGGAGCTTACCCTTTTGCGTTTCCTGGGTTTAAGCAGCCTTGCACATATAAACAATTCCTTGACTGTAAGCCTTCGGAATACAGTGGAAGTTCTGACCCTAACATAACCCTGAACTGGCTAAGGGAAATGGTAAAGGCACTAGATGCCTGTAACTGTGAAAACAAACTGAAGGTGAAGTATGCATCAAAGATGCTGAAAGGTGATGCTATGGTTTGGTGGGATTCAATCACATGCATTTTTTACTGAACAACAACAGGAAAGCATTACTTGGAGTCAATTTCAAGAGAAACTTTGTGAACAATACTGTGGTACATTTGAAGTTGTGAAGATAAAGAAAGAGTTTATGGACTTACAAATGACCGGGAACATGACAGTGGATGATCTGATTAAGCAATTTAATCAAAAAATGAGATTTGTGAAACACTGGGTACCGGATGAAGAATCCAAGATTGCTCACTTTGTTGGAGCATTGCACCCTGATCTCCGCAGCGCCACTAGGTGGGCTACTACCTTATCACAAGCATATAATTTGGCTAAAATAACAGAAGGGGATTTAATAGCCAGGAACAAGTGGAATGGGAAAAATATTGCCCAACAATAGTCAAAGATTGATCATTATAATTCCCAACAGAGACAGGGTGGGCAAGGCAGTGGATATAAACAGGGAGATCAAAGTAGAAGGTCGAATGTTGGTGGGTCAACACAGAGGGCACCGTGGTGTAGTCGGTGCAAGTCATACCACAACGGGCAGTGTACGCCCCAATCTAGAAGGTGTGTCAAGTGTGGTTAGTTTGGCCATGAACTGAAGGATTACAGATTCCCACGCAGTGTTTGTTGGGACTACCAAAAAGAAGGGAACAGAGTGGGAGAGTGCCCGGTGGGAAGGAAAGTGGGATTGGGAGCAAGGGCGGGGACAGCTGGGGGATCATCTTTAGCTGGTTAGAAGAGAAAGAATCCACTTACTACTGAGGGTAGGGCTTTTAAAATGACGGTGGAGGATGCCACCACTACTGACGATGTCATAACCGGTATGTTTCTGATTAATTCTATCCCTGCAAGAGTGTTATTTGATTTTGGAGCTAATCGCTCGCTTGTGTTTGTGGAGTTTTGTGGTAGATTAAATATACCTGTTATTAAACTTGCTAGTACCTTAGAGATAGAAGTAGCAGATGGCATGATAGTTCCAGTCACGACTGCTGTGGCTGGAGCTAAAATTGATATTGATGGTGTATGTTTTCCTGTTTACTTTCTTGTCATGCCTTTATCTAGTTTTGATGTTGTATTGGGGATGGATTGGTTAAGTCTGAATCAAGCAAGTATAAAATGCCACAAGAAGTTAATCTTGTTCCCATTAGCGGATGGTATAAGGGTGATAGCAAGGGGTGAGAAAGCCGGGTCGCAATTTCAATAATTTCATGTTTAAAGGCAATGAAAGCATTGAGTAAAGGTTGTGAATCGTTTATAGCGTATGTGATTGACGGAAAGAAAGAAAAACAAGCTATGACAGACATCCGGGTGGTAACGGAATACCCGGAGGTGCTTCTAGAAGAGTTGCCTGGGCTGCCTCCAGTTAGAGAGGTAGAGTTCAAGATAGATCTAATTCCTGGTTCCCGACCAGTGGCTAAAGCACAGTACAGATTGGCACCTTCAGAAATTCGAGAAATGATGACGCAAATTCAAGACTTGTTAGATAAAGGGTTTATCCGTCCAAGTTCATCACCGTGGGGTGCGCCAGTGTTATTTGTAAAGAAGAAAGATGGTACATTGCGTATGTGCATTGATTATCGGGAATTGAACAAGAGAACGATAAAGAATAAATACCCGTTACCCAGAATTGATGATTTGTTCGATCAACTACAGGGAGCTTCTTTCTTCTGGAAGATTGATTTAAGATCGGGTTACCATCAGGTAAGAGTGTCAAAGGAGGATGTGTCAAAGACAGCTTTCCGTACGCGATATGGTCATTATGAGTTCCTGGTTATGCCATTCGGTCTAACCAACACACCAGCAATATTTATGGATCTCATGAACAGAGTTTGTCGACCATTTCTAGATAAGTTTGTTATTGTCTTCATTGATGACATTTTGATTTATTCGAAGACTGAGAAGGAGCATGCGCAACATTTGAGACAGATCTTGGAAATTCTAAAGAAAGAACAGTTGTATGCAAAGTTCTCGAAATGTGAGTTCTGGTTAAGAGAAGTTTAGTTTTTGGGGCATATAATTTGCAAGGAAGGAGTAAAAGTAGATCCATCAAAGGTAGAAGCAGTGATGAGTTGGAAAGCCCCAAGAACACCATCAGAAATAAAAAGTTTTCTAGGATTAGCAGGATATTACCGCAGATTTATTAAAGACTTTTCTAAGATTACGGGACCGTTAACCAAGTTAACTCGGAAGGATGTAAAGTTTATGTGGGGTAACGAATAAGATAAGGCCTTCCAGATATTAAAAGAACTGTTGTGTCAAGCTCCAATCCTTGCTTTGCCAAGTGGATCTGGAGATTTTACAGTATATTGTGATGCATCATTGGCGGGTTTAGGGTGTGTATTAATGCAAAGAGATCGGGTAATTGCTTATGCTTCCAGACAGTTGAAACCACATGAAAAGAACTACCCAACTCACGACTTGGAGCTAGCAGCAGTAGTATTTGCGCTCAAATTGTGGAGACATTACTTGTATGGCACAAAATGTGTTATTTGTACAGATCATAAGAGCCTGCAGTATGTTTTCACTCAGAAAGAATTAAATATGAGACGGAGACGCTGGGTAGAATTGATAAAAGATTATGACTGTGAGATCGGATATCACCCGGGAAAGGTGAATGTTGTGGCAGATGCCCTGAGTCGAAAAGGGAATGGAAGCTCTATTCAATTTATGCGAATTGAGATAGTATCTGATCTGATAGATAGACTGAAGTCTGCTCAGTTGGAAGCCCTTAAAGAAGAAAATTTAAAGACTGAGTTAATGAAAAAGAGAAAAGATGAATTAAATGACGATTCTCATGGAATAAAAACATTCAAAACTCGTGTATGGGTGCCTAAGCTTGGAGAACTGAGACAATTGATTTTGACAGAAGCACATAAGTCGAGATTGTCCGTACACCCAGGAAGCTCTAAAATGTATAACGATCTGAAAGTGCTTTACTGGTGGCCTACGATGAAAGCAGATGTGGCACATTTTGTGGAATCATGCCATATATGTGCGCAAGTGAAGGCGGAACATCAGAGGCCGTATGGGTCTTTGAAGCAGTTAGAGATTCCTGAGTGGAAATGGGAGCACATCACAATGGATTTCGTAACAAAACTACCACGAACTCAGAGGAATCATGATATGATATGGGTGATAGTTGATCGTTTAACAAAGAGTGCTCATTTTCTAGCCACTTGTGAGACGGCTTCATTGGGTAAACTGGCACAACTATACATAGATGAGATCGTTGCGAGGCATGGTATACCGTTGTCAATTGTGTCTGACAGGGATTCAAGGTTTGTATCAAATTTCTGGAGGAGTTTGCAAAGAGAATTGGGAACTAGAGTTAACTTGAGTACAACCTATCATCCTCAGACAGACGGTCAGACTGAATGAACCATACAGACACTCGAGGATATGTTGCGAGCTTGTGTACTAGAGTATGGTAGATCTTGGGATTCACACCTGCCATTGATAGAATTTGCGTACAATAACTCTCATCACTCCAATATTAGAATGCCTCCATATTAAATGTTGTACGGTCGTCGCTGCCGTACTCTGACTTGTTGGTTAGAGGCGGGTGAGAAACTGTTTGCAGGTCCCGAGATAGTACAGTTCACTGCTGACAAGTTTCTCCGTGGAATGGTGTAATTCACTTCGGCAAACGTGGGAAGTTGGCTTCCTGTTTCATCGGTCCTTTCCGTATTCATCAGATTGTAAATGATCAAGGAGTTACCTTAGATCTTCCTACAGAACTTGCTGGAATTCACGATACATTCAATGTCTGTTATCTAAGGAAGTGTAAGATTGGTGATGAAAGCCAGATTCTCCCAGTGCATGAGCTGAAAGTTGATTCTAAGAAGAGACTGATAGAAGAACCAGTTGAACTACTAGATCGAAAGGTGACCAAACTTCGAAAGAAGCAGATACCTATGGTATTGGTCAAATGGAAACACAGTCTAGGTTCTGATCTAACCTGGGAGACTGAAGCAAAAATGAAAGAAAGGTATCCCCAGTTATTTGAGCCGGAAAGGATTCCGAGGACGGAATCCTCTTAAGGAGGGGAGAATTGTAACACCCGTAAACCTGGGCTAGTAGATTAGCGGGTTTACGGTATGTGTTTGTTTGTGTTTTAATTCTTTAATTTAATTATGTGATTAACTAAGTGGTATTAGTTTATTAATTAACTTACTAATCATTTAAATTTATTATAAATATGTGTATATGTATGTATGACCGTAGGTGTGTGTATGTTTGCATGTGTGTGAGTGTATTACACGTGGGGGTGTATGAGGGATTTGGTTTACACCTAACTTGCATGTACACTAGTGGGTGTATGTGTATTGTTTCATTATCTTAAAATTTAGAAAGTGTGTATGTGCTCTGTTCTCTTTTGTAAAAAAACCGAAAGAAGAAAGGAAGAAGAAAAGAATCGGGATTCATATTGTGTTATTAAATCTAGATCTAAAAGGTTGGTGTTTATGTATTTACATGTTATAATCCTTCTTAATATGTTATCTGATTTTAAATATGATTTATGATTAGTTTTGAAGGTTGCATGCTAAGAATATTACAATCGGTTTTTGAAAGATTAGGATTTTGATAGTTTTGTATGTTCATATGATTCATATGGTTAATTGCATGAGAATGTATTAGAAATGTTTAATGTATGTTTGTGGAATGATGGTTATGGATCTATATGAAATCTGGGTTTGGATTATTATATGTTGAAGTTATCGGATTTTATACTTATGAAGCTCTCGGATTGTGGAAGTTAGGAAAACCGATTGTGACAAAAACCGATTCTTATGAAATCCGAAAGTGCAAATCCGATTACCTTAAAATCCGAAACTTGGTTTATGACAATCCCAAATCCGAATACTATAATTCGATATGAAATCCTAAAATTGGAAAATGACTAAGTCAGAATCCGATACATGAATTCCTAAACTTGGAAAATGACTAAGTCAGAATCTGAATGATGAAATCCGACACATGAAATCCGATACTCAATTCCGGAATCCGGGACTTAGTGAAATCCGATACTTACGATTTTGGAAACATGAAATCCGATTAAGACAAAACAGAGATTGGAACCCATCGGATTCCTAAATCCGACAGTTGTGAAATCCTTAAATAGTTGCGGATTTTGGAAAATCCGATACCTTGGTTACGGATTTTCAAGAATCCGAAAGAGAGAATCCGATAGTTTTGAAATCCGATACTTTGTGTTTGGATTTTTAATTGTTTATTGATTGTTGATATTATGAATGAATTATAAATATATGTCAGATATATTTATAAGATTTGAGACTGATTGGTTATTATTTTATTTCAGGCAATCCAAAGGCTCAGTAACATTAGACTTCTGAGTGCTTCGTCTGAACTTGAAAGGTGAGTGGATGTTGGATGCGAATGGTAAAGATTATGTTTAATATTACTGATGTGAGGCATGATTATATGTGATGGTTTGTTATTGGAACTGCTGATTGTGAATATTATTGATGTCTTTTGCATGACTATTTGTTCGATACGCACTCTTAGTATGATTTTGAGTTGCGTTTGAGAAGTCAGCTATACGTGGAATTTGGCTAGGCTCGTTTACTGGTTGGTTGAATAGTGGTAGCCTTACTGTTGCATTGGTTGCTTCAGAGTGGGATTTCACTGTGCCAATTCAGTAGAGGGCTATCGGTAAACCTTTGCTTTGGCCGGCATTGGTTGTAGGTTCTGCGCCGAACCGCCGGTCTTCTTAGAGTTGTGATTACATGATTAGTATTGACTTAATGTTTGTTTTTGGGTTTAGCCTCTACTCACTTAGCTTTGTGCTAATTTCCCACAGTTGTTGCTTTTTGCAGGTTTGTGTTTGTGAGTGCTCGTGGAAGGAAAAGTTGACTTGACTCTGATGACTAGATTTAAATGAAACGAGCCAGTTATTTTTGTAACACAGACTTATGCATGTTGGATTTTTAAGAAAAAATATTTTGTTTATGTATATTTGTAATTACTTTAATTGGAATGAATGTTTAAAGTTAATCAAAGCTTCCGCAGCGCAATTTAAGAAAAAATGGCTTAGATTTTACGTTGTTACAATACATGATGGTTGGGAAGTCAGTTTTTGACTGGGCTTATGGCCTGGGTTTGTTTGCTATCGGCTAATCAGTATTGGGATCTTTTGATGCATTTGTTGCAAATTAAGGTAATACTGTGTGAGAATAGCAAATCAACTATCGGTAAACCTTTGCTTTGGCCGACATTGGTTGTAGGTTTCTGCAGAACCGTCGGTCTTCCCAGGGTGTTTATTTGTAGTTGTTGATATCATGCGGTTCTGGCTGATATATCTGTTGTGGTTGTACTCCATTCACTTAGCTTTGTGCTAATCCCCCACCTCTCACTCTTCTTACAGGTTTTGGTAAGTCAGCGGCTCGGCTGAGAATGGTTAGCTTGGGGAGTAATCACCTAGGCCTCTGATGTGTTATTTGTGACGAGCTGTAGTTTTTGTAATACTGATATTTTGGACAAGTTGTTTTTGTAAACAGTGGTTTGTGATTAGTTGTAAATACTTTTTGTGACATTCGGCAACAAATTTCCCAGGTTAGCCATTAGAAATTCTAACTTTAAGCCTGGTATGACTAAAAATAATATTTATGATTTAAGTACATCAATAATAATATTAGATTTCATAGAAATCCCGCCTATATGGTTAGAACCTTCCCGAGCTCGAAAAATCGAATTATTAAAAGTCAAGAATTACAAATCATATACAATAATAATAATAATAACAATAAAAATAATTAAATACATCATAATAAATATAAATAAGTTAAAATATAAAACATATATATATAAACTCATCAAAATAATTAAAACTTTGTTAATTAAAAGATTTAAACAAAATCACCATTTATACAAATTTATTTAAACTAATTACACATAATTTATAAAAAATAAAAAATAAAAGAAACCCCATCTCTCTTTTCTCTTGCCTCCTTCTCTTCCCAAGAATCACCACTTGATCTCCCCCATGCTCTATATAAGCCTCCTACAACTCTTCATCATTTCCTTTACCACCACACTCCATCTCTTCTCTTTTCTCTCTTCTTCTTTCACCAACAAAAATCTCCCAAGAACATCCAAGTCTTGTTCATCTTATGAAGATCAAAGACAAATCAAAGAAAAAGAGTTGGTAAGATGATCATAAAACACTCATCTCTACTCTTCTACCTTTCTTCTTTTCTTCTTTCTTCTTTCTTTTATTTATTTTCTTTGTTGTTCATCTTATTTCCTTTATATATATATATAATCATGTAATTATAAACATCCTACCAATGTTGTAAGGAGCACATGAAATGTGCATCATCCTACCATTGTTGTATGGAACTTAATCAACTAAAAATCAAGAAAATAAGACTTTGATCATGCATGTGTTTCATCTTAACAAATGTTGTAAGGAACACATAAATTGTGTATCATCCTACCATTGTTGTAAGAACACATGGATTATCAAAGCTTATACTCATACAATATGATTAATCTTGAATATAAACATGTTATATTAAAGTTATGACCCATAAACAAAAAGAATATTAAATCTGGCAGATTCTGATGCTAGAACTTCCCATTTGTTTTTGTTATATCTGGAGTTCTAGGTATCAAAATCAGTTGATTATTTTTTCTAATATTAGTTTAAAGTGTTACCTTTCATTTAACCTGGATTCACTAATTTTCATGAACGTTTGATCCTTCAAACATATTTAAAAAGACACATATGTTGAATCTGGAAATCTGACAGATTTAGAAGGGTACACTTTAAACGCGCGTAACTTACTCATTCTTGGGTCAAAATACGTCTAGGTTTTTTTAAAAGTTTCCTCTTTGAGTCATGGTTAATTATCATTTTGAATCATGTAAAAACGAGGTCGTATGAGCCCTAAACAGACGTTTTAGTAACAACATGTCATCCAGACACTGATCAGTGGACATCCTATACACTTTTAATTATTAAAAATACTAAACATGGATTATAAATTCCTATACTTTTACTGGACATTCTAGAAACATGTATTAAGATTATATTAAAATATCAAGCCTTAATATGACTCCTAAATTACAGTTTTTAATTTTTAATGTTCAACTTAAAGAACTGAAAATTCCAGTGAACACTTATGATTTATGGAAAAATAGAGACAACCTTTAACTATTTAAATAAATAAGTTAACCACAAATAAATAATACAAAATAATAAATAAAATAAGTCTAATAGAGCTACATACCTCTTATATTAGGAAAGGAGCTTCGGTAGGAACAAGAAATCCTTACGAGTGAACACCTTTGCGTACCGAGTGAGTATCATAGCCCCTTTTTACCGTATTTCATATTATTTTGGGGTGAAAGCATGTGTATACGTTTCATGAAAAGTTTATTGCCTATCTTCTTATTTATTTCAAATATTATTTTGAGCACTTATGGTATTATTCTTTGATGTGCTTGGGTGATCGTTGTAAGGCCCTTTCGTTGGACATTATTCCTTAACTCCGCTAGTGAGCCGATGGTATTTGTAAGTAGCGCTATTTGGAGATTCCGACGTCTCCCATTTATGGTTGACGAACTATAGATGTACTTTACCACTACTAACGTCATTTAATATAGGCGTTAGGTTTATCATGGGCAATTGGTTGTCGGCTAGGTTGGATAATGGCTCAAGCAATAATCATCATAGTCTATTACTACCATGTGCAACGTATTGGGCAATATAATACATCTTCTATAATTCATGCATACTTTTATTTTATATCCAAAAACTTCCATCAATTATTTAAACTTTTCTCATTTAAAAGATATTTTGTGCATATATTAAAAACCTATGAACTCACCAACTCTAGTAGTTGACCGTTTTCTTTCTTTTACCCGTGCTTTCAGGTGATCGCTGTTAGGTACCTTATGCTTACAAACATGATGTGTGGCATCTTCATCTTCATCGTCACATTTTATAAAAAACAATATCTATTTTATTTTCGCATCGTACAAGACAATGTCATTAAATTTTTATTCGATTATGTAACTTTTACTTATCTTTTACCCGAACTACTTATTTTGTTAAGTCAATATAATGGTTATTGTCTATTTACCTTGTGCGATGATATCTTGTGCTGTGACACCTCGTGTTTCCGCTTTAGCGGGGTGTGACACTTTTAGTATTTAATTGCTTCCGCAATGTATTTAAAGTGAAAAATTTTATCGGTGAAAATACGGTGTTACAAGTTTGGTATCAGAGCCTTGGTTTGGCGATCTAGGCACAGTGGAAGTGTTACATTCCCAAATCTTGGCTCGTGGTAGGTCTATTACTCCTTGGGTGTGGGATTGGGATGAATTGGAGTGTGGTGGAGTTTAGTAAGTTATGTACTAACGAATTTATCTAATAAATTGTGAGGTGATGTGATTGTTACAGAATACAATGGCTGGTCGTGATTAGTCAACCGGTGCCCCTATTGTCCCGTCTACTGCTGAAGTCCCTACTACAACAGTGGAAGTTCTACCCAATGCTGGTACGTCTGGTACAGCTGGAGATGAGAGAGATGAATACATCTTCCAGCTTGAGGGTCAGTTACAAGATCTTAGAAAGGAACTAGAGCAACAGAGACAAGTTCCTGCAACTCAACCGCCGGTTACTACCGTGATTTCAACTACACTTGAGATACCACCGATCTTTCCGGCAATTACTACTTTGGCAGAAGTTCCTCCAATGTCAATGCCGTTACCACCATTATCTCAACCGATGTCTCAATCGTTCTTCTATCCGTTATTTCCTCAGGGGTTTATGTCTCAGGGATCTTACTCGTATCCGTATATGGGATTTCCACCCAGCATGGGATACAAGCAGCCATGTACCTACAAGCAGTTTCTAGATTGCAAACCTGATGAGTATCATCGAAGCACTGATCCTAATGTTACCTTGAACTGGTTGCGAGATACTGCGAGAATTTTGGATGCTTGCAATTGCGAGGATGAAATGAGAGTATGCTTTGCTACGAGAATGTTGAAAGGTAAAGTGATGGTTTGATGGGATTCCATTACCACACATCTATCGAGAGCTCAGATGGATGCGATTACGTGGAATCAATTTAGAGATAAATTGTGCGAGCAATACTGCAACGCCTTTGAATTGAATAAGATAAGGCAGGAGTTTATGGAATTGAGGATGACAAAGAAGATTACTGTGGATGAGCTTGATAGAACAATTCAATGCGATGCTGAGGTTTGTGACGCAGTGGGTGCCTGATGAACCTTCCCAGGTTCAACACTTTATCGGAGCATTACTGTCGGAGTACAGGAGCACCACTCGGCTAGCGGGATCGTTGTCCCATGCTTTCACCTTGGCAAAATCTGCTGAGGGGGACATCCAAGCTAGGGATAAACAGAGTAAAGATGAGGCAGCTTTGCAGAAGCCAAAGTATGATCAAGCGGGTGGTCAGCTAGAAAAAGAGATGGCAGGGTAATCAGTCCTAGGGAAACTAGAGCAGAAAGGTATCTACAAGGGATTCAGGTGTTAGATCACAGTGGTGTACAAGATGTCGATCTACTCACACCGGGCAGTGTACTGCTCAGACGATGCGATGTGTGCAATGTGGAACGCACGGGCATGAATCAAAGGATTGCCGATTCCCACAGAATGTTTGCTGGAACTTCCAGAAGGAAGGGCATAGGGCAGGTGATTGTCTTACAGGGAGGAGGGCAGGGACCAAGACAGGGGCAGGGGCGGTTGGGGGATCATCATCCTCATGGGGCAGAAGAGAAAGAATCCTCCAACACCGGAGGGTAGGGCGTTCAGAATGACAGTAGATGATGCTACTTCCACCAATGAAGTTATCACCGGTATGTTTCTAATAAACTCCCTACCTGCGCGTGTGTTATTTGATTCTGGAGCGAATCGCTCCTTTATTTTTGTGGCATTTTGTGATAGATTAAATTTGCCTACTACTATTATTTTTGTACCGATTGAAATAGAAGTAGCAGATGGTAAGATAATGCATGTTACAACTTCTGTGACGGGGGCTGAGATTGATATAGATGGTAAATGCTTCCTAGTGTCATTCCTACTTATGCCTTTGGCTGGTTTTGATGTGGTTTTGGGAATGGATTGGTTGAGTAAGCATAGAGCAAGTATTAAATACCATAGAAAGCTGATTTCTTTTCCGTTATCTGATGGGTCGCACATGGTGGCTCGAGAAGAAAGAAACAAGTCTAAGTTTCCTATTATTTCTATGTTAAAAGCTAAGAAATCCTTGAGCAAGGGATGTGAGTGTTTTCTGGCATATGCTATTGATGCTAGAAAGGAAAAGCAGGCAGTTGCAGATGTGCGAGTAGTATCAGACTATCCTTCTGGATGAGTTACCTGGGCTGCCTCCCGTTCGAGAGATAGAGTATAAGATTGATTTAATACAAGGTTCTAATCCAGTGGCGAAGTCTTCTTATAGATTGGCTCCTTCAGAGATTAGGGAGATGATGACGCAGATTCAGTATTTGTTGGATCGGGGTTTTATTTGTCCAAGTTCTTCGTCGTGGGGTGCACCAGTCTTATTTGAGAAAAAGAAAGATGGTACTCTGCGAATGTGTATTGACTACAGGGAACTGAATAAGAGGACGTTTAAGAATAAATACCCTCTGCCCAGGATTAATGATTTGTTTGATCAGTTGCAGGGTGCTTCGTATTTCTCAAAGATTGATCTGAGATTGGGTTATCACCAGGTACGAGTTTCTGACGTAGATGTTGCTAAAACTGCCTTCCGTACCCGGTATGGTCATTATGAATTCTTAGTCATGCCGTTCGGTTTGACTAATGCACCTGCAGTGTTTATGGATTTGATGAACCGGGTTTGTCGACCGTTTTTGGATAAATCTGAGATGGTATTTATTGACGACATTCTGGTTAATTCTAAATCCGAAGCTGATCACGAGATTCATTTGAGACAAGTTCTTGAAACATTGAGACGGGAGCAATTGTATGCCAAGTATTCAAAGTGTGAATTCTGGATGCGAAAAGTTCACTTTCTGGGGCATGTCATTTGCAGTGATGGAGTCAAAGTTGATCAGGCGAAGATAGAAGCAGTGATGAATTGGAACGCTCCGAAGTCGCCTTCTGAGATTAAAAGCTTCTTGGGATTGGCAGGTTATTACAGACAGTTTTGTAACATCCGCAACCCTGGGCTAGGAGATTAGCGGGTTGGCGGTACGTAATTGGTTTGCCTTATTTGATTATGTGTTTTATTATACTAAGTGATTATGTGTTTTAAAAAGGGTAATTGAGTAATATGAGTTTATAAATATATATAAGTTACTGTTGGAATATATAAAAGGAAAAAGAAAGTACAAGTGTGTATGTATGTATGTTGGTATGTATGTATGTGTGCATGAGTTAAAAGAATAGGATTTCAATAAAAATCATCTTGCCACCTCCTACTTACTTTAAACAAATTATGTATGTATACGTGGTGTAATATCTGTTCATTTTCTTGAAAGTGAAAAGGTGTAAGTGTGTGTACCTTGAGAGCAAAACCATTTGTGAAGAAAGTTGCCAACTTGAAATCCTAAGATCAAGATTTTGTGATCTTTAATTCAAAAGAAAGGTAATATGGTGGTTGTAACTTGATATAATACATGTTGATGTGTTTAAATAGTGAAAAGCATGAATTTATGTGGTTACACCATTTTTGAGTTCGAAAGAAACTTGGTAAATGGGTTTTGAATGATTTGATGTTATGAAGGAGTAAAAACATGTTTTTGATGATCTATATGCATGGTAAAAGCTAAATATGTGTTTTGGTAGAAGTCTTATGAAGTTGGAATGAGTTTTGGAGGAGTTTGACTGAAAATCCGACACTATATGGAAGATGATAATCTGGAAGCACGAACGTAGCGGCGCTACGCAAGGGTGTCGCGGCGCGACATTCAAGAAAACCGAAACTAGGGTTTCGGATTTAGCGAAATCCGAGTGTTGTGCTTGTGTACATGGGAAATCCGATTAAAGTTAGTGAAATCCGACCATAAATCCGAAGACCAACACGAATCCGCATACAAATCCGATTCTAGAGCAAATCCGAAAGTGAATTCCGAATGCTAGTTCTCGGATTTGAAATCCAATGCACGTCGCGGCGCGACGAAGGGGATGTCGTGGCGCGACAGACCCCAAATCCGATTATTTGCATATTTTTGTATATTTTTGCTTGGTTTGAGATAGTTTATTTATTATGTGATTTAATTGAGATGTTTTAATAAATTTGAGATATAAATATATATGAGAAGATATATTTATATATTCGCGACTGATTTGATTGTTGCTGTGATTTCAGGCAATCCAAAGACTCAATAAGATTAGACTTCTGAGCCCGTGTTGATTTTTGAGGTGAGTGGGCGTTGATCGCGGACGGTAAAGATTTCGGTTAATGTTATTGGTGTGATGCATGATTGTGATTGGATTGGATTGATTGAACTGTTGATTGTGATATTGATTGTTGATATCTGCTGCATGAATATTTGGTCGATACGCACTCTTAGTATGAATTCGAGTTGCGTTGGGAAGTCAGCTATTAGTAGAATTGGGCTGGGCTCGTTCACTGATTGGTGGAACAGTGTTAGCCTTACTGGTGCATACGCTGCACCAGAGGAGGAGTGCATTGTGCTAATTCAGTGGAGGGCTATCGGTAAACCTTTGCTTTGGCCGGCATTGGTTGTAGGTTTTGCGTCGAACCGCCGGTCTTCTCGGGATACATGATTACATGCTTTGATATTGATCGTGAATGTTTGCTTTTGGTGTTTAGCCTCTACTCACTTAGCTTTGTGCTAATTCCCCTCAGTTGTTGCTTTTGCAGGTTCGTGTTTGTGAGTTTGGCAGAAGGAAAGAGATGACCTGACTTTGATATTATTTTTGAAAGAAAACGAGCCTGTTGTTTTTGTAACACACAATGATACTTATTTTGTGAACAATGTTTATACAGTGGTTAATTTTGAGTTGTATGTAAATGGTTTGTTTATTTAAAAGCTTCCGCGGCGTATTTAAAAAAATGGCTTGTGCTTTTACGGTGTTACAGTTTGGTATCAGAGCCTAGGTTTGGCGATGCATGCACGGCTAGAGTGTTGCATTCCCGAATCTTGGCTCGTGACGGGTCAAGCTTTCCTTCGGGGGAATTAGAGTGAGTTAGAGTTGTCGGTTGTATTCAGTATTTTGGATACTAACGGTTTATGCTAATGAATTATGAGGTGATGTGATTGTAACAGATAATGGCTGATAGAGATACTCCAATCCTTCCTCCTACGACCCAAGCTATAACTGAAGCACCGGTGACTGAATACTTGGATAACCCAGCTACTGCGGGAACGTCGGGTCAGGCCCGGGAAGAGGATAACAGCGATTATGTTTATCAACTGGAAAATGAGTTGGTTGAACTCAGAGACAAGATTCAAAGAATGGAACAGCAACAACAACAACTACCAGAACTAATCCCAGTGCCAACTGCGATTTCTACACAATCAACAACCGCACCAGTTACAACACCGCTGCCACCAATGACTCAAATGATGCAACAACCTTTCTTCTATCCATATCCACAACCAGGAGCTTATCCGTTTGTGTTTCCTGGATACAAACAACCGTGCACTTATAAATAGTTTCTTGATTGTAAACCATCGGAGTATCATGGGAGTTCTGATCCCAATGCGACATTGAATTGGTTGAGGGAGATGTCAAAGGCACTTGATGTCTGTAATTGCGAGGACCAATTGAAGGTTAAATACGCGTCAAGAATGCTGAGAGGAGATGCGTTGGTCTGGTGGGATTCCATTACTGGCCACTTTACTGAACAGCAGCAGGGGAGTATCACCTGGTGTCAATTCCAGGAAAAGCTGTGTGAACAATATTGTGGAACTTTTGAGATGGCCAAGATTAAAAAGGAGTTTATGGATCTGCAGATGACCGGGGACATGACTGTAGAGCAACTGATTAAAAAATTTAATGAGAAAATGAGATTTGCCAAGCACTGGGTACCCGACGAAGAATCGAAGATTGCCCACTTTGTGGGGGCACTACACCCAGATTACCGAGGCGCCACCAGGTGGGCTACCACATTGTCCCAGGCTTTCACTTTGGCCAAATTGGTTGAAGGGGACATTGTTGCAAGGAACAAGTTGAGCGGGGAGAAACTTTCCCAACATAAATCGAGATATGAACATTATAACGCTCAACAGGAGATCAGAATAGAAGACCTACTTCGGGTGGGTCTACTCAACGGGCACCTTGGTGTAACAGGTGCAAATCCTATCATAATGGGCAGTGTACGGCCCAAACGAGGAGGTGCGTGAACTATGGCTAGTTTGGCCATGACTTGAAGAACTGTAGGTTCCCAAGAAGTGTATGCTGGAATTGTCAGAGGGAAGGGCACCGTGTTGGTGATTGCCCGATGGGCAAGACGACAGGGTCAGGGTCTGGAGGAGGAGGAGCTGGAGGGTCGTCTTCAGCGGGTCAAAAGCGAAAGAACCCACCCACTGCTGAGGGTCGGGCATTTAAGATGACGGTGGATGACGCCACCACCACTGACGACGTGATCACGGGTATGTTTCTAATAAACTCTACTCTTGCTAGAGTATTGTTTGATTCAGGGGAAAATCACTCCTTTGTTTATGTGGAATTCTGTGATAGATTAAATGTGCCTGTGATTGAACTTGCTACTGCTTTAGAGATAGAAGTAGCTGATGGTATGATGGTTCCGGTCACGACTGCTGTGGCTGGAGCTAAAATTGATATAGATGGCATGTGTTTTCCTGTTTATTTTCTTGTTATGCCATTGTCCGGGTTTGATGTGGTGCTTGGTATGGATTGACTGAGTTTGAATCAAGCCAGTATCAAGTGTCACAAGAAGTTGATCTCGTTTCCACTAGCTGATGGTTCACGAGTAATAGCCAGGGGAGAGACGGCAGGGTCAGCGATCCCTATGATTTCATGTTTAAAAGCAAAGAAAGCGTTGGGTAAGGGGTGTGAATCTTATTTGGCATATGTGATTGACGGGAAGAAAGAGAAACAAGCAATGACTGATATCCGGGTGGTAACAGAATACCCGGAAGTGTTTTTCCAGAAGAGTTGCCAGGAATGCCTCCGGTTCGTGAAGTGGAATTTAAAATAGACTTAATACCTGGTTCTCGACCAGTAGCAAAGGCTCCGTACAGGTTGGAACCTTCAGAAATCCGGGAGATGATGACGCCGATTCAGGATCTGCTTGATAAGGGGTTTATTCGTCCGAGTTCGTCCCCGTGGGGAGCACCGGTATTATTTGTAAAGAAGAAAGACGGTACGTTACGTATGTGTATCGATTACCGTGAGTTGAATAAAAGAACGATAAAGAACAAGTATCCGTTTCCGAGAATCGATGATTTGTTTGATCAACTGCAAGGAGCTTCGATCTTTTCTAAAATCGATTTGAGATCGGGATATCATCAGGTACGAGTATCTGAGAAGGATGTGTCAAAGACAACCTTTCGTACGCGCTACGGGCACTACGAGTTCTTGGTTCTGCCGTTCGGCTTAACCAATGCACCTGCGATTTTTATGGATTTGATGAACAGGGTCTGTCGACCATTCTTGGATGATTTTGTGATAGTCTTTATTGATGATATTCTAATTTATTCAAAGACTGAACGAGAGCATGAACAACATTTGAGACAGGTTTTGGAAACTCTGAAGAAAGAACATTTGTTTGCTAAATTCTCAAAGTGCGAGTTCTGGTTGAGGGAAGTTCAATTCTTGGGGCATGTTATCTGTAATGAAGGAGTGAAAGTGGATCCTTCTAAAGTGGAAGCTGTGATGAACTGGAATGCTCCAAAGACACCGTCTGAGATAAAGAGTTTTTTGGGTTTGGCTGGATATTACCGCAGATTTATTAAAGATTTTTCGAAGATTGCGGGTCCGTTAACTAAGTTAACTCAGAAATACGTGAAGTTGTTTGGGGTAGTGAACAAGATAAAGCTTTCCAGACTTTGAAGCAGTTGTTGTGCCAGGCTCCCATTATTGCGTTGCCAAGTGGAACGGATGATTTTACTCTTTATTGCGATGCATCGTTTGCGGGATTGGGATGTGTGCTTATGCAGAGAGATCGGGTGATTGCGTATGCTTCAAGACAGTTGAAACCACATGAAAAGAATTACCCGACTCATGATCTAGAACTAGCAGCTGTCGTATTTGCCCTAAAACTGTGGACACACTATTTGTATGGCACCAAGTGTGTGATTTGTACTGATCATAAGAGTCTTCAATATGTGTTTACACAGAAAGAGTTGAACATGAGACAGAGGCAATGGGTGGAATTGATAAAAGACTATGATTGCGAGATTAGATACCACCAGGAGAAAGCGAACGTGGTAGCAGACGCCTTGAGCCGCAAGGGAGCGGGGAATTCCATTAAATTCATGCGTATGGAGATTGTATCTGATTTAGTGGATAGAATAAAGTCTGCACAGCTGGAAGCTCTGAAAGAGGAAAACTTGAAGAATGAACTGATGAAGAAATGTAAAGATGAGCTTACTAATGATTCTCATGGATTGAAAGTGTATAAGACTCGTGTGTGGGTGCCTATGCTTGGAGAATTGAGAAAGTTGATTCTAATTGAAGCACACAAGTCGAGACTGTCTGTTCACCCGGGAAGCACTAAAATGTATCACGATTTGAAAGTGCCCTACTGGTGGCCTACTATGAAGGCAGATGTGGCTCATTTTGTGGAGTCATGCCATATATGTGCTCAAGTGAAAGCAGAGCATCAGAAGCCCTATGGATCCCTAAAACAGTTGGAAATTCCTGAGTGGAAGTGGGAACATATAACGATGGATTTCGTGACTAAACTTCCACGAACTCAGAGGAATCACGATATGATTTGGGTGATCGTGGATAGATTGACGAAGAGTGCCCATTTTCTGGCTACCTGTGAGACGGCTTCTCTTAGCAAATTGGCACAGTTGTACATTGATGAGATCGTTGCGAGGCATGGTATACCACTGTCGATAGTATCTGACAGAGACTCCAGGTTTGTTTCTAACTTCTAGAGAAGTCTATAGAGAGAGTTGGGGACGAGAATTAATTTGAATACTGCTTATCATCCCCAGACTGACGGTCAGACTGAACGAACCATACAGACACTCGAAGATATGCTACGTGCCTGTGTAATTGAGTATGGTGGATCTTGGGATTCGCACATGCCATTGATAGAGTTTGCGTATAATAATTCTTACCACTCTAGTATTGGAATGCCTCCGTATGAAATGTTGTACGGTCGTCGCTTCCGTACCCCGACGTGTTGGTTAGAGGCTGGTGAGAAACAATTTGTAGGACCCGAGATTGTTCAAATAACTGCTGACAAGGTTGCAACAGCCAGAGAAAAGTTGAAAGCGGCCAGAGATAGACAGAAAATGTATGCAAATCCACGGAGTCGTCCAGTATCGTTTGTTGTAGGGGAGTTAGTGTATTTGAAGGTCTCTCTGTGGAAGGGCGTAATTCGATTTGGAAAACGCGGGAAGTTAGCTCCCCGTTACATTGGTCCTTTCAAAATTCGTCAGATTGTAAATGACCAGACAGTTCCATTGGATCTCTCGGCAGAGCTTGCAGGTATTCATGATACATTCAATGTCTGCTACTTGAGAAAATGTAAAGTTGAAGACGAGAGTCAGATTCTCCCAGTGCACGAACTGAAAGTAGATTCAAAGAAGAGATTGATTGAAGAACCTGTTGAACTGTTAGATCGCAAAGTGACCAAGCTCCGAAAGAAGCAGATACCGATGGTATTGGTCAAGTGGAAATACAGTTTAGGTTCTGATTTGACGTGGGAGACTGAGGTGGAAATGAAAAATAGATACCCTCGTTTGTTTGAGCAAGAAAGGATTCCGAGGACGGAATCCTCTTAAGGAGGAGAGATTTGTAACATCCGCAACCCTGGGCTAGGAGATTAGCGGGTTGGCGGTACGTAATTGGTTTGCGTTATTTGATTATGTGTTTTATTATACTAAGTGATTATGTGTTTTAAAAAGGGTAATTGAGTAATATGAGTTTATAAATATATATAAGTTACTGTTGGAATATATAAAAGGAAAAAGAAAGTACAAGTGTGTATGTATGTATGTTGGTATGTATGTATGTGTGCATGAGTTAAAAGAATAGGATTTCAATAAAAATCATCTTGCCACCTCCTGCTTACTTTAAACAAATTATGTATGTATGCGTGGTGTAATATCTGTTCATTTTCTTGAAAGTGAAAAGGTGTAAGTGTGTGTATCTTGAGAGCAAAACCATTTGTGAAGAAAGTTGCCAACTTGAAATCCTAAGATCAAGATTTTGTGATCTTTAATTCAAAAGAAAGGTAATATGGTGGTTGTAACTTGATATAATACATGTTGATGTGTTTAAATAGTGAAAAGCATGAATTTATGTGGTTACACCATTTTTGAGTTTGAAAGAAACTTGGTAAATGGGTTTTGAATGATTTGATGTTATGAAGGAGTAAAAACATGTTTTTGGTGATCTATATGCATGGTAAAAGCTAAATATGTGTTTTGGTAGAAGTCTTATGAAGTTGGAATGAGTTTTGGAGGAGTTTGACTGAAAATCCGACCCTATATGGAAGATGATAATCTGGAAGCACGAACGTAGCGGCGCTACGCAAGGGTGTCGTGGCGCGACATTCATGAAAACCGAAACTAGGGTTTCGGATTTAGCGAAATCCGAGTGTTGTGCTTGTGTACATGGGAAATCCGATTAAAGTTAGTGAAATCCGACCATAAATCCGAAGACCAACACGAATCCGCATACAAATCTGATTCTAGAGCAAATCCGAAAGTGAAATCCGAATGCTAGTTCTCGGATTTGAAATCCGATGCACGTCGCGGCGCAACAAACCCCAAATCCGATTATTTACATATTTTTGTATATTTTTGCTTGGTTTGAGATAGTTTATTTATTATGTGATTTAATTGAGATGTTTTGATAAATTTGAGATATAAATATATATGAGAAAATATATTTATATATTCGTGACTGATTTGATTGTTGCTGTGATTTCAGGCAATCCAAAGACTTAGTAAGATTAGACTTTTGAGCCCGTGTTGATTTTTGAGGTGAGTGGGCGTTGATCGCGGACGGTAAAGATTTCGGTTAATGTTATTGGTGTGATGCATGATTGTGATTGGATTGGATTGATTGAACTGTTGATTGTGATATTGATTGTTGATATCTGCTGCATGAATATTTGGTCGATACGCACTCTTAGTATGAATTCGAGTTGCGTTGGGAAGTCAGCTATATGTAGAATTGGGTTGGGCTCGTTCACTGATTGGTGGAACAGTGTTAGCCTTACTGGTGCATACGCTGCACCAGAGGAGGAGTGCATTGTGCTAATTCAGTGGAGGGCTATCGGTAAACCTTTGCTTTGGCCGGCATTGGTTGTAGGTTCTGCGTCGAACTGCCGGTCTTCTCGGGATACATGATTACATGCTTTGATATTGATCGTGAATGTTTGCTTTTGGTGTTTAGCCTCTACTCACTTAGCTTTGTGCTAATTCCCCTCAGTTGTTGCTTTTGCAGGTTCGTGTTTGTGAGTTTGGCAGAAGGAAAGAGATGACCTGACTCTGATATTATTTTTGAAACAAAACGAGCATGTTGTTTTTGTAACACACAATGATACTTATTTTGTGAACAATGTTTGTACAGTGGTTAATTTTGAGTTGTATGTAAATGGTTTGTTTATTTAAAAGCTTCCGTAGCGTATTTAAAAAAATGGCTTGTGATTTTACGGTGTTACAAGTTTATCAAAGATTTTTCTAAAATCGCGAATCCCATGACTAAGTTGACTCGCAAGGAGGTTCCATTTAAGCGGAATGATGAATAGGAAAGGGCTTTTCAGACGCTGAAACGACTTTTATGTCAGAATCCTATTCTTGCTATACTGGATGGCTCTGATGACTTCATAGTTTATGGTGATGCTTCACTTGCAGGGTTGGGTTGTGTATTGATGCAACGAGATAGAGTTATTGCGTATGCTTCTCCTTAGTTGAAACCTAATGAGAAGAACTATCCAACCCATGATTTGGAATTGGCAGCTGTGGTTTTTGCGTTAAAGTTATGGAGTTATTATCTTTATGGTACAAAATGCGTTATTTGTATGGATCACAAAAACCTACAATATGTATTTTCTCAAAAGGAACTTAATATGCGACATAGGCGATGGCTGGAACTTGTTAAAGATTATGATTGCGAGATTCGTTATCATTCAGGAAAAGCCAACGTGGTAGCTGATGCTTTGAGTCGCAAGGGAGTTAGTGATAATATAAAGTTTATGCGAATTGAAATAATTTCTGACTTAATTGATCGATTGAAGGCAGCTCAGTTGGAAGCCTTGAAGGATGAAAATTTGAAGTTAGAGATTATGATAAAGAAAAAGAAGGATCTGAATGATGATTCTAGGGGATTGAAGGTTTACCAATATCGTGTATGGGTGCCTTTGCTTGGAGGTCTTCGGAATTTGATTTTGACTGAGGCACATAAATCTAGACTATCTGTTCATCCAGGTAGCACGAAAATGTATAACGATCTGAAGGTGCTATATTGGTGGCCTACAATGAAGACAGATGTTGCACAATTTGTGGAGTCTTGCCATATTTGTGCACAGGTTAAGGCAGAGCACCAAAAACCCTATGGATCACTAAAACAGTTGCAGATTCCAAAGTGGAAGTGGGAGCACATAACGATGGATTTCGTAACCAAACTTCCATGTACGCAGAGGAATCATGATATGATTTGGGTGATCGTTGATAGATTGACCAAGAGTGCTCACTTCTTGGCTACCAGTGAGACGGCATCACTCAGTAAGTTGGCTCAGTTGTATATTGACGAAGTTATTTCCCGACATGGTATACCGCTTTCGATTGTATCGGACAGAGATTCCAGGTTTGTGTTTAACTTCTGGAACAGTTTACAGCGGGAGTTGGGTACACGTGTTAATCTGTGTAACACCGGAAAATCACAAGCCATTTTTTTAAATACGCTGCGGAAGCTTAATACAAACCAACTTAATAACATAAATCTCAATATTTACAATTATACAATCTTTGTTCAAAAGTTAACATAACTATCACTGTTTGGTGTTACAAAAATACTGACTCGTCTCTTTTAAAACTAGTATCAGAGTGTGGTCAACTCTTCCTTCTTCAACGCAAACACAAACCTGCAAAACATCAACTGAGGGGAATTAGCACAAAGCTAAGTGAAGTAAAGGCTAAAACATCAAATGCAAACATTCACAATCAACATCAATCATATAATCACATATCACGAGAACACCGGCGGTTCGGCGCAGAACCTACAACCAATGCCGGCCAAAGCAAAGGCTTCCCGATAGCTTTCCACTAAATTGGCACATTAAACTCCACCTCTGAGCAACAAATGCAACAGAAGGGCTACTACTGTTCAACCAACCAGTTAGACAAGCCCAACCCAAGTCCACGTATAGCTGACTTCTCAATGCAACTCAAAATCATCCTAAGAGTGCGTATCGACCAAATAGTCATGCAACAGTTATCAACAATCAATATCACAATCAGCAATTCAATTAATCCAATCTCAATCCACAATCATGTATCACATCAATAATATTAACTTCAATCTTTACCATCCGCGATTAACGTCCACTCACCTTAGTTTCAGCTTGAACTCAGATATCTAATTTTACTGAGCTTTTGGATTGCCTGAAAACACAACAATAACCAAATCAGTCTCAACCTCATAAATATATCTATCCATATATTTATAAATCATTCATCAAACAATAACAAAAAATAAACAAATACAAATTCCAAACACAATGTATCGGATTTCTCTTATTGTCGGATTTCATCGAAATCTCGGATTCCCAAGAATCCGCAACTCAGAGTGTCGAATTTGCCACTGTTAGATTTGTCTTAATCGGATTTCAAGCATTCGGAATCAAGAGTATCGGATTTCACTAAGTCCCAGTTTTCATATGTATCGGATTAGGGTTCTGCTACGGATTTACATGTCTCGGATTTCTATCATCGGATTCTATGGCTCGGATTACACATGTATCGGATTCCTAAGACTTGGTTAATCGAGTGTAGGATTTCACATGTAAGAATCGGATTCTAGTATAGGATTTCTAGTCTCGGTTTTGGTTATAGGATTTTGGTTCCATCGGATTTGGAGTTCCGGATTTCAAGTACTTGGTTTATAACAATCGGATTTAAGGTTTCGGATTACAAGTATCGGTTTTCCAAACTATCGGAATTCATCTTCTTCCCCAATACTAAAACCGCCAGTTCATAAGTTCATTAAATCCGCCATCTTCAAAACTTCATAACTCAAATCCAGGTTTTCATAAATTCATCATATCATCTCTGAATCATAATAAAACACTTTTTAAACACATATTCATGCATCAATATACCATTTTAACATACAAATCATATGAACACAAAAACCGACTCAAAAACTGATGTTCTTCAAAAACCGATTCTATGGTTCATCATGTAATCATGTTAATTCTATAAGAATTCAATCTAGTAAACATTTAATCATGATGGCAATAACATCTAACCTTGAATCTTGAATTCAAATCACACAAATGGGAAATCCGATGGTTTCTTTTCTTCTTCTTCGGTTTTCTTCTTTGGCAGAGAACAATACACAAACACTCACTTTCACCTTTTCTTAATTGCGATAATGCATGCTTATTTCACTAACCCCCACGTATACAATCATAGAAGTAGGAGGTGGCATCCACCTTTTCTAAATGACATACACGTACACAATTAACATACATACATACAAATACATACATGCATGCAAACATACGGTTCTACATACATACATTCAATACAACACATTAATACTAACACCTATTTTAATTAATCAAACAATTAATCACTTAATCATATTAAAAACAAATAAACACGTACCTCAAACCCGCTAATTTCCTAGCCCAGGTTTGCGGGTGTTACAAATCTCTCTCCCTTGAGAGGATTCCGTCCTCGGAATCCTTTCTTGCTCATACAAGTGAGGATATCTATCCTTCATCTCTGACTCAGTCTCCTATGTTAAATCAGAACCAAGACTGTGCTTCCACTTGACCAATACCATTGGTATCTGTTTCTTTCGGAGCTTGGTCACTTTGCGATCCAACAGTTCCACAGGTTCTTTTGTCAATCTTTTCTTAGAATCAACTTTCAGTTCTTGCACTGGGAGAATTTGACTTTCATCTTCAACCTTGCATTTCCTACGTTAAATGTGTCATGAATACCTGCAAGCTCTGCTGGGAGATCCAGTGTAACTGTCTGGTCATTCACAATCTGACGTATGCGGAAGGGACCAATGTAACGAGGAGCTAACTTCCCGCGTTTAGCGAAACGAATCACACCCTTCCACGGGGAAACCTTCAAGTACACTAACTCTCCCACATCAAACTTAACTAGGCGACGGTGTGGATCTGCATACATTTTCTGCCTATCTCTGGCAGCTTCCAACTTGTCTCTAGCGATAGCAACCTTATCAGCTGTTATATGAACTATCTCGGGCCCTGTAAATTTTTTCTCACCCGCCTCTAACCAACATGTCGGAGTACGGCAGCGATGGCCGTATAACATCTCGTACGGAGGCATCCCAATACTGGAGTGGTAAGAATTATTGTACGCAAACTCTATCAACGACAGGTGCGAATCCCAAGATCTACCATACTCAATCACACAAGCACGTAACATATCTTCAAGTGTTTGTATGGTTCATTCAGTCTGACCTCAGTCTGGGGATGATAGGCAGTACTCAAATTGATTCTTGTCCCCAACTCTCTCTATAAACTCCTCCAGAAGTTAGAAATGAATCTGGAGTCTCTATCAGATACAATCGACAACGGCATGCCATGCCTCGCAACAATCTCGTTAACATACAGTTGAGCCAACTTACTCAGAGAAGCCGTCTCACTTGTAGCCAGAAAGTGAGCGCTCTTTGTCAGCTGATCCACAATTACCCATATCATATCATTATTCTTCTGAGTTCGCGGAAGTTTAGTTACGAAATCCATCGTTATGTGTTCCCACTTCCACTTAGGAATCTCCAACTGTTTCAAGGATCCGTAAGGCTTCTGATGCTCGGCCTTCACCTGTGCACAGATACGGCATGATTCCACAAACTGTGCCACATCTGCTTTCATAGTAGGCCACTAGTAAAACACTTTCAGGTCGTTGTACATTTTAGTGCTTCCTGGGTGTACTGACAATCTTGACTTGTGTGCTTCTGTCAAAATCAGCTTCCTCAACTCCCCAAGCATATGCACCCACACACGAGTCTTATTTACTTTTAATCCACGAGAATCATCAGCAAGTTCATCCTTACGTTTCTTCATCAGTTCATTCTTCAAGTTTTCTTCCTTTAGAGCCTCCAACTGTGCAGATTTTAGTCTATCCACTAGATCAGATACAATCTCTATACGCATAAACTGGATAGAACTTCCCGCTTCCTTGCGGCTCAAGGCATCTGCTACCACGTTTGCTTTCCCTGGGTGATATCTGATTTCGCAATCATAGTCTTTAATCAATTTCACCCATCTTCTCTGTCTCATGTTCAACTCTTTCTGTGTAAATACGTACTGTAGGCTCTTATGATCTGTACAAATCACACACTTGGTACCATACAAGTAGTGTCTCCACAGTTTATGGGCAAATACAACTGCTGCCAGTTCTAGATCATGTGTCGGGTAATTCTTCTCATGTGGTTTCAACTGCCTTGAAGCATACGCAATCACCCGATCCCTCTGCATAAGTACACAACCCAATCAAGCAAACGACGCATCACAATAGACAATGAAATCTTCTGATCCACTTGGCAATGCAAGAATGGGGGCTGTTTCAACATTTGGAAGGATTTATCTTGTTCACTGCCCTATACAAACTTCACATCTTTTCGAGTCAACTTTGTCAGCAGACCCGCAATCTTGGAGAAGTCTTTAATAAACCTGCGGTAATACCCAGCTAACCCCAGAAAACTCTCGATCTCTGACGGTGTCTTTGGGGCGTTCCAGTTCATAACTGCCTCCACTTTCGAAGGATCCACTTTTACTCGTTCGTTACAGATCACATGCCCCAAGAATTGTACCTCTCTTAACCAGAATTTGCATTTTGAGAACTTGGCAAACAGATGTTCATTCTTCAGAGTCTCCAGAACCTGTCTCAAATGTTGTTCATGTTCCAACTTAGTCTTTGAGTATATCAGGATGTCGTCGATGAAAACTATTACAAAATTATCCAAGAATGGTCGACAGACCTTGTTCATTAAATCCATGAAAATCGCAGGTTCGTTGGTTAACCCGAACGGCATAACCAAAAACTCATAATGCCTGTAACGCGTATGAAAGGTCGTCCATGACACATCTTCTTCTGAAACACGTACCTGGTGATACCCTGATCTCAAATCAATTTTAGAAAAGAATGAAGCTCCCTGTAGTTGATCAAACAGATCATCAATTCTTGGTAACGGATACTTGTTCTTTATCGTTCTCTTATTTAGTTCACGGTAGTTGATACACATTCGCAGCGTACCGTCTTTCTTCTTTACAAACAGAACCGGTGCTCCCCACGGAGATGAACTAGGACAAATGAAACCCTTATCTAACAGATCTTGTATCTGATTCATCATTTCCCGAATCTCTGAAGGTGCCAACCTGTACGGTGCTTTCGCCACTGGCCGGGAACCTGGAATCAGGTCTAATTTGAACTCTACCTCACGTACTGGAGATAGCCCTGGTAATTCCTCTAGAAACACCTCCGGGTATTCCGTTACCACCCGGATGTCCTTCATAGTCTGCTTCTCTTTCTTTCCATCAATTACATATGCTAGGTATGATTCGCAACCTTTACCCAATGCCTTCTTAGCCTTCAATCACGAGATTATAGGAATCACAGACCCAGCTTTTTCTCCCCTCACTACTACTCTCGTGCCATCAGCCGATGGAAAGGAGATCAACTTCTTGTGGCACTTGATACTGGCCTGATTCAGACTCAGCCAATCCATCCCGAGCACCACATCGAACCCAGAGAACAGCATTACAAGAAAATAAACAGGAAAGCAAATACCATCTATGTCTATCTTGGCTCCAGACACAGCATTCGTGACCGGAACCATCATACCATCAGCTATCTTTATCTCTAAAGCAGTAGCAAGTTCAATTAAAGGCACGTTTAACCTACCACAGAATTCTACAAATACAAAGGATTTGCCCCTGAATCAAATAACACTCTAGCAGGAGTAGAGTTTATCAAAAACATACCGGTTATCACATCATCTGTGGTAGTGGCATCATCCACTGTCATCTTGAATGCCCGACCCTCAGCAGTGGGTGGGTTCTTTCTTTTCTTCCCAGCTGAAGATAATCCCCCAGCTCCTCCCCCTCCTGACCCTGCTTTCTTACTCAGTGGGCAATCACCAACCCAGTGCCCCTCCTTTTGATAGTTCCAGCAGACGCTCCTCGGCAGTCTGCAGTTTTTCAAGTCATGGCCAAATTGGCCACATTTCACACACCTCATGGATTGGGGCGTACACTGCCCATGATGATATGGCTTGCACCTGTTGCACCAAGGTGCCCTCTGAGCAGACCCACCTGTAGTAGACGTCCTACTCTGATTACCCTGTCGGTTTCCACTGCCCTGCCCTTCTTGCCTTTATTGAGTGTTATAGTGTTCAAATCTCGATTTCTGTTGGGAAATTCTTTCCCTACTCAACCTGTTTCTTGCTATCAAATCCCCTTCAGCCGACTTGGCTAAAGTGAATGCCTAGGATAGTGTAGTAGCCCACCTGGTGGCACTACGGTGATCAGGATGTAACGCTCCGACATAATGTGCAATCTTGGACTTTTCATCTGGCACCCAATGTTTTGCAAATCTCATCTTTTCGTTGAATTTCCCGATGAGTTGATCTACAGTCATATTTCCTGTCATCTGCAACTCCATAAATTCCCTCTTAATCTTTGCAATCTCAAAAGTACCACAGTATTGCTCGCAAAGTTTCTCCTGGAATTGACTCCAGGTGATGCTCTCCTGCTGTTGCTCTGTGAAATGGCCGGTAATCGAATCCCACCAGACCATAGCGTCTCCCTTCAGCATCCTCGATGAGTATTTTACTTTTAACTCATGTTCGCAATTGCAGGCATCCAATGCCTTCGCCATTTCCCTAAGCCAGTTCAAGGTGATACTGGGATCAGAAATTCCCCGGTATTCAGAAGGCTTGCAGTTAAGGAACTGTTTGTAAGTGCATGGTTGTTTGTATCCTGGAAACGCAAATGGATAACCTCGAGGTTATGGATACGGATAGAAGAGTGGTTGCTGCATCATCTGAGTCATTGGTGGTAAAGGTGTTGACACTGGTGGTATGGTTTCTTGTGTGGATATCGCAGTTGGTACAAGGTTTGGTTGAGATTGGTTCAATCTCTGTCCCATGTTAAGGACTTTAGTTCGAAGATCCATCAACTTATTTTCTAGTTTGAAGATGTATTCGCTCTGATCTTCTTCTTGCTCCTGGCTAGACGTTCCGGCTTGGTTTATATTACTCAAGTCTTCAATAACCGGTGCCTCTGCTATAGATTGGATCACAGGAGGTAGGATGGGAGTCTCTCTGTCAGCCATAATCTGTTACAATCACATCACCTCATAGCTTATTAGCATAAACCGTTAGTATCCAAAATACTAACTACTACAAACAACTTTAACTCACCCTAATTCCCCCGAAGGAAAGCTTGACCCGTCACGAGCCAAGATTTGGGAATGCAACACTCTAGCCGTGCATGCATCGCCAAACCTAGGCTCTGATACCAAACTGTAACACCGGAAAATCACAAGCCATTTTTTAAATACGCTGTGGAAGCTTAATACAAACCAACTTAATAACATAAATCTCAATATTTACAATTATACAATCTTTGTTCAAAAGTTAACATAACTATCACTCTTTGGTGTTACAAAAATACTGGCTCGTCTCTTTTAAAACTAGTATCAGAGTGTGGTCAACTCTTCCTTCTTCAACGCAAACACGAACCTGCATAACATCAACTAAGGGGAAATTAGCACAAAGCTAAGTGAGTAGAGGCTAAAACATCAAATGCAAACATTCACAATCAACATCAATCATGTAATCATATATCACGAGAAGACCGGCGGTGCGGCACAGAACCTACAACCAATGCCGGCCAAAGCAAAGGTTTACCGATAGCTTTCCACTGAATTGGCACAGTAAACTCCACCTCTGAGCAACAAATGCAACAGAAGGGCTACTACTATTCAACCAACCAGTTAGACAAGCCCAACCCAAGTCCACGTATAGCTGACTTCTCAACGCAACTCAAAATCATCCTAAGAGCGCGTATCGACCAAATAGTCATGCAGCAGTTATCAACAATCAATATCACAATCAGCAGTCCAATCAATCCAATCTCAATCCACAATCATGCATCACATCAATAATATTAACTGCAATCTTTACCATCCGCGATTAACGTCCACTCACCTCAGTTTCAGCTTGAACTCAGATATCTAATTTTACTGAGCTTTTGGATTGCCTGAAAACACAGCAATAACCAAATCAGTCTCAACCTCAAAAATATATCTATCCATATAATTATAAATCATTCATCAAACAATAAAACACAATAAACAAATACAAATTCCAAACACAATGTATCAGATTTCTCTTAAGGTAGCGTTTGGTTGGCAGGAATCCTTGGGATTCTGTAGGAATTGGAATCCAATTCCTAAGGATTCCTGTGTTTGGTTCACTTTAATGAGGGAATCTGAAGGAATTGGAATCCATCAAATGAGGGAATGTGGAATATTACCTTGTTATCTTTAAACATTTCTATAGCCCTAAGGGGGCGTTTGGTTCGCAGATTTTTTTCATGGGATTTGCATTCTGTCAAGGGATTGGGAATTTGCAGGAATTGCATTTGGCAGGATTGTGAATCCTATCCTGTGTTTGGTTGACAAAATCTGTCAGGATTTGCATTCCTGAAATCCTGTTTGTTTGGTAATTCAATCAAAGGATTTGGATTGTTTCAGTGACAAATGACAGAATTACCCTTCAGTTATATTTTAAACAGTTTTTATTGTTTAATTAATTATTTAATAAATAAATAATAACTAATTAATTTACACTATTTAATAATAAAAAATGTAACTAAAATTTAAGCATAATAGTTCCAAAAAGTCTAACACATAACTCAATAATAATAATAATAATAATAATAATAATAATAATAATAATAATAATAATAATAATAAGGTTAAGTGAGGGTAAAATGGTAATTGGCACATTCCCCTCTATCAAGGATTTTAAAATACCATGGGGGGTGGTGGTATTTCCTAATTCCTTCATATGAGGGAATTGGTGGGATTTCTTTAAAATCCCATCATTTGAAATCCCTAGCTTTTTTCCTAAACAAACACAGGATTTCTTGGGTTTTTAATTCCCAATCCTAGGAATTCCCAAGGAATGCAGTGAACCAAACAGGGCCTAATATATCTATCTATTTCCATCGACATAACACGTGAGTCGACTCTACCCTCCAAACACCGACGCTTTTGCCTCCGCCTCCGTCTCTAGACCCTCCACCGTAGCCTTCCTCCATCGCCGCCTCCGGACCCTCCGCCGCAGCCTTCCTTCGCCGTCGCCTCCGGAACCTCCGCCGCAGCCTTCCTCCGTCGCTGCCTCCCGACCCTCCGTCGTAGTCTTCCTCCCTCGCCGTCGCCTCTAGACCCTCCGCCGCAGCCTTCCTCCATCGCCGTCGCCTCTAGACCCTCCGCCGTAGCCTTCCTCTGTCGCCGTCGCCTCCGGACCCTCCCCCACAGTCTTCCTCCACCGCAGACTTCCTCCTCCGCCGCCTCCAGACCCTCTGTTGCAGCCTTCCTCCGTCGTAGTGTCCAGACCCTCCGCCGCACCCTTCTTCCGTTGTAGTCTCTAGACCCTCCGCCGCGCCCTTCCTCCGTCGCAGTCTCTAGACCCTCCGCCACACCCTTCCTCCGTCGCAGTCTCTAGACCCTCCGCCATACCCTTCCTCCCTCGCAGTCCCCAGACCCTCCGTTGCAGCCTTCCTCCGCCGCCGCCTCCAGACCCTCCGTCGGAGCATCTTCTTCATCAGTCGCAGTCACCAGATTTCACCATTCCATCGTCAGCTTCCGCCTTAGCTTCATATGAGTATCCCTTCTCTCGATCTCTCGTTGCTTTCCTCCACAATGTTGAATCGTTTTGACTTACTATGTGAAATAGATGATTTAAGACTGATGATACTTGAATTTATGCAGATGTGTATTGTAATAATATTAATTTATGATGTTTATTAGCGTGATTTTCATAATTTATTGATATGAATGTTCAATCAATAAAATGGAATTTTAATATTTTTATAATTTATATAATATATTTTTATATAAAAGTTATAAAACAAACTAAAAATAAGTAAAAGAACAAGAAAGACAATTCTGTCATTTTACATTACTGAAACCAAATTCCAATTCCATTTCCTGCCAACCAAACAGATCACAGATTCAAATTCCAATTCCTGACAAATTCCAATTCCTTCACAGATTCCAATTCTCTCAGAAACATTCTGCGATCAAGCATTCGGAATCAAGAGTATCGGATTTCACTAAGTCCCGGTTTTCATATGTATCGGATTTGGGTTCTGCTACGGATTTCCAAGTCTCGGATTTCTATCATCGGATTCTATGGCTCGGATTACACATATATCAGATTCCTAAGACTTGGTTAATCGAGTGTAGGATTTCACATGTAACAATCGGATTCTAGTATAGGATTTCTAGTCTTGGTTTTGGTTATAGGATTTTGGTTCCATCGGATTTGGAGTTCTGGATTTCAAGTACTTGGTTTATAACAATCGGATTTAAGGTTTCGGATTACAAGTATCGGTTTTCCAAACTATCGGAATTCATCTTCTTCCCCAACATAAAACTGAATCAAATGAGTCAACAAGGCAGACTCATTTGCGGCTAAGAAATGAACATCAATTTCGGAACATCGAATCGTTGCGGATGATCATAAGATCTCTAGTATTCATCTCAACTTACGTACATATCTGACATCGTCATAATCTTCATAAATTTAACTCCCGTTGATGGTCCTCTATGGCTTAAGGCATTTGTTACAACACTGGCTTCACCAGGGAGGTAACAGATTTTACAATAGACAGTAAAGTCTTCCAAACCCTCAAGCAAGGTGAGGATCGGAGCTTCACATAATAATCACTTCGAGCTCTAAAATATTTCCTCTAGAGCTTCCGACCATACAACAGATATGACAGATACATCTTTACGAGTCCGTTTAGCCAACAGACCCGCAAACTTCAAGAAATTGCGGATAAACCGCCAATAGTAGTCAGTTAAGGCAAAGAGACTTTTAATTTCAAAAGGAGTTCGAGGAACTCCCTAATTCATCACATCTTCTATCTTAGCTGGATCTACTTGACACAGTCCTTACAGATGGTACGACTAAGGAAATACATTTCCCTTAGCCCGAACTCACACTTAGACAACTTGGCGTACAATTGTTCTCATTTAAGAAATTCGAGAACATATCACAGATAGAGCTCTAGCCACCGCAGTAGCTCCCGGAACAACTTAATCTTACTAGTGACATCACTAACCGGAGGTAAAGCCGGCAGTTCTTCAGGAAACACATAAGGGTACTCAAACGTTACTCTGATATGTTGGACTGGTCGTTTCTCTATCTTGGCATCAATAATTATGCGAAGAACGAGTCACAACTTTTGAAATAGACTTCTAAGTTCTTATCAACGGAGATAACAGGAATATCAGACTCTTGTCGTTCTCCACGAACTATAGCATAAGATTCATCAGAAGAGGAATCTTAATCATCTTCTTGGAAAAGAGAATCTCGGCATCACGCTTGCTGAATTAATCCATTCCAATTACCGCACCAAAGCCCGTAATAGGCATAACAAAGAATGAGATAGGGAAACTACTTCCCTTGACACCAAAAACAACTTTTGGAGCTTTCTCCATAACAAAACTATGTTACCGTTAACAACCTTCATATTAAGCGAATTAACCAACTTGGAAACAGGTAATTTCAACATTTACAACAACATAACAGAGACAAAGGAGTAGGTAGCTCTAGAGTAGAACAACACAAAAATAGGATTACAGCTAATAAGGAATGCACTCGGAATAACGTCCCCCGTTGCTTTCACCTCCTCCGTTGTCATCTAGTAGAATGCCTTCCCTTTATCACGAGATGCATTATCTTGCTTTTGCCTTTGGGAAGGCCCACCAGTTTCAAGACTCTGTCTATTAGGACAATCAATCCACTTGTGACCGGGCTTGCAACATTGATAACAAACAGCTTCCTGGTATACACATTCGATATTTCATGACCTATCCGTCCGCATCTCCAACATCTTCTAGTGGCTTTGGAGCATTCTCCTAAATGGTAGGTACGACATTGGGAACACCAAAGGTTGTCGGATCTTGGTTTCCTGGAAACGTCAACTTTACCACCTTCAAAGGTTTTCCTTTTCGAAGGACCCAATTTTTGCAATGGCTGAAACTTCCTTTTACAGCCCTTGCTAGTAGCTTCATCCCTGCACTGTACAGTAATCACGGGGTTATCACTCCCCTTGATTGTCAGAGACTTGTTTGACAAAAACTTCGAATCCGTCTTGCGCGTCTCATCTAACTTGGTATGGAACAAGAACTCCTTGGCTAACCGAAGCTCTTCCTCTAGACGATGTATATAAGCTATCTGATCTAACTCAGATCTACCACTTTCAGCATTGTGCTGAAAACGTTCATTTTCAGGTTGATGAGGCAAATGTGAAGAAGCCACATCTTCTACATCTTTCAGAGCATGCTCTGTATTCCCACGTTCGGCAGACATCTTTTCTAACTTTCTATACGGTAGAGAAGGAACAGTTAATACTCTATCTCACTCACTTATCTTACCTACAAGTCATCGTACAATATAGCATACATATAAAACTCTTACTCAAACCCCCCCCATAGGAACACTTAATGGTCGGGCCCGTGCTCGAGATCGAATACTCTTACAAGTACCCAATTCACTCAAACTTAGGCTCTGATACCTATTTGTAACACCGCTTCTAAAAACAGTTACTTTAGTGATAATTCAGGTTTAGCAGCGGAAATTTTTCTTTTAATATTAACAAATGGTTAATTACATCATCTTTGTTTCCAAACATTCATTGGTGTGTTACCTAACATACAGGAACCGACCATAATGCATCTTACTACATTACATAACAAAATCAAGTGTTCCAACCCACAAAGGGCATTTACATCAAAATCACCTGCCTCTCCAGGCCTTCTAGTCTTTACCTGGAAAGGGAAATCGTAGCACCATTAGCTAACACTTAGCTAGTGAGTACATACTTAGCACAAGTATCAATACAGTGAGTCATGTAGCAGACACATCATACATATCATATCACACATATCGTATCATACACATCATATCGTACATATAATATCACACATATCGTATCGTACACATCATATCGTACATAAGCAAGCATTACTAGCTTAACACATAGCGGTGTGCTGACAAGATCAGTAGGAGTCATATTTTGCAGGGGAGTCTGTCCTGCTCAATAACCCAGACCGGGGAATCGGACACAACCATCCGCGCTGGTGGGGGAGCATAAAGCAGTCCACCAAGCATCGTTCACGGAGCCAAAGACTCTTCAAGTAATCCAGCCGTTATCCAGCCGATTACTAGTCACGTTAAGGGACGGCGGTTCTGCAGAACCTCGATCCGGGATGCACCCCGAATCACCGTTATATCCCGAAATGACCGAAGTCCTGTTGGGATCTAGCTAACCGGCTGATCTTAACCATGCGTCAGATATCAGATGTCAGATGTCAGATGGTCTGCAGACCGTGCACATGCACATAAACGTACATTTGATCCCACAGGGATCCATCTTTATCATTTTCATATATCGTACATAGGATCCCATAGAGATCCATCATGCAATCATTCATTCATACTTTCACATGCATCATCATACACTTCATCATTCATGCACATCATCAGATATTAACTAAGCGGTTCCAATCTGGACCCGCTAGCATGCACCTGTTACACATCTTACAAGCAGTCACAACATCATTCAGAAACTTACACTCATGTTCTTAAGCATACCTGCATAGACAGGTTAGACACACATACACATTCATACAGTCATCTTAGCATGCAAAACATACTCTACTGATTCTCATGAAAGTAGGCACTCACCTGATTAGCTCACCACGTTCGTTTACTTAACACTAGTTCAGATGAAACGTTCACCTAAAACATTCGGCAATCGCGTTAAGCGTTTGCACGCATCAAGTTCTATTACTAGAACACTTGCAAGACCTCCCTAATATTCATGAATCATTCATTAAACTCACTTCAAACGCTACATAACCTATTCAACAAGAACATGTACAAAAAAACACATCCTTGCTTAAAAGACCCCGTCGCGCCGCGACGCCTGAAAGTCGAACTAGAAGTCATTTAATCCATGCAAAAATCGGATCAAATAATCACATGAGCTATCCGACAGTCGGACCAACACGTCGGATGGGTCATCCGACTATCGGACCCAAAAGTCAGATGGTCTATTCGAAGGTCGGATCAAAAGTCGCATAGTGTATCTTCGACGGGGTCGCGCCGCGACACCAAACTTGTCGCGCCGCGATCTTCATTTTCCCAGATTATTATATTCTTTATTCATGTTCCAGCCAACTTCTAACTTTAATAATAAAAACCCAAATTTTCAAATATGTTAGTTTTCACTTTTAAAACATCTCAGAACTTGATATACCACCTATATGAATCTTATGAACATCTTAACACCTTTTAAAAACATCAAACATGAGAAACCCACTTGTCAAGTAAGCGCTCATGTTCTTCCATGGACTCTTCAACTCCAACAGCAACTTCTTGCCACAAAACATACATATTTCTAGTATAATACATGTGTAATCTTTACAACAAACATCTTACTAACCTTAGATTCAAGTTTACAGCTTCAAATCTCTAACTGCCTCTTTCAAGAACGTCTTTAAAAAAAACTCACGAGAGTAACAAGTGGGTGTTTTGAGAGTGTTTTCGCAATATTTGACTTTATAAGTCAATACACAAAACACAACATATATTTAAATCTTATCTAGAGGCAAACCGCCTCTGGACAAATATCTATCTCCTTTTTTTCTTTTCTTTATTCTTTTCTTTTATTTACTTTCTAAATAACACATACATACACAACAAATACATACATACTTAACATATAACATGCATGCATATATCTATTTAACATTAATACATCAAACACATACAAATAAAACACTCGCCTATTATATTAATTACATATGCGTACGTACTATTTAGAACTAGGCCCAAGTTGAGGATGTTACAAATCTACCCTCTTAAGAGGATTCCGTCCTCGGAATCCGCTCAGTGATAAACAGATGAGGGTATCTTGTCTCCATCACGTCCTCAACTTCCCAAGTCAGGTTTGGACCTAGGTTGTGCTTCCATTTCACAAGGACTAGCTTGATCATTTTCTTATGCAGCTTCTTGACCTTCGTGTCAAGAATCTCTACAGGTTCTTCTTCAACGTGGCACTTGTGTAAGTAAGACACGTTAAAGGTGTCATGTATACATATTAGCCAGAATTGTAATTAGTATAGATTAGAGGGATATAATGTGTAAATATTTTATCTATTTATATGCCTTGTACTCTATCTATTTCTATATACAATAACAACACAATTACCAAGTTCAACTTGGTATCAGAGCAGGCTTTGCCCCAGCCGGCCCTACAACCCTAAACCTATCTGTCAATTTCTTCAACCTTAAACCCACCTGCGGAAACTGACCTTCTTTTTTTTTCCGATTAGCATAGCAGGTCCACAATGGCCATCGCTGCCCTCTTTACAACCGAGAAAGCCTCCCATAACTCACACAAGTTTGCTTTTACCCTATCTCCAACCAATTATGGTTTCTGGAAAACAATGATTCAGCCTCTTCTCGTTACCAACAACCTAATCGGTTATGTTGATGGATCCATCCCTTGTCCTTCATCAGTAATTGCCTCTCCTGCTCAATCATCTGACAAAGATTCATCAAGTACAACTCAAACAAATCCCGACTACTCTGCATGGGTATCGAATGATGCTCATGTACGTATGCTTATTATCTCTACTATTTCCGATGCTTCTTTTTCACACGTACAAGGCACCACATCCAGAGACTTATGGCTGTCCCTTGAGCATGCATATGCTCCTCATTCAACCTCTAGAGAATACACGCTTAAAACTCAGCTTCTCAAGATTGAGATGAAAAGTGATGAATCTGCTTCAGCCTATCTTCACCGGGCAAAAGAATATGCCGATGCTCTTGCCAACATTGGTGAACCAATCAAGGAAAAGGATTTAGTTATCTTGGTTATCTCCGGCCTTCGTGAAGAATACAATGGTTTGAAATCTACCCTTCTTGCTCGACAGGTTCCCACGGCTTTTACCAAACTCCATGGATTTCTTTCTGATCATGACTATATGGTTACAAAATCAACCCCTGTTATTTCATCAGCACAAGCGTTTAATACCACATCTACAACCCGTTCTTCATCTTCAATAGCCGGTTCACAATCTGATACAATTCAAGTGCTTCAACAGCTTGTTTCTCAGCTGGGTTTTCAACTTCAACTAGTAACTCAACCACCCGCACAGGCCTTCTTTACCTCTAGCCCTCAAAACCCTCGAGGGCGTGGCTCACAAACTCACCATGGTCGGGGTTCTTTTCACAATCAGCAGCCTGGAGGAAATAGAAGTCAGTTTAGCTGGGCATCCAATCAAAACACGGTCTATGGTACATGTAATCGATGTGGCATAGGACATATACCTTCACATTGCCCAAACCGGGATCCAGCAACACTCAGATCACGTTCACAACAACCATCAGCAAACTTTGTGGATCCTTTCCCTCAACAGTCAACCACTTGGCTCCTAGACACTGGTGCAAACAGCTATGTTGCTCAGGATGTTTCCAGCCTCGACAGTCATGAACCCTACTACGGTAAGGATACTCTTCATGTTGGTAATGGTAAGGTCTTACCCATTCTTCATATTGGTCGTACTTGTCTTTTCTCTCCTTCCAAAACCTTTGCTATTTCTAATATTCTTCATGTTCCACAAATCAAACGCAATTTACTCTCTGTTCAAAAGTTTTGTCACGATAATCATGTTTTCTTTGAGTTTCACTCTACTTACTTTGCTGTGAAGGACATGTTTACACGCACTACCCTCCTCACGGGTCCAAGTAACAATGGGTTGTACTCCATCTGTCTTCCTCCAATCCGCTCGCTTCCAAAAGTTGCTTTCACCGCTTTTCGTTCCTTACCTGACATCTGGCATCAAAGACTTGGTCATCCACATTCTTAGCTTTTGCAAACAATGCTGTCGAGATATAGTCTTCCTATTTTAAATAAAAGTTCTAGTTCTTTTTGTACTTCATGTCACATAGGCAAATCATCAAAACTTCATTTGTTCTCTTCTAATAATAAAAGTGCTAATTTTTTGGATTTATTGTTCTGTGATGTTTGGGGTCCCGCACCCATTTCTTCTTCAGATGGTCATAACTATTTCATACTGTGTGTTGATGACTTTTCTCGCTATATGTGGATATTTCCTTTAAAACGCAAATCTGATGTTTTCCACCTTTTTAAACAATTTGTGACTCTTGTTGAACGACAATTCAACACCAAATTTAAATCGGTTCAAACTGATTGGGGGGGGGGCGAATTTCGAAATCTGTCCCAATTCTTCACTTCTATCGGGATTCTCTATCGTCTATCATGTCCTCATACTAGTGAACAAAATGGCCTGGTTGAAAGACGCCACCGACACGGGTGGAAACTGGTCTCACTCTTCTATCTCAATCGGGTGTTCCCTCTAGGTTTTGGCACTTTGCTTATGATACCGCGGTTTACCTAATTAACCGTATGCCCTCTCGTCATATATCCAACATCTCTCCCTTCGAACATGTTTTTCAGCGCAAACCCGACTTCTCGTTCTTAAGGGTCTTTGGCTCTCAATGTTTTCCACATCTCCGTCCTTATAATCAACACAGGATGGATTTTCGCTCTATTGCTTGTGTCTTTCTTGGGTACAGCCCCTCTCATCATGGTTATCGATGTCTTGATCCCACCACTAACCGTTTATACTGTAACATCCTCAACTTGGGCCTAGTTGTAATTAGTGTGTATGTATGTATAGATATTGTAATAAGAAGTATTATGTGAGTATTTATTGAATTAAATGGATGAGTAATTGTGAATTATGTGTTTGCATGTATGTATGTACGTGTGCATGTGCGAGTATATGTATGTATGTTAAGTGAATATGTGTGTATAGTTATTTGAGGAAACCCTCGAATGAAGAATGAGGCAACCGCCTCTGCCATACGTGAATATATATATTTATGTGGTAAGTTGACTTTAGTCAAACATAGCAAACACACACAAAACCGCAAGTTTTCTCTCGTCTCTCTACCTTCTCGCTCGGATTTCTAGAAGAAGAAAAGAAAGGAATCGGTTGTTGATCTTTAAGGTGAGCAACATGATTCTGATATGTTTAGAAGATTAGAAGCATGTATAACATGTTACGAACCATGAATCTATGCATGAACACCTTAAAGAATATGGAAAGCTCACTTTCTAAGTGGGTTTTGCATAAATGGTGTTCTTGTTGGGATTTCATGCGTATATGATGATTAGATGATGTTCTATAATGTTCTGGGCTTAAAGCGAGCCAAAATAAAGTTGTTTAGATGATTAAATGAAGCTATCGGAATCACAGTTGATGAAGTTGTCGGATTCCGCAACTATGAAGTTGTCGGAATCCGCATGTATTGGAAACCGAAGGAAGTGTCGGAATCCGATAGAAGTGTCGGATTCCGCAACTCTGTCGGATTTCACATTTTGTAGTTCTTTTAAGTATGAAATCCGCAAGTCTGTCGGATTTCCATGGTTTCCGATTCTAAGTGTCGGAATCCGATAAGTGTCGGATTTGAATGGAAGTATCGGATTTCCTTCTATGTATCCGAATCCGCGAGTGTTGGATTTTGTGTGCATTGTTGGAATTCATAAGTGTTGGAATCTGAATGTTAAGTATCGGATTTCATAGTCTGAAGGGTCGGATTTCATGAATCCGACAGAACCATCGGATTTCCCCCAAATCCGACAGTTTTGGCAGATTTGTGTATTGTCCAAAGTTAAATGTTGTTTTGTGAAGTCTTGAATGCACATGTGAATGATTGAAGTCAATGTGACATGCTAGGTGAACTTGTTAAAGGACTCAAGTCGAATACCTGTGCCTAATAATAGTTCAGGTGAGTGCCTACGACCATGAGACTAAGTAGAGTAAGGCTTGCCTGCAGAGTGACTATGTGTAACTAACTTGCTTTTGTAGGTACGCTCGAGGAGGTAAGTGTATGACTTGTATGATGTTAGAGTATGTGTAGGAGCATGTCAGTGGGTCCAGTTTGGAACCACTTAGTTAGTATATGATGTTATGCATGAATAACTACTTAATGATGTTATATGTAAGATGATGGATCCCGGTGGGATCAAATGTACGTATATGTGTATGTGACATGTCTGCAGACTATCTGACGCATGGTTAAGGTCAGCCGGTTAGCTGGATCCTAACAGGACTTTGGTTATTTCTGGATTTAACGGTGACTCGGGGTGCATCCCGGGTCAAGGTTCTGCAGAACCATCGTGCCTTAACGTGAGTGGTGATCAGCTGATTGTAGCTGGATTACCTGTAGAGCCTCTGGCTCTGTGAACGATGTTTGGTGGACTGCCTTGTGCTCCCCCACCAGTGCGGATTGGTCGTGTCTGATTCCCCGGTGTGAGTTGTTGAGCGGGATTGATTACCCTGCAAGACACGACTCTTACCGATCTTGTCAACACACCGCTATGTGTTAAGCTAGCAATGATTGTTTATGATATGACGCATGACTTGCTATATTGATGCTTATGATTGTATCTACTCACTAGCTAGTGTAGCTAATGATGCTATGTTTCCCTTTTCAGGTAAAGACTAGATGGCCTGCGAGGCGGGTTACTTTTGGGAGTTACATGCCCCTTGTGGGTGGAACACTTGTATTGTATGTTGTAATGTAAATAGATACAATGGTCGGTTTCTGTACTTGGTAACACCAACGTTGTTTTAAGAAGTTATTAATGTAAATAACTGTTTGGTTGTTTTAAAAAAAAAGAAAAATTTCCGTTGCTAAAATCTGTTTTGTCATTAAAGCAACTGAATTCAGAAACGTTGTTACAATTAGGTATGAGAGCCTAAGTTTGAGCGAATTGAGTATTTGTAAGAGTATTCGATCTCAAGCTCGGGCCCGACTATAAAGAAGTGTTCCTAAGGGGGGGATTGAGTGAGAGTTATATGTATGCTGATATTATATGATGATTTGTAAGTTCAGTCAATGAGATTGAGTATTAACTACTCTTTCTCTGTTATATAGAAAGTTGATATAAGATGTCTGCCGAGTGTGGCAATACAGAACAAGCTCTGAAAGAAATGGAAGATGAGGCTTCTCATATGCCTCATCAGGCTGAGGATCAGAGATCTCAGCATAATATTGGTGGTGGCAGACCTGAGCTAGATTAGGCTGTTATTATAAGGCGTCTGGAGGAGGAGCTTCAAGTGACAAAGGAGCTCTTACTACAAGTAATGTTGAACAAGCCTCGCAAGACTTGTTCATACAAGAAATTCTTGACCTGCCATCCTCCGACGTTCCAGGGGAGTGATAACCCCACAGTTACTATATAGTGGCTCCGGGAGATGGAGCAAGTTTTTAAGTCCTGTGAGTGTGAACCCGAGTACTGTGTCAAGTATGCAGTACGTATGTTGAAAGGCCGTGCCATCTTTTGGTGGGACACGGTAAAAGCCTCTGTTAATAAGGAGGTGTTGAATTCTCTCACCTGGGAGCAATTTTCTGAAAAGGTGCTCAAGAAATACTGCACCGATTATGACCTGGAAAGAATGGAGAGGGAATTCAATGATCTCCAAAAGGTGGATAAGCCGATCGAAGAACACATAACTGCATTCACTGACAAAATGCGGTTTGTTCCCCATCTAATTCCTGATGAGACCACCAAGATAAGGCGGTTTGTGGCAACTCTGCCACTAGAATTTCGCCCTCATGTACGGGCTGCTGTTGAACTGGATCGGGCTTTTGACATAGCCCGACAATTGGAAGGTGACCGTCTTTACTGCAAGGTCGAATCTGCCGGTGCAGGGTCAAAGAGGAAATTTCAACCGTCTGACAAATCGGGTCCTTCCAAAGGACAATCCTCAGCAGGCGGGAAGACTGATTCCTCAAAGAAGCCGAGGCCTAATTCTCCTTGGTGTAATCCGTGCCATACATACCACTCTGGTAAGTGTTCTAACTCTACTAGACGTTGCTGGAGGTGCGGGCAGAAGGGCCACACTACGATAGAGTGTGGTTTCAAAGAGGACGTTTGTTATCGGTGCCACAAGCCCGGGCACAAGCTGACTGATTACCCAGACAGACAAAGTGCTGGAGCTAAAGGGTCTTCTTCTTCTCGAGGTCCTAAAAGAGATGACGCGCCCTGCGCGAAAGGCAGGGCTTTCCAGATGACGGCGGATGAGGCCAAAGCAGCAGGGGATGTTGTTACGGGTACTTTCCTTATTAATTTTATCCCTGCTAGTGTTTTATTTGACTCTAGAGCTACCTACTCCTTTGTATATATGGCCTGTCATAGAAGATTACAGTTACCTGTTGCTCCTTTGACTGAGCCGCTCAGAGTAGAGGTCACTGACGGCAAAGTAGTCTCTGTTACAGAGAAAGTCCCAATAGCTGCGATTTATATTGATGGGAGTAATATCCCTATTTCTTTCTTTGTTATGCCTATTGCGGGCTTTGATTTCGTGATCGGGATGGATTGGCTCAGCAAGCGTGATGCTGAGATTATCTGTTACAGAAAAATGATTAAGATCCCTCTTTCTAACGGATCTTATGCTGTTGCACGTGGAGAACGGCGGGATTATGATATTCCTATTGTCTCCATGATAAAAGCTCAGAAGTCGATTGCCAAAGGTTGTGACTCTTACCTGGCATACGTTATTGATGCTACGATGGAGAAGCGACCAGTTCATGATATTCGGGTGGTATCTGACTACCCTGAGGTATTTCCTGAAGAACTTCCGGGTTTGCCTCCGATATGTGATGTTGAATTCAAGATAGAGCTTATTCCAGGAGCTACACCTGTGGCTCGTTCTCCGTATCGTCTTGCTCCTTCTGAAATAAGAGAGATGATGACTCAAATTCAGGAGTTGCTAGACAAAGGTTTTATTCGTTCGAGTTCCTCGCCGTGGGGAGCTCCTGTATTGTTTGTGAAAAAAAAGGACGCAATGATGCGAATGTGCATAGATTACAGGGAGCTTAACAAGCGAACTGTAAAGAATAAGTATCCGCTTCCTCGTATAGACGATCTTTTTGATCAATTGCAGGGAGCTACATGCTTCTCTAGGATTGATCTCCGGTCGGGGTATCACCAAGTACGAGTTCGTGAAGAAGACGTGACGAAGACTGCATTTCGAACTCGTTATGGTCACTACGAATTTCTGGTTATGCCATTCGGCTTAACCAATGCCCCTGCCGTCTTCATGGATCTGATTAATCGGGTTTGTCGTCCATTTCTTGACAGATCTGTGATTGTATTTATTGATGACATTCTTGTATATTCGAAGACGGAAGCTGATCAGGAGCTTCATCTTCGTCAGGTTCTCGAGACGTTAAAGCGAGAACAATTGTATGCCAAGCTGTCCAAGTGTGAATTCTGGCTTAAGGAAGTTCATTTCCTTAGCCATGTTATATGTCATGATGGTGTTAAAGTAGATCCAGCTAAGGTGGAGGCTGTGATGAATTGGGGAGTTCCTCGGACTCCTTCCGAAATTAAAAGTTTCCTTGGCTTGGCTGGCTACTATCGGCGGTTTATCCGTGATTTTTCAAAGCTTGCGGGTCCGTTGACCAAACTCACTCGCAAGGATGTTGCTTTTGTCTGGTCGAAAGCTCAAGAAGAAGCTTTTCAGACCTTGAAACGATTGTTGTGTGAAGCTCCAATCCTTACTCTTCCTGAGGGTTCAGAGGACTTCACGGTATATTGTGATGCGTCGTATGCGGGTTTGGGTCGCGTCCTGATGCAACGTGATAAAGTCATTGCCTACGCTTCTAGGTAGTTGAAATCACACGAGCGGAACTACCCAACCCATGATCTTGAACTTGCTGTGGTTGTCTTCGCACTGAAATTGTGGAGACATTATCTTTATGGCACAAAATGTGTGATTTGCACAGATCACAAGAGTCTTCAATACGTCTTTACTCAAAAAGAACTCAACATACGGCAACGCCGTTGGTTGGAGTTAATAAAAGACTATGACTGTGAAATCCGTTACCATCCTGGCAAGGCCAATGTTGTAGCGGATGCTTTAAGCCGTAAAGAACCAACAGTAGAAGCAAAGTCCATGAGAATTACTATTGTCTTAGATTTGATTTCTATACTGAAGGACGCTCAGCAGACTGCATTGCAAGAAGAAAATCTGAAGGCTGAGACAATGAAGAAGTTAAAGAATCATCTTGTAGAAGATAATCGTGGGTTGAAGACTTTTAAATCCAGGATTTGGGTACCTTCTGCTGGAGGTAACCGTGAGCTGATTCTACAGGAAGCCCATAAGTCCAAATTATCCGTCCATCCGGGAAAACGAAGATGTACCACGACATGAAGACGCTATACTGGTGGCCAACACTGAAGAAAGACATCGCTTCATTTGTGGAGAGATGTCAGATCTACGCGCAAGTGAAGACGGAGCACCAGAGACCTTATGGTAATCTGCAACAACTAGATATTCCGGAGTGGGAATGGGATAATATCACGATGGATTTCGTGACGAAGCTACCGAGAACATCCAAAGGGCACGACATGATTTGGGTTATCGTTGATCGACTAAAGAAGAGTGCTCATTTCTTGGCGACGAACGAGTCTGCTTCGCTGACCCGTTTAGCTCAGTTGTATATTGATGAGATAGTGTCACGTCACGGTCTTCCTTGTTCTATTGTATCTGATCGCGACCCTCGGTTTGTTTCGAATTTTTGGCAGAGTCTGCAACGCGAACTTGGCACTCGTGTTCATCTGAGCACTGCCTATCATCCGCAGACTGATGGCCAATCTGAACATACGATACAGACGTTAGAAGATATGCTTCGTGCCTGTGTACTAAAATTTGGTGGATCGTGGGATTCTCATCTCCCATTGATTGAATTTGCTTATAACAATTCATATCATTCCAACATTGGAATGCCACCATACGAGATGCTTTACGGAAGACGATGTCGCACTCCGACCTGTTGGTTGGAGCCTGGTGAGAAGCAGTTCGCTGGACCTGAAATTGTCCAGATTACTTCTGACAAAGTGAATGTAGCTCTTGAAAAGCTAAAAGCAGCTCGGGATCGACAGAAGATGTATGCGGATCCAAAGCGTCGCCCCGCTACATTTAAAGTCGGTGACCGTGTGTTCTTAAAGGTTTCTCCTTGGAAGGGCGTCATTCGTTCCAGGCGCAAGGGGAAGCTAAGTCCACGTTTCATTGGCCCATTCAAGATTATACGTAAAGTAAATGATCAGACGGTAACTCTAGAGCTGCCGCCTGAACTATCTGGAATACATGACACCTTTAACGTGTGCTACTTACGCAAGTGCCACGTTGAAAAAGAACAGATTATTCCTTTGCAGAAATTGAAAGTTGATTCTTCTTCCAAACGACTAGTTGAAGAACCTGTTGAGATTCTTGACATGAAGGTCAAGAAGCTACGTAAGAAGATGATCAAACTAGTCCTTGTGAAGTGGAAGCACAATCTGGGTCCAAACCTAACGTGGGAAGTTGAGGAGGAGATGAAGACAAGATACCCTCGCCTGTTTATCACTAAGTAGATTCCGAGGACGGAATCTTCTTATGGGGGGTAGATTTGTAACATCCTCAACTTGGGCCTAGTTGTAATTAGTGTGTACGTATGTATAGCTATTGTAATAAGAAGTATTGTGTGAGTATTTATTGAATTAAATGGATGAGTAATTGTGAATTATGTGTTTGCATGTATGTATGTACGTGTGCATGTGCGAGTATGTGTATGTATGTTAAGTGAATATGTGTGTATAATTAATTGAGGAAACCCTCGAATGAAGAATGAGGCAACCGCCTCTGCCATACGTGAATATATATATTTATGTGGTAAGTTGACTTTAGTCAAACATAGCAAACACACACAAAACCGCAAGTTTTCTCTCGTCTCTTTACCCTCTCACTTGGATTTCCAGAAGAAGAAAAGAAAGGAATCGGTTGTTGATCTTTAAGGTGAGCAACATGATTCTGATATGTTTAGAAGATTAGAAGCATGTATAACATGTTAAGAACCATGAATCTATGCATGAACACCTTGAAGAATATGGAAAGCTCACTTTCTTAGTGGGTTTTGCATAAATGGTGTTCTTGTTGGGATTTCATGCGTATATGATGATTAGATGATGTTCTATAATGTTCTGGGCTTAAAGCAAGCCAAAATAAAGTTGTTTAGATGATTAAATGAAGCTATCGGAATCATAGTTGATGAAGTTGTCGGATTCCGCAACTATGAAGTTGTCGGAATCCGCATGTATTGGAAACCGAAGGAAGTGTTGGAATCCGATAGAACTGTCGGATTCCGCAACTCTGTCGGATTTCACATTTTGTAGTCCTTTTAAGTATGAAATCCGCAAGTCTGTCGGATTTCCATGGTATCGGATTCTAAGTGTCGGAATCCGATAAGTGTCGGATTTCAATGGAAGTATCGGTTTTCCTTCTATGTATCGGAATCCGCGAGTGTCGGATTTTGTGTGCATGGTTGGAATTCATAAGTGTTGGAATCCGAATGTTAAGTATCGGATTTCATAGTCTGAAGTGTCGGATTTCATGAATCGGACACAACCGTCGGATTTCCCCCAAATCTGACAGTTTTGGCGGATTTGTGTATTGTCCAAAGTTAAATGTTGTTTTGTGAAGTCTTGAATGCACATGTGAATGATTGAAGTCAATGTGATATGCTAGGTGAACTTGTTAAAGGACTCAAGTCGAATACCTGTGCCTAGTAACAGTTCAGGTGAGTGGCTACGACCATGAGACTCAGTAGAGTAAGGCTTGTCTGTTGAGTGACTATGTGAATGTACTTTGTGTAACTAACTCGCTTTTGCAGGTACGCTCGAGGAGGTAAGTGTATGACTTGTATGATGTTAGAGTATGTGTCAGGAGCATGCCTGTGGGTCCAGTTTGGAACCACTTAGTTACTATATGATGTTATGCATGAATAACTGCTTAATGATGTTATATGTAAGATGATGGATCCCGGTGGGATCAAATGTACGTATATGTGTATGTGACATGTCTGCAGACTATCTGACGCATGGTTAAGGTCAGCCGGTTAGCTGGATCCTAACAGGACTTCGGTCATTTCTGGATTTAACGGTGACTCGGGGTGCGTCCCAGGTCAAGGTTCTGCAGAACCACCGTGCCTTAACGTGAGCGGTGATCAGCTGATTGTAGATGGATTACCTGTAGAGCCTCTAGCTCTGTGAACGATGTTTGGTGGACTGCCTTGTACTCCCCCACCAGCGCGGATTGGTCGTGTCTGATTCCCCGGTCTGAGTTGTTGAGCGGGATTGATTACCCTGCAAGACACGACTCTTACTGATCTTGTCAGCACACCGCTATGTGCTAAGCTAGCAATGATTGTTTATGATATGACGCATGACTTGCTATATTGATGCTTATGATTGTATCTACTCACTAGCTAGTGTAGCTAATGATGCTATGTTTCCCTTTTCAGGTAAAGACTAGATGGCCTGCGAGGCGGGTTACTTTTGGGAGTTACATGCCCCTTGTGGGTGGAAAACTTTTATTGTATGTTGTAATGTAAATAGATACAATGGTCGGTTCCTGTACTTGGTAACACCAGCGTTGTTTTAAGAAGTTATTAATGTAAATAACTGTTTGGTTGTTTTAAAAAAAAGAAAAATTTCCGCTGCAAAAATTTGTTTTGTCATTAAAGCAATTGAATTAAAAAACGGTGTTACATATACATTTCTCGGCATGTCCGATTTAATGAACACCACTTTCCTTTCAAGTCTTCCTCTACATCTTCCACTACATCTCCCTCTCCACCTTCACCAGATCCTTATGTCTCAAGTTATCCTACAGACATTCCTTTGCTCCCCTCCCCTACTATACCTCCATCTACACATTCTTCTGTTCCCCACCCACAACCTGTGCCCCTTCCACCACACCTGGTAATCCTCCTTCGCCTCGTGTTCGACCATCTAACCTCCGACCTCATCCCAAACCTACCGTTCCTTACAATCCTTCAGCCTTTCACACCTCCACCACTACCGACACTGAGCCCTCTACCTTTTCCATTGCCAACAAAGACCCTCACTTGCGTAAGGCCATGGCTGAAGAGTATGCTGCTTTGATTCGGAATGGCACTTGGTCTTTAGTTCCACCAGTTTCTAATACTAATGTGGTCAATTGTAAATGGGTATACAAAATTAAGAGAGATCAAACAGGCGTAGTCACATGTTATAAGGCCCGTCTAGTGGCCAAAGGCTTCAACCAGCAACCGGGAATTGATTATCATGAAACATTCAGTCCTGTGGTCAAATTTACCACAGTTAGGGTTGTTCTCTCTCTCGCTGTGACACACAAATGGCCCCTCCGGCAGCTGGATGTTCAAAATGCATTTTTGCACGGTGATCTCACGGAGACTGTTTACTTGCGCCAACCACCTGGCTTTGTTGATCCACAAAAACCGGAACATGTTTGTCTTCTACATAAGTCCTTGTACGGACTTAAGCAGGCTCTTCGGGCCTGGTTCAATCGGTTGTCCAAGGCCTTGCTATCTCTGGGGTTTAAGGGTTCCTCCACAGATCCCTCTCTCTTTATTTACTCCTCACAGGGCACTCTATTATATATGCTAGTTTATGTTGATGATATCATTTTGACAGGTAACAACCCTACAGTTATTGATCAGGTGATCAAAAGTTTAAGCCACACCTTTGCTCTTCAGGATATGGGTCCCCTCTCGTACTTCCTTGGCATTGAAGTTACTTCCGAAGGATCTAATTTGGTTTTGTCTCAGAAAAAATATATTCTGGAGATTCTTCAAAAAGCCGGTCTCTCCCAGGCTAAACCTGTCACAACTCTGATGACCACCACTGCCACTTTAACTCTTGGGGACAACCCTCCTTATGAGAATCCTGTTTGCTATCGGCAGGTTGTTGGGGCTCTACAATATGCCACCTTGTCTCGCCCAGATATTACATTTGCAATCAACAAAGTCTGCCAGTTTATGCATGCCCTAACGGAAAATCACTGGGCTGCCGTTCAACGGATTATTCGGTATCTAGAGGGCACTACTGATTATGGCCTTCTGATTAATCATACTTCTGGGTCTATTTTACATGCTTACTCGGATGCTCATTCTCCCTTTGTAAATGCATACTCTGACGCTGATTGGGCTGGCTGTCCAGATGACCGACGATTCACCGGGGGTATGCAATCTATCTTGGTACAAATCTCGTCTCTTGGTCAGCTAGAAAACAAAAGACTGTGTCTCGGTCATCAATAGAATCTGAGTATAAGGCTCTAGCCGATACGGTCGCTGAAGTCACTTGGCTTGAATCTCTCCTACGTGAACTCCGGGTTCCCATGACTGCAACGCTTGTCTTGTGGTGTGATAATCTTGGTGCCACGTATTTGTCGGCCAATCCAGTGTTCCACGCACGCACAAAACATGTTGAGGTGGACTTTCATTTTGTTAGAGAAAAAGTTGCTGAAAAGAAGCTCTCGGTTCAATTTATTTCTACTGATGATCAGATTGCTGATATTTTTACCAAACCATTATTGTCTCAACGTTTCGAGAATTTATGGTCCAAGCTGCAGGTCGTTTCCCGGCCTTAGCTTGAGGGGGAATATTAGCCAGAATTATAACTAGTATAGATTAGAGGGATATAATGTGTAAATATTTTATCTATTTATATGCCTTGTACTCTATCGATTTCTATATACAATAACAACACAATTACCAAGTTCAACCATACAACTAGTTCAGGCGGCAGCTCAAGAGTTACCGTCTGATTATTAACTTAACGCATGACTTTGAATGGGTCTATAGAACGTGGACTTAACTTCTCCCCTCACGTCCAAGACGAATGACATCTCTTCAAGGCGAAACCTTCAAGAACACACGCACGAAACATATCTTCCAACATCTGAATCGTAAGTTCAGATTGGCCATTAGTCTGCGGATGATAGATAGTGCTCAGATGAACACAAGTGTCTAACTCGCATTACAAACTTTTCCAGAACTAGAAACAACAGATAGTCAAAATCAAAACAATTAAACATGAAAGGCCATGACGTGTCACAGTCTCATCAACATAAAACTGAATCAAATGAGTCAACAAAGCAGAGTCATATTGCGGCTAAGAAATGAACATCAATTTCGGAACATCGAATCGTTACGGATGATCATAAGATCTCTGGTATTCATCTCTACTTTCGTACATATCTGACATCGTCGTAATCTTCATAAATTCAACTCCCGTTGATGGTCCTCTATGGCTTAAGGCATTTGTTACAACACTGGCTTCACCAGGGAGGTAACAGATTTTACAATAGACAGTAAAGTCTTCCAAACCCACAAGCAAGGTGAGGATCGGAGCTTCACATAATAATCACTTCGAGCTCTAAAAGACTTCCTCTAGAGCTTCCGACCATACAACAGATATGACAGATACATCTGTACGAGTCCGTTTAGCCAATAGACCCGCAAACTTCAAGAAATTGCGGATAAACCGCCAATAGTAGTCAGTTAAGGAAAAGAGACTTTTAATTTCAAAAGGAGTTCGAGGAACTCCCTAATTCATCACAGCTTCTATCTTAGCTGGATCTACTTGACACAGTCCTTACAGATGGTACGACTAAGGAAATACATTTCCCTTAGCCCGAACTCACACTTAGATAACTTGGCGTACAATTGTTCTCATTTAAGAACTTCGAGAACATATCACAGATGGAGCTCTAGCCACCACGGTAGCTCCCGGAACAACTTAATCTTACTAGTGACATCACTGACGGAGGTAAAGCCGGCAGTTCTTCAGGAAACACATCAGGGTAATCAAACGTTACTCTGATATGTTGGACTACTCGTTTCTCTATCTTGGCATCAATAATTATGCGAAGAACGAGTCACAACTTTTGAAACAGACTTCTAAGTTCTTAACAACGGAGATAACAGGAATATCAGACTCTTGTCGTTCTCCACGAATTATAGCATAAGATTCATCAGAAGAGGAATCTTAATCATCTTTTTGAAAAAGAGAATCTCGGCATCACGCTTGCTGAGTTAATCCATTCCAATTACCGCACCAAAGCCCGTAATAGGCATAACAAAGAACGAGATAGGGAAACTACTTCCCTTGACACCAAAAACAACCTTTGGAGCTTTCTCCATAACAAAACTATCTTACCGTTAACAACCTTCATATTAAGCGAATTAACCAACTTGGAAACAGGTAATTTCAACCTTTACAACAACATAACAGAGACAAAGAAGTAGGTAGCTCTAGATTCGAACAACACAAAAACAGGATTACAGCTAATAAGGAATGCACTCGGAATAACGTCCCCCGTTGCTTTCACCTCCTCCATTGTCATCTAGTAGAATGTCTTCCCTTTATCACGAGATGCATTATCTTGCTTTTGCCTTCGGGAAGGCCCACCAGTTTCAGGAATCTGTCTATTAGGACAATCAATCCTCTTGTGACCGGGCTTGCAACATTGATAACAAACAGCTTCCTGGTATACACATTCGATATTTTCATGACCTATCCGTCTACATCTCCAACATATTCTAGTGGCTTTGGAGCATTCACCTGAATGGTAGGTACGGCATTGGGAACACCAAAGGTTGTCGGATCTTGGTTTCCTGGAAACGTCAACTTTACCACCTTCAAAGGTTTTCCTTTTCGAAGGACGCAATTTCTTCAATGGCTGAAACTTCCTTTTTCAACCCTTGCTAGTAGCTTCATCCCTACACTGTAAAGTAATCACGGGGTTATCACTCCCCTTGATTGTCAGAGATTTGTTTGACAAAAACTTCGAATCCGTCTTGCGCGTCTTATCTAACATGGTATGGAACAAGAACTCCTTGGCTAACCGAAGCTCTTCCTCCAGACGATGTATATAAGCTACCTGATCTAACTCAGATCTACCACTTTCAGCATTGTGCTGAAAACGTTCATTTTCAGGTTGATGAGGCACATGTGAAGAAGCCACATCTTCCACATCTTTCAGAGCTTGCTCTGTATTCCCATGTTCGGCAGACATCTTTTCTAACTTTCTATACGATAGAGAAGGAACAGTTAATACTCTATCTCACTCACTTATCTTACCTACAAGTCATCGTACAATATAGCATACACATAACACTCTCACTCAAACCCCCCCATAGGAACACTTCTTAATGGTCGGGCCCGAGCTTGAGATTGAATACTCTTACAAGTACCCAATTCATTCAAACTTAGGCTCTAATACCTATTTGTAACACCGCTTCTAAAAACAGTTACTTTAGTGATAATTCTGGTTTAGCAGCGGAAAATTTTCTTTTAATATTAACAAACGGTTAATTACATCATCTTTGTTTCCAAACATTCATTGGTGTGTTACCTAACATACAGGAACCGGCCATAATGCATCTTACTACATTACATAACAAAATCAAGTGTTCCAACCCACAAGGGGCATTTACATCAAAATCACCCGCCTCTCCAGGGCTTCTAGTCTTTACCTGAAAAGGGAAATCGTAGCACCATTAGCTAACACTTAGCTAGTGAGTACATACTTAGCACACGCATCAATACAGTGAGTCATGTAGCAGACACATCATACATATCATATCACACATATCATATCGTACATATCATATCACACATATCGTATCGTACACATCATATCGTACATAAGCAAGCATTGCTAGCTTAACACATAGCGGTATGCTGACAAGATCAATAGGAGTCATATCTTGCAGGGGAGTCTGTCCTGCTCAATAACCCAGACCGGGGAATCAGACACAACCATCCGCGCTGGTGGGGGAGCATAAAGCAGTCCACCAAGAATCGTTCACGGAGCCAAATACTCCTCAAGTAACCCAGCCGGTATCCAGCCGATTACCACTCACGTTAAATCCCGAAATGACCGAAGTCCTGTTAGGATCCAGCTAAGCGGCTGACCTTAACCATGCGTCAGATTTCAGATGTCAGATGTCAGATGGTCTACAGATCGTGCACATACACATAAACGTACATTTGATCCCACAGGGATCCATCTTTATCATTTTCATATATCGTACATAGGATCCCATAGGGATCCATCATGCAATCTGTTAGTCCTTTTATTTGTATATACTCCATTCCTGAAGAAGCTTTCGACGAAAGCGACTAAAGGTGTAATATGTCATTCTTTTGTAAACTGTTCTGACAACATCTGAAGAAAGAGGCCCGTAGTTCATCTGAAGATTAGTTCTGAAGTGAACGTCAGCTGAAGATTGTCTTCTGAACTGAAGATGCATCTGATAACCAGGATCTTCCTGTTATGTAAAGTGCATGATCTGCGCATTCTGAAGGAGCTCGAAACGGCAATCTTGTTTTCTGTTCCTAATTAGGTGTAGAACGGTACACGTGTAAATAAATTAGATGGTCAGGATTAGTTTACTAAGCATATAAATACATGCTCGATTAACGAGTAAAGGTTAAGCGTTTGTTCGCTAATTTATATTCAAGTTTGTTCTTGTTTAGTTTGTACTCGGTGCTCAACTTTGTTCTTGTGCACTCTTTGAAGTTTGGTTATTATTATAATCTTGCTTTGAAAACTTTCGTGTGTTCGTTATTTTAAAACTATTTCCGCACTTTGATTTTGTTCATAGTTAGTTTTATTCACTTTCGGGAAAAACAATTGGTATCAGAGCTGGTTCTAATTTTATCTATAAATTAGTGATCTGTTCAACATGTCGAAGTTTGATTACATCGACAATGGCTCCTCTGCCAAACCACCAAAGTTTTCAATCGAACATTTTTCCAGTTGGAAAAATAGAATGCTTTTATATTTAGAAAATCTTGATTGCAACTCACTTGTTGTTTTGGAGGAAGGTCCTTATGTTCCTCAAACCATCTCCATGGAGACTAGTTTTCCTGAAACCTCCATTCCCTCTCGTCCTAAACCAAGATCTCAATGGACAGAGGAGGAGAAGAAACTTGTGGGTTTGGATGCTAAAATACGAAACAGTATTGTCATTGCACTACCTAACGAAATATTTCATACTGTTTGTAATATGAAAACAGCAAAAGATATGTGGGAAAGCATCTGCATATCGTTCGAAGGAACTGTTGAAGTTCGTGAGAAGAAGAAGACAAACATCATACGCAAGTATGAAAGTTTCTGTGCTAAAGACTCAGAGTCTCTCACTGAGGTCTACACAAGGTTCACATGTCTACTGAACGACATGACTGAAGTTGGAGTTGTCAAAGAGCAATTCCAAATACTAAACAGATTTCTAGATTCCCTCCCATCTGAATGGGACACCATGTGCATGATCCTAAGAACCAATAATATGCTTAGGGACATGAACATGCGTAAGCTATATGGAATCTTGCTGAATGATGAACAGACTCGCATTCAGAAAACTGATCTGAAGAAGGCCTTCAAGAAGACTCTGGCTCTTGTTGCTGAAAATCCTCAAAGAGCTAAGTACAAACAAACTGAGGACTCATATTCTGATGATGAGTCTCAGGTTAATGAAGCTGAGGAGGAGGAAAGGTCTGATGATGAAGGTACCGAAAAAGCCTTCATCATGAAAAATTACAAAAAGTTTCAAAAGTTCAAATTTGAAGGGAAGAGAAGATTTGATAAGAAGTTTTCTTCAGAGAAAAAGGGCTCATCTGAGGGGTCCAAGAATGAGTGCTTCAAGTGTGGGAAGCCTGGTCATTTTGCAACTGAGTGCTATGTAAAGAAGACTTCTTCAAATCCAAAGAAAGGGTTTCCTTCTAAGGCTGATAAGTATAAAGCCAAATATAAAGCCCTCAAAGCCTCAAATGAAAGAAAGAAGGAAAAGGCCATGATAGCTGATGACCTGGGCTGGACTGATTCTGAGACTTCATCAGATGAAGAAGAAGAAAATGAAGTCAGGGGTAAGTGTCTGGTGGCTGAAGAAATCTGTGGAACTTTACATCCTGAAATGTGTTTGATGGCCACTGAAAGCAAGTTCAGCAAAGATCTGGTTGAAGCTGAAAAACTCAGCTCAACTGAAGGATGGAACCCTACGATGATGTATAAGGGTGGTCAGCATGATAACACTTGGTACCTTGACAGTGGATACTCAAGGCACATGACCGGATGTAAGTCCCTACTGAATGGGTTCAAGAAGCTAATGGCCCCAAGGTCACTTTTGGTGGAGGAAAATGTGGCAAAACTGATGGCTATGGCTATCTTAACCAAGGATCAGTCAACATCAAAAATGTTGCCCATGTGACAGGACTTGAACACAATCTGATTAGCATCAGTCAGTTGTGTGATGCAGATTATGAAGTACATTTTAAGAAGACCAAAGGTTCAATCTTTAACAAGAAAGGAATAGAGGTCTTACAAGCAAAAAGGCAAGGCAACATGTATGTTGTTGATTTCAATTCTGCTACATCTGAAAAGGATGCTTGCTTCTTTTCTGAAGCCGATTCAAGGGTTAACTGGTTATGGCACAAAAGGCTTTCTCATCTCAACTTCAAAAACATCAGCAAACTCTCTAAGCTTAAGCTTACCAGAGGTCTACCGTCAGTTCGCTTTCAGAAAGACAAGTTGTGTCATGCATGTGAGAAGGGAAAACAAAAGAAATCAGCCTTTAAATCAAAACATTTCAACCAAGTTAACTCCACATTTCATCTCTTACATATGGATCTTTTTGGTCCTGTAAGTTCTCCAAGCATGGGAGGTAAGAAGTATACTCTGGTTGTAATTGATGAATACACCAGGTTTACATGGGTATTCTTCTTGCGTAACAAAAGTGACACTGCTGAAGTTCTGATGAGTTTCATTCGTCGTGGTCAAAGACAGTTTGACACACAAATTAAACAGCTTCGCAGTAATCATGGGACAGAGTTCAGAAACTCTACCCTCCAAGATTTTTGTGATGAAAATGGCATCATCCAAAACTTCTCAGCTCCATATACCCCTCAACAAAATGGGGTAGCTGAAAGAAGAAACAGGACCTTAATTGAAGTAGCCAGAACGATGCTAGCTGAAGTCTCTCAGCCATTTCTTGGCTGAAGCTGTTAATGTTACGTGCTATACACAGAACAGGTCCATCATTGTAAAGCGCCACAGCAAAACTCCCTACGAGTTACTCTATCGAAAGTCACCCAATGTCGGATACTTCAAAGTCTTTGGAAGTACATGCTTCATCCTAAACACCAAAGATCAGAAAAGCAAGTTTGATCCTAAAGGAGAACAAGGAGTGTTCTTAGGCTATTCTGATATTTCTAAAGCATATCGAGTTTTTCTTCCCAAAAAGAACTCTGTGGTTGAAACAATAAATGTTACCTTTGACGAGTTCAATTCAAAGTCAACCTCCAATCATACTGATCAAATCATGTCCGATGAATTTGATGCTCTTTTACAAGAGTCATATAATGATGATTTGGATGTCTACTCACAGGAAGTAAACACTGACAATGACATTGTTTCTGTTAATGTGAATCAGGTCACTGAAGATCTCTTGGAAACAAATAATCCCTTTGCTGATGACCATCAGGATTAACCACAACGAGTCATAAAATGGACTCGAGCTTATCCCATCACTAATGTAATTGGTGATCCAACCACTGGTGTGCAAACCCGAAATGCAACCACGTTTGCTTTCTGCATGTTCTCTGAATTTATATCACAAGTCGAGCCAAAGAAAGTCGATGAAGCTCTGAAGGATCCTAACTGGGTAGTCGCTATGCAAGACGAGCTTAATGAGTTTGAAAGGAACAAAGTGTGGACGCTGATTGACCCACCTGAAGACAAGTCTATCATTGGCACAAAATGGGTCTTCAGAAACAAACGTGATGAAACCGGGTCAGTTGTGAGAAATAAGGCAAGACTAGTTGCAAAAGGCTACTGTCAAGAGGAAGGGATATATTATGATGAAATGTTTGCTCCTGTTGCTCGTTTGGAGGCAATACGTATGTTTTTAGCCTTTGCCGCCTTCAAGGGATTCAAGGTCTTTCAGATGGACGTCAAAAGCGCCTTTCTGAATGGGGAACTTCAAGAAGAAGTATTTGTTCAACAACCCCCTGGATTCGAAAATCCAAAGTTTCCACACCACGTTTATAAGCTCGACAAAGCCCTTTATGGACTGAAACAGGCTCCACGTGCCTGGTATGATACTTTGTCCACTCATCTTCTGAAAAATGGATTTCAGAGAGGGAACATCGATAAAACACTATTTTAGTGTAGAGAAAAAGGTGAACTCATTCTAGTTCAGATTTATGTCGATGATATTATATTTGGCTCTATTGACAATCGCTTATGCGAGAAATTTGAGAAAATAATGTCAAAAAAGTTCAAAATGAGCATGATGGGAGAACTGAACTTCTTCCTTGGGCTTCAGATAAAGCAATCTGACCAAGGCATCTTTATTAATCAAGGGAAGTACGTTAAAGACTTACTTAAGAAATTCAACTTTTCAGACTCTTCCCCAATGAAGACTCCCATTGTTCCAAAGACCAAGCTTACGGCTGATCCGAACGGGAAATCAGTTGATCTTCCTACCTTCAGAGGAATGATAGGATCCTTACTATATCTGACAGCCATTCGCCCTGATATAATGTTCTCCACATGTCTATGTGCAAGATTTCAGGCGAACCCAAAAGAATCACATATGACAGCTGTCAGACGTATTTTCAGATACCTGAAAGGTACTCCTGTACTTGGACTATGGTACTCCAGAGACTCCGGCTTCGAATTATTTGGATTTTCAGATTCAGACTATGCCAGATGTCAGATTGATAGGAAGAGTACTACAGGTGGATGTTAGTTACTGGGTGGAAAACTAGTGAGTTGGCAAAGCAAGAAGCAGAACTCCATTTCTCTATCCACTGCTGAAGCTGAATACATTTCAGCTGGGAGTTGTTGTGCACAAATTTTATGGATACAACATCAGCTTGCTGACTATGGCATCTCCTTTCAGCGCACTCCCATCTATTGTGATAACACAAGTGCTATTGCCATCTCCAATGATCCTGTACTTCATTCTCGCACAAACCACATTGATGTTCGTCATCAGTTTATTCGCGATCACATAGCCAAAAATGAAATTGAGCTTTGGTTCATCTTCACTAAACATCAGCTGGCTAACATCTTCACAAAAGCCTTAGATGAACACCGGTTCAATCAGCTGATTGCAGAAATAGGAATGTTAAATCCTTCCACAATCTAGCTATTTCAGGTAAGTTTGATTGTTACTGTTCATTCTTTTTTTTTCACATTTAATGCCAGCCACCCTAATAGTTAAGCTTGAATAATTACTTTTACCCCGCCTCTCTCTGACTGTCAAATCACCTCTGAAGCGTAATCATGAGTAAATTTATTTATAAACAGCCCGAGATTTTCTTTCCTTTTTCATCTTCTGCAAATCAAAATCCGATTCAAAGAAAATATTTCCCTCTTTCAACAACTCATGGAATTTACAATAACCTTTGTTTTCTTCCCAGCATGCTATCTCATCACCGTTCGCATCCCTGATGAAGGGATTGGAATAGAAGTTTCATCTCAAATATTTGTGTTATCTTATAGATGAATGTTTTTTTTGGCAGTCTATGTATATCGTGATTAACTTCATGTAATCATCTTTTGTTAATATATGGAATTAGTAATTTCCAAGCTTAACTATTATTCTTGTTGGCATTGTGTTCTTCTTTATTTTATTTCTCTTTACTTCATTTCTTTTGTGTGTTAAGATAAAAATTTCAAATGCAAAGTTTGGATAATTTTTATTCCTTTGTATTGTGAAATTTTTATCTTCCTGCTCAATGGTGTGTTGTTGAAGTATAGCTGGTTCCAAGATAACTCTGGGTAAATTGGTTTACCCAATAACTGTTTGACATCACAAAAGTTATCCTTGTGTAATTTCCGGCTTCACGCGCTTATTTTCACCCTAGATTTATTCAACCGCCAAGATTGATTCAGTTTAAACCTCTTTAAAACCCAAAATCGCCTCTCCAAGTTCTTTACCTGCAACCAATATTCTCTGGCGATCTCTCTTGTTCAAAAAGCAAAATCACTTCTTGTGCTCGAATCAATGGCTCCCAAAATTGCATCTGCGAAGGTAACTCTTCCTTCTGAAGTTGTCCCCAAAATCCCACTGGAATCCATCTGTTTCAAAGACAACAACCTCGCCGCTGACCTAGCCATCCCTTCATCTTCTTCACCTCTTCACCAAATAATGATCTACCTTCGCCACTGCCCAGTGAACTTTGCTCTTTCTGCAAAGGTTCCAATGTTTGAAGAACATCTCTGTGAGTTCTGGATGACCGCTGAAGTCATCATGCCTAAAACCTCCGGCCAACGTATAAACTTCAGTATGCTCTCTGGTAGCAAGTTTGCTAGACTTACCACAAAGTATCTTGCATCTGTTCTTCATCTTCCTCGCCGGGACCTCACATCATTCACTGCTAATGCTAAGAAGCTACTCTTCTCCTTCTTTCAATATGCTGATGAGCACAAGGTCAAAGGAAACTCTATGGTTCGCACTCGTCTCCCAAAGGAGTGGAACTGTCTAATTGCTCATCTGAATTTCTGTCTGACGAGCAAAACTGGTGGTCTTGACCAAGTCAATGAAGCTATTCTGAAAATGGCTTATGCCTTAATCCACGGTCATAACATTGACTTCACTGAACTTATCATGGAAAGTCTCGTGGTCTCATTGACATCAAAAGCTAGGTCTCAACACATTCCTTTTCCAAGGTTTGTTTCACTGGTTATCTTCTCACTGTTAACACCTGAAGAATACAACTCTGCTTCAGTCCTACTTTCATCTCCTTCACTATCGGGTTCGGTATGGACCAGCTCCTCATCTGCCTTCAACCCAGCGCTGACTGCTCTGATGCTTGCAATCGTCTCGCTGAAGCCTTCTCCTGCTATTCCACCACCATATTCAGGTCTATCTTTTGAAGCTTCCCCTTCCAAACCTCAACCTCAACCTCAGTCTTCTCCATCAAAGATAAAGAAAAGGAAGTTACTATCCACCACATCTAAGTCATCCACCAACCCTTCTACAATGCCTAAATCCACCTCTAAACAACCTACTACCACTCACCCACAAAGATCACTCTCTAAATGCCACAAACCAACCATACCTTCCAGTCCCATCATATCTCACTATGCTTCCAGTGAGGATTCGCCTGATGAAACTCCGCTGATTCTTCGCAAGACTCAGCTTCACTCCTCTACATCAACAGCCGCTGTTCAGGTAAGCTCTCCTTTAATCAAAGTCTTTAAACCTAGTCTGACTGATGAAGAGACAGCTCAAAACCAAGTTGTCCCTAAAGTCCCTCCTCTACCTTCACAAGTTCAGGACACTGACAAACACCAGTCAGCCGAGACTTCTTCTTTACCCACCATTGAGTCTGCCAGCAAACCCACTGCAACTCAGGTACCACCAGAACAGGGAACTACCATTCCTGTCTCTGCTGATCTTCCCCCTCTATCCCTTAATGTCTCAGGAAACCCAACTGAGACTATGGATATTGACCAAGCACATGATGAGTCAGCATCCACACCGGCTGACATAGATGCTCAGCCTATCACCAATGATGAAACTACAATACCCCTAGTTTCGGAGGTCCAACAAGTTAATGAATCTTCAGTTCACCCTGAAGATTAGACTGCAACCAAATCCCTTGATGTGTCACCACTTCCCATTGACACTATGGATTCTACCAGGGCAAATGATTTATCAGTTTCAAACCAAACTGAGAGTGATGCTCCATTTATCCTCATCAATGAAACTGAAGTTCAACCTCCTTCAGTAGAGATTCCTATTGCTAACGAAGACACAGTCTTAAATCCGACTGTAACTGAACCAAATGAGCCTCTGGCCCCTGATGCATCAGTCACTCCTCCTGCTGCTATGGCCTCTCCATCTCTCCTAAACACCTTGTTTGATATTCCTTCTCCTGATACAACTATCAATCCTTTTGATGACAGTGATGCTTTTGATTTTCTTCAATCCCCCAAGTCTGTCCATTCTCAAACCTCTGAGTCTCCAATAGACATTGCTTCCTCTTTGGAAAGTCTATCTAAGCTTGTTCTTTCTGTCTCTACTTCTGTTAAATCCAATACCTTTCAAGGTCAATGTGTAGCCAATAATCAAGCAAAGCTTGAATCTGAGTTAAAGTGTTTTGTTGAATCCATCAACACTCAGTTTACCACCCTCAACAAAACCATTGATCGTAAAAATCTGATTGTTCATGAGTCGTATAAAACTTTTCACCATCTCATCACCACTATAGCTGACTCTGCCACTCTTGAGTTTTCAAAGTTAAATTCTCAACTCTCTTCTCTCTCCTCTACTGTAAATTCTCTTTCCTCCAAGGTTGACAACATCCATGCTGTAAATCTTTCTGAGACTGCAACTCGTCAGTTGCAAGATTTATTTGCCCCCTCCTTCTCTGGGCCTGCGAGGGAGATTTCGGCCTTGTCTCACTCAGTAGAAGCTTCAGGTCTCTCTGCAGCTTCTAAGGGGGAGAAAGTAAGAAGACAGTCCAAAATCTGTCAGATCATAAGAAGAAAGGCCACTGCTGATCGGAAAACATTCAAATGGGATAAAAAGTATTCACGTGGTGAGTACCTACAAAGATTAGAAGAAGAAGTGGCACACCTCAAAGCCACTGATGAAGATAAGAATAAGGCCTTGATCGATTTCGAGGCCAAGTTAGCCAAAGTTGAGGAAGCTAAGGCACTTGCTGAGGGGGATCGTAAAAATCTCCTTGATCAGAGAAAAGCTGAAGCTGATATGTTCAGATCAGAATTTGATGGAGCTGAATGTCAGCAAATAATCACCGAAGCTAAAGTCTCTCAGATTCCTATTCCATCAACTGCTCCTTCATTCAGTGGTCAGCCTAGCCAAACTGACAAAGGTAAAGGAAAGATAGTCTCTTCGGATGATCAGATGAGTAAGGATACATATGATCTAAGTGACTCAGATGACGAAAATCCAAGAATAAAAGACTTGAAAGTGGCTGAAGAACTTGACAGAATAGTAGTAGAAAAAATTGCAATTGAAGAGCTTCCTGCTAACAAAACTGATCTTGATCCTCTCGATCTTCAAAAACAAATTCATGCAGACATTGAAGCTGAAAAAGCTTCAGTTGAGGAGAAGAAAAGAATCATGGATCAAAAAGCAGAAAAGTGGTTAAACTCTAGACACCAAAGAAGGCATCCAGATAAAATCACTGCAATCAAGCTGAAGAAGGTAAACAATGAAACCCGTCTGACGATTCAGCGCAAAAATCTTCCTATCTTCAGCATACTATCCATCAAGGATGTTCAGCTGAACTATGCGGTGTCTGAATGGAATGAAATACTTGACTGTTTATCAAAGCGTAAGAAAACTAATGAGGTCAAGTTTATTCAGAGAGAAATAACCAAAGTCATTGAATATTATGAGGAAGAAGTAAAGAAGAGAGGGTCTGACACAACTGTCATGCATCAAACGGAGAAACCCACTCGAGCAGAAAAATCAAAATTTCAAAGAAGGAGACTTACTCTCAAGAAATCTCAGAAACAAATTTTGGAGCTGATATCTCTTGGAGAGCTTCCAAATTGCAAAGGTTTCGACACCTCATTGCCTCCTGGTCTCATTCCTGAAGTGGGTAAAGCCATCTCAAATTCAAGGGGATTTTATTTTCTCAATGCTTATGACAAGATTCGCTTTCAGAGAGTTTCAGATTTTGCCAAGGCTAACTGGCTTCATCTGAGATCTCTTCGATATTTCATAGACTATAAAGATCCAAATGTCAAAGACATTTTGGAGGAATACTCAAAGCAATTGGAGCTTAAAACTCCAAAGGAATCTTCTCCTGAAGATTTCAAACTAGATATGTAGAATAGTAATTCTTTATTCTTTCCATTCTTTATTCATTTTGTACATAGTCATGGATTATAAACAAATAGGGGGATATTGTTAGTCCTTTTATTTGTATATACTCCATTCCTGAAGAAGCTTTCGAAGAAAGCGACTCAAGGTGTAATATATCATTCTTTTGTAAACTGTGCTGACAACATCTGAAGAAAGAAGCCCGTAGTTCATCTGAAGATTAGTTCTGAAGTGAACGTCAGTTAAAGTTTGTCTTCAGTCATCAAACGGTCTTCTGAACTTAAGATGCATCTGATAACCAAGATCATCCTGTTATGTAAAGTGCACGATCTGCGCATTCTGAAGGAGCTCGAAACGGCAATCTTGTTTTCTGTTCCTAATTAGGTGTAGAACGGTACACGTGTAAATAAATTAGATGGTCAGGATTAGTTTACTAAGCCTATAAATACCTACTCGATTAACGAGTAAAAGTTAAGCGTTTGTTCGCTAATTTGTATTCAAGTTTGTTCTTGTTTAGTTTGTACTCGGTGCTCAAGTTTATTCTTGTGCACTCTTTGAAGTTTGGTTATTAATATAATCTTGCTTTGAAAACTTTCGTGTGTTCGTTGTTTTAAAACTATTTCCGCACGTTGATTTTGTTCATAGTTAGTTTTATTCACTTTCGGGAAAAACACAATCATTCATTCATACTTTCACATGCATCATCATACAGTTCATCATTCATGCACATCATCAGATATTAACTAAGTGGTTCCAATCTGGACCCGCTGGCATGCACCTATTACACTTCTTACAAGTAGTCACAACATCATTTAGAAACCTACACTCATCTTCTTAAGCATATCTGCATAGACAGGTTAGGCACACATACACATTCATACAGTCATCTTAGCATGCAAAACATACTCTACTGAGTCTCATGAAAGTAGGCACTCACCTGATTAGCTCACCACGTTCGTTTACTTAACACTCTTTCAGATGACACGTTCACCTAACACATTCGGCAATCACGTTAAGCGTTTGCACGCATCAAGTTCTATTACTAAAACACTTGCAAGACCTCTCTAATATTCATGAATCATTCATTAAGCTCACTTCAAACGCTACATAACCTATTCAACAAGAACATGTACAAAAAAACACATCCATGCTAAAAAGGCCCCGTCGCGCCGCGACGCCCGAAAGTCGGACCAGAAGTCATTTGATCCATGCGAAAGTCGGATCAAATAATCACATAGTGTATCTTCAACGGGGTCGCGCCGCGATCTTCATTTTCCCAGATTATCATCTTCTTTATTCAAGTTCCAGCCAACTTCTAACTTTAATATTAAAAACCCAGATTTTCAAATATGTTAGTTTTCACTTTTAAAACATCTCAGAACTTCATATACCACCTATATGAATCTTATGAACATCTTAACACCTTTTAAAAACATCTAACATGAGAAACCCACTTGTCAAGTAAGCTCTCATGTTCTTCCATAGACTCTTCAACTCCAACACCAACTTCCAGCCACAAAACATACATATTTCTAGTATAATACATGTGTAATCTTTACAACAAACATCTTACTAACCTTAGATTCAAGTTTACAGCTTTAAATCTCCAACTGCCTCTTTCAAGAACTTCTTTAAAAAAAACTCACAAGAGTAACAAGTGGGTGTTTTGAGAGTGTTTTTGCAATATTTGACTTTATAAGTCAATACACAAAACACAACACATATTTAAATCTTATCCAGAGGCAAACCGCCTCTGGACAAATATCTATCTCCTTTTTTTCTTTTCTTTTATTTACTTTCTAAATAACACATATACATACACAACAAATACATACATACTTAACACATAACATGCATGCATATATCTATTTAACATTAATACATCAAACACATACAAAAAAAACACTCGCCTATTATATTAATTACATACGCGTACATACTATTTACAACTAGGCCCAAGTTGAGGATGTTACAGAATAGTTATGAATTAAGACTAATGTGAATCGGTTGGTTGACTTTCATTTGTGATGAAAGTAGGCAAGAGTTTGCAGCCAAATTCACTATTGTTTGTTAGGGAACGAACATTGGACATGACCCGCTCTTAAGATCGCTTCATGGATCAGTGTCGTAAGCGAATCTTGAGAAAAAGGTGGTATCTTTGTATCCTTAGACCTGAGATACATATTGGGACTCGAGTATGAGGAGTATCATGCTTTAATGTGGTTAAACGTTATCTTTAACCGGGTGGTTATAAAGGCCATTATTAGGTATGATATGAGTCTTATAAGAGACGTATGTGGTCAAGATGGGATTTGTTTCTCTCATTTAATTGGGAGTATAATATCTCTAGCCCTGAAACAAGTTGAACATTATATGAGAATTGATGACGATCCAAGTCTCATGTTCAACGAGATGTTAAAACAAAGGGATAAATGATGACTTACCTATAACAACGATTTGTAGCTAGTGAGTTAATTTCGTTGGTGAAAGTGTTGATCAACACACTTTATTTATTATTAGGGGCAATGGGATGTTGCTAGACGTTCTTACCACTGTCTATATTGGCTTAAGTTGTAACTTGTGCAAGTGGGAGATTGTTGGTTCTATGTGCACAAGACACAAATTAATACGATATTACTGATAATAAATAAACCCATAGGGTCACACATATACAGTCAATGGACACTAATTACATATTTGAATATGATTTAAATATGTTTCCAACTCATTATATATATATATATATATAAGTTCATATGCATTGTTACATTCTAAGAGGTAAATTTTGATAAGAGGTGTAAGAGGCAACAAGAACTTGACATGTGGCATGACTAACAAAGGGGTATAATGGGTATTCTTAAATTATAATTAAATGCAATTAAATAAACCCACAAAATAAGGAAACCATTTTGTTCCCTGGTTATTCACTTCTTTCTACCCCATATCCCAACCCCAAAATCATCTTTTTGACGGTATTTTTCTTCTGCCAGTTTGCCGGCGCTAAACATCACCCACTCCAGCGATCCTCGTAGTCATCGCTGACCATCATCCGCTTCACTGTGAAGTTGTATGGTTGCCATCAGTGATCGGTTTCAATTTTTTGGGTTTCATCAGATCCCATTGAGGCCACCGCCGCTGCACATATCTCACAATGGTCAGTAGCCTTCTTCCATCGGTTTTTCTCCTCTCTTCATTCCGGCCGACGAATCCCGCATAGTACCGGTGTAGTCCATCGAGCAGCAGGCTTCTATTTCTCTAGGCTTCAGCAAAGATGTACTTCCCCCGACCATCCAGATCTATTTTTGTCGATTTTCCTCCATCTCTTGATCGTTCTCGACCACATCAAATTTGTTATAGAGGTGTGTTCTTGACGAGGTATGTTTATCTTCTAGGGTTTTCAAAGATACGAAACTTCCGATTTTCAAGAAAATATTGGTCTTTTATGGTTTCACTGGATGCGAGACCTCTAAAATATCTCGATTTTCTAGGCAGCTGTTTCTTCAATTTCATATTAAGTGTTAATCAATTAGAAATTAGGGTTCATTTATATTTTTGTGTATTTCTAAAAAGTTACATTTTAGTTCTTGTTGATGTATATTTTGGTTACCTTCACCTCTCGACCATTGAAATTATGTGTATCAAAGTATTTTTATCATAAAATTTGTTGTATAGCTGTAACACCGCCTTCGCAAACATAGAATTTAGTAAAATTCAAGTTTTAAATCTGCGTGCGTCCATTTGAAAATAAGATATTTCCAAAATAAGCAGCGGAAATTTAAACCAAACTCTATTAACTCATTTAATTATTAAACACAGATTTGGTATCATATATATACAACTGAAAAATCCAAAAGCAAGTAGTTTGGTGTTACTCTAATCACAACCGACCATAACAAAATATTATAGCATTACAAGAAGTGTCCCTCCAAAAATTATGTACAACCAACAACAGGCAACCCAATCTCACCAGGCCACCTAATTTTTACCTGTAAAAGGGACCAACAAAGTAACATTATCTACAAATAGCTAGTGAGTACAAACTTATCACAAGTATCAACAAGCGAGCCACATAATACATGAATAAGCAAACAATGCTATCCTTATCACATAGTGGAGTGCTGATAAGATTGGTAGGAGTCATATCTTGCAGGATAGTTGTAACATCCGTAAACCCGGCCTAGTTGTGAGCGGGTCAGTGGTAAGTGGATCGTACTTGGTTGCGAATATTTATGGTTAATTATGTGAGTAAATGTTAATTTGTTATTTGATTTAATCAATTAATAAATTAATTAGAAATGTATATATATATGTGGAAAATATATACTGAAGATATATGTATGTATGTATGAATGCATGTATGGGGTATGTATGTATGCATGATAGAAAGGATAAGTATTTTGTTACACCTCCGGCTTTGGTTTCTAAAAGAGAAGTGTGTACGTGTATGTATATAGCAAGTGGAAGGTTTATCTGCTCATTATTCAAAAGAGAAAAGTGTGTAGTGTGTGTTTCTAACTAAACCTCTCGTTAAAGAAACCAAGTTTTATACTTGAATCCGTGAGATTGAAGATTGTTAATTGTTATAGCAAAACAGAGGTAAGATGATGATTATAACATGTTTAGTAATGATTTGGTATGTTTTTCTGATGTTATACATGTATATATGGTGAAACACCATTGTTGGAGCTTGAAGCTCCATGCTTGGTAAATGGGTTTTACTTAATTTGATGTTTTAGTTGGATATAAGATGTTTATGATGTTGGTATACATGATATATGTAGTTTATACATGTTTTAGAAGTGTTTGGATTTGAGTTCAGATGTTGAAAAGTGATTTGGTAAGTTTTGAATCGGATGGATTTTGAAGAAGATGATGCAGGTCACGATGCGACGCGTCCAAAGAAGGAACGCGACGCGTTCCCGTAAAACCGACAATTATAGCGGATTTCTTTGAAATCCGACATGGGTGAAATCCGGAACTCAAAATCCGATATCAGAATCCGAAACATGGAAATCCGACACCCTGAAATCCGGGAAGTGTGGAATCCGATGGTTTTAAATCCAAAAGTGATGAAATCCGACATTATTGCCTGACGTGACGCATCGATGTGTTGGACGCGACGCGTCCGTGGATTTTGTGGAATTTGGAGATTGTTTGTATTCTTTGATATAGCATGCTTTGTATATGAATCTTACATGTTGTGTTTGATTTAAAGGAGATATAAATACATGTTTGGATATATATATATATATATACATTTATGAATCAGATACTAATTTCAGTTTATTGTGATCTTAGGAACGGACAAGGCTCAGTAATATTAGACCACTGAGTGGAGATTGAGATCAAGAGGTGAGTGGATGTTTAACTCACGACTGGTGTTAGTTGTAAGTTGTTTGGTTATAACTGTTTGTGGATTGACACATGGATAGACTTATTGTCCGATAATTGCTTAACTTGTTGTTTGTTAATCGATTGTTGCGTCGTGATGTGCATGTAGCATACCAGTTTTAAATTTATAAAATCCGAATTATTTAGCACGACTACAACACAAATAGGCAAGAGAACCTAATCGTATCGTAGTATAGTAAATAAGTACGGGTGTCGAACACAAGGAGAACGGGTATGATTTTGAATATAACTATACTAATTAAATATTAAACTAATTAAAAGCAACTAAAAAGGGGAAATTAGAATCTTATCAATAAATATTCAAACTTTATTATCTAAAATCACTAAATAATAATATTAAGAACCAAGAATAAACCAAAGAAAGTGAAAAGCAATAAACTTTACTGGAATTAAGCTTATAATGTGAAGACTCTCTCCTTAGATTTGATTTCACCTCTTTTAAACTGATTAATTCAATTAACTCGTGCAATGGACATATAATTACTATATACCGATTCCTATATTGGTTATAATCAGATTATATACCTCTATAATTATGGTTTTAACAAACCTTATGGTCATGAGATTGATCAAAACACATAATTACCCGATTTTAAGTTCGTGTCAAGAAAGACTTAATCTTTATGTTTGTTTAGGTTAACAAAGCATGTATTAACATATAAATGGTCATTATATATTCATCACACACATTAAAGTTTCCTTTTTTAGAAGTTTAACCTAGGATTGGTCTATCACTAGTCTAGATTGTCTATTGGTCCTAAACAATCAAGATTCAAGTTACACAAGTGGAACGGTCCTCCAACTTGTATAAACTCAGTAAATAAACTTCAAAAACAGAAACAAGAACACATGTGGATCATCGATTAAGCAATACAAGACAATTTATATAGCAAACATGTCCAAATTAACATAAATTAATCAACTTTATTGAGGTTCATCTCCTCTACAGAGGAATACATGAAATTCTAGCCTAGAAACACCATAAAATCGCTTTTGGAAATTAAGAACAACATAAACACAGAAGATAAATAATAAGAATGATAGAACCGTGATGAATCTAAGCCGAAATCTTCAAGTAATAAGCTTCAATCCTTAAAAGTTGAGCTCCACAACCCCTAGAATGCTTTTGGACGTGTTTTGGCAGTATTTGGGTAGTATAAGTTGGGTGGTTCTCTCCAAAATCGATCTGGACATTCGTTTATATAGAAAACTGAAAACAGGGGCATCGCGCCGCTATGGGTGAGTTTGACGCAATCCAAAACTCTTTTAAAATTTGAAAATTTTCTTATCAGGTCGCGTCGCGCCGCGACATTGCTTTTTTAGAGTTTGACAATAAACGTGATTTTGTATCCCTCTGAGTCTAGTTTCCGTGACCTTTTGACACACCTCATTCCGAGTTCATATGAGTGAGATATGATCAAAACAGTAAAGGTGTGTCGGTGCGGACAACTTTTCTGATTTTGTCGGTTTTTTTCCGGTTTTCGCTCAAAACTTTTCATAACACGCATTTTTAACTTGAAATTCAATAAATGAAGATAATTAAGTATCTTTTACTTATTTATAAACAATAACAGGCTAAAATAAAACAGATATCGCTTAAAATATATATAAATTTGGCCATATCAAAATACCTCACACTTGAACTTTGCTTGTCCCTAAGCAAATCACAATTTTACTCAGGCTAAAACTCTAAAAGATCAACACCATCCTTGAAAAATTAAATACCACATATGAATGTCAAAAACGTTGATTAAAAACACAAAACTGACTATACTTAGAATTATGCACATACTCATGATTTGATCCATATTTAACTTTTCAACACTCCAAATAATTTTTCCATTTATACATATCCAAACCTTAACTTAAGAATTGCATTTATATTTAATTTGGTTAATTTACCCTTTAAAAATCCCCCGACCTCAAGACTTATTGCAGATTTTCAACTATATTTTCACATATGTTTTTTTATCTTTTTAGCTCTTTTTTATAAGTCTATGACTTTCTATGAAACCCATGTAGTGAATCCTCAACTCAACCGATCCCAAACCAGTTGGCTTTAGGTGGCTAGGTGTCGAACACCCCTCAGAGTTTACTAATTCGAGTTCCAAAGGACATGTATTTGACTTATATATATTTTTCTAGCACTCTCTTATTTTTTCATTTTTTCCTCAAACATATGTTTATAAAAATCGAAAATTCAACTCAGTCTATTTTTGTAACACCCGCAAACCTGGGCTAGGAGATTAGCCGGTTTGTGGTATGTGCTTATCTGTTTTTATGCAAGTTAAATGGTTATTTATTAATTGATTTATTTAAAGTATGTGTTAAGATTTTTATGAATTTATTAATTAATTGTATGTATGTATTCAACCGTATGTATGTATGCATGTAATTGTAATGTATGTATGTTATGTATAAACATAAGGATGCATGCATGCTAGTTAGTAGGTGTGTACACGTGTGGGTATATTAGGCAAGTGAAAGAGAGTTTGACACCTCCCGATTTTAGGCGTTATGTGTGTAAACGTGCATGTTCACATTTGTAAATGCTCATAATTACCAAAGAAGGTATTGGTGTGTGTGTGTGCTTGGTATTTTTCTCTCAGCTGAAGAACAAAGAAAGAAGGAAAGAATCGGATTCTCTACTTTGTGATTTAATTCAAGTAAAAGGTAAGATTTTGTTCATAACATGATTGAATAATAATCTTGGATGATTTGTGGTAGAAATAACATGTTTTTATGATGAACTATAGGATCGGTTTTGAAGAACTATGAGTTTTGATGGGTTTTATGTGTTCATACAATTTGTATGCTTATATGATGAAGTGATGCATGAATTTGTGTTTAAATATGTTTAAACATGTTTCTGTTATGATTGTATGAAAATTATGAATTCTGGGTTTTAAGTTTTGATGGTGATTTGAAGTTATCGTATTTTGTTGGGGAAGAAGGTGAATTCCGTTTGTTTGGAAATCCGTATGGTAAAACCGAGAATGAAAACTTATGGCCTGAATCCGGAAGTCATGGAAACCCGATACTTATGAATCCGATTGTATAATCCGGGATTGAAATCCGAAACCTTATCTGAATTTCGAAGATTAGAAATCCTATACTTAAAACCGAGACCCAAATCCGATACCTTTAAAAACCGGAATTCCAAATCCGATGAAACCAAATCTTATACTCCAAAGTCCTACACTTGTAAAATCCGATTGTTGTAAACCGAGACCCTAAATCCGATTCATTTAATCCAAAATCTAGAATCCGAGACATGATGAAATCCGATTGATCGAATCCGGGTACTTGAAATCCGGCACAATTGATAGAATCCGACAAACCCAAATCCGATTGTGAGGAAATCCGATACTGAGTTGCGGATTCTTGGAATCCGACAGTTTTGTAGAATCCGATACTTGTGTTTTGAACTTGTATCTATTTATTGTTTGAAGTTTGTTTGATGAATGATTTATAAATATATGGAAAAGATATATTTATGAGATTGGGACCGATTTACTTATTTTTGTGTTTTCGGCAATCCTAAGACTCAGTAATATTAGACTTCTAAGCTCGTGCTGAAAATTGAGGTGAGTTGAAGTTAAACACGGATGGTAAAGATTGCAGTTAATATTATTTATGTAAAGCATGATTGTGGATTGAGATTGGATTGATTGAACTGCTGATTGTTTTATTGATTATTGTTAACTGCTGCATGACTATTTGGCCGATACGCGCTCTTAGAATGATTTTGAGTTGTGTTGGGAAGTCAGCTACACGTAGAATTGGGCTAGGCTCGTCTACTGGTTGGTTGAACAGTAGTAGCCCTTCTGTTGCATATGTTGCTTCAGAGGTGGAGTTTACTGTGCCAATTCAGTGGAGGGCTATCGGTAAACCTTTGCTTTGGCCGGCATTGGTTGTAGGTTCTGCGCCGAACCGCCGGTCTTCTCGGATATGTGATTACATGATTGATGTTTGATTGTGACTGTTTACATTTGATGTTTTAGCCTCTACTCACTTAGCTTTGTGCTAATTCCTCTCAGTTGATGTTTTGCAGGTTCGTGTTTGAGTGGAAGAAGGTAGAGTTGACCATTACTCTGATACTAAGTTTTAAAAGAGACGGGCCAGATATATTTTGTAACACCAAATAGTAGTAGCAGTGTTAACTTTTGGAACAAAGATTATACGTTTGTAATTATTGGTTTTATGTAATCAAGTTGGTTTTAATTAGCTTCCGCAGTGCGTTTAAAAAAATGGCTTGTGATTTTCCGGTGTTACAGTTTGGTATCAGAGCCTAGGTTTGGGGATGCATGCACGGCTAGAGTATTGCATTCCCAAATCTTGGCTCGTGACAGGTCAAGCTTTCCTTTGGGGGAATTAGGGTGAGATAGAGTTGCCTGTAGTAGTTAGTATTTTGGATACTAGCGGTTTATCCTAATAAGATTGTGAGGTGATGTGATTGTACATATATGGCAGATAAAGATACCCCTACTGACACTCTTGTGACCCAAGAAGTAGCTGGAACTTCAACAGTGAATGTGATGGATATGGCATATCAAACAGGTACATTGGGATATGAACACAGGGATGAACAAAGCAAGTGTATTAATAAACTGAAAGATGAGATACAAGAACTTTGAGATATTGTTCACCGGATGGAACGAGAAAGAGTAACTCAAAATGTTCAAACTCAGATTTCTCAACTTATTACTACTCAGAATACAACCTTTCTGGTTCCGGTTTCATTTCATTCTATGGCACAAGTAACACAACAACCGTACTTGTATCCAGTTCCATTTCAAGGAGCTATGTGCCCAGATTATTCAATTGATACCACGAGAGATAGTACTTCTTCCCAAACTTTTGACTTAGCTGAATTGGAAAGGAGAAATGTGGAAGCCTAAAACAACATGATTCGAGAGCAAGTTTCTCAACATAAATCCAGGATTGAACAATACAATACTCAAAAGCAAAAAGAGCAAAGTGGTCAGAGACAAGGGAACTTGAATTGTGGACCTAGGTTTAGTGGAATTAATCAACGAGCACTTCGGTGTGGAAAGTGTAAATCTCACCACACAGGACCTTGTACCTACCAAACTATGCGATGTCTTACCTGCGGCCAGTTTGGTCATGAGATGAAAGATTGTTATTTCTCTCAGAAGGTATGTTGGATTTATTTTGGGAAAGATCATAGAGCGAGGGACTGTAGAATCAAAAGAGAACTCGAATCTGGATCAAGAATTGGGGAGCCCTCGTCAGCAATTGGTCAGAAGCAAGAAACTCAACATACTAGGCCAACATCAGATGGATTTAATCGAAGTTCCTAGTGGTGTCGTCGGTGTAGGTCTGTTCATATGGGGAATTTCACCCTTCAGACTTTGCGTTATGTGCGATGCGGATTGTTTGGTCATGAGTTAAATGATTGTGCTCTTCCTCGGAGTGTTTGTTTGAATTGCCAAAGAGAGGGTCATATTGTGAGAGACCGTGACAAAGATAAAAGAGTTTGGACAAGGCTAGAAGTTGAGGCAGTTGGGGGGTCTTCGTCAACAAGTGGACAGAAGAGGAAGGACCCTACTACGTCTGAGAGTAGGGCATTCGGTACAACGAGAGGTGATGTTACTCGATCAAGAATGACATAACGGGTATGTTTTGATAAACTCTAGACTCATACGTGTATTTATTAACTTAAATAGTTAATTATAAATGTTGGATGTCTATGTGTGTTAAGTGTATGCGTTTACTTCTTGAAGAAAATGACTCTCTAGAAATAAAGATAGTTGATAATATATATATATATATATATATATATATGTGTGATCTAAATTGTGAAATTATCTGATAACCATGATAGTAAATGATGTGATAGTAGGAATGTGATACATGATATGACATGGAATGGGTATGAAATACCACAGAAAATAATGTTATCAAATTAGTTAAATCATAAGCTATGCTATGTGTTGCAAGACTTGTTTTGCTTTCTGTATTTGTATATGTGTAAATATGTGTTTGTACAAAGAAGAAAGAAAGTGGATAAGTTATCGAAGATTTGAAAGATTTGGTGATAAATCAAGAGATGTTCTGATAAAAGTACGACTGAAGTTACGAGTTATTGGGAAACCTAATGAGTAAATATTGTCTATGCTATTGATTAATGAAGTTGACGAGATATACGATATGATGAGATAATGTATTTGATTGAATTAATATATGAAGATGTGTTTAGAAATTAGAAGAATAATTTAAGTCTAGCGAGAGTTAAAGATTCTTGAGAAAAATGATTCGACCCATGACTTGGAGGCTACCGCATATGCATTTGTATTGATAATATGGATATTGATTAGAAAGTATATGTGAGATCTAATTATTAAAAAGAACGACGGAGGATGTTTGTACAGATGAGTCGAACGGGTAATAGAGACAATGTTCTTAATGAATTAAATATTGTGAGTGAGAGATTCAATATTATTTAGAAGAGACTAGTGGATGTTAGACATGTTGGAAATATGAGGGAGTTAATAATAATTATAACATTAAGAGTTATACAAATTGAGGAATACCTGATTTAGTGGATAAAATTGAAATTGTCTTTGCTGGAAATTGATGAATGAATTATTGTAATTATCAAATACAAAGAAGAGGAAAGAAGAACCAATTGTCAAAACATAAGAATTAAGGACTTATAGAATTGTATATATATATGCCTATGCTTGTATTGGAGAGTGATTTTGATGAAGAGATATGAAACTAAATTGCCAGTGCACTTGGGAGGGCTAAATAGTATAATGTCATATAGAGTATTTAACTGATATCTTGCTAAAAGGTGTGAACATGATATATTTCGTGGAAACATGACATGATCAGGTTTGAGTCAAGGTAGAGTATTAGAGGATTATGAACTGTTAAGGTAACCAGATATATCAGAACATTAATGAAAACAAGTTATGAGGGAGTATATATGAGAGATATGATATGTAATGAAGTCCGGATATATTACGAGGTATTATGACTGTTCAAATAAAAATAATTAGGTACTACCACTGTGGGATGAAAATGATGGACGGAGATGTATCTTGATGGAATGAATCAAATATAAGATTGAAAGATTTGATTAAACTTTGAAAGAATTTATAACAAGCATTGAGATGTGAGATGAACAGTGCGACTGAATCTTTACTGATTAGTGGAGTAATAGGAATTGTGCGGGTATTTGGGAATAAACTTGTGTTTGAATTGGATTTTGATGATTCGAGGAATTCATAATTAAGCTAATTAGACAAACGTGATGTGATTTATATTGGATGAATATTAAAATATCAGTGATAAGTTGATTTATGCGTTATAAAAGACTTAACAATACGAAAATAAAAATGACGAGTGCTCATTTTCTAGCTATTTGTGAGACGGCTTCGTTAGGTGAGTTGGCCCAACGGTACAGTGATGGGATTGTTACAAGGTATGGAAAAGTGTTGTTTTTAATATCTGACAAAGACTTCAGACTGACGGTCAAACTGAACGAATTATACAGACACTCGAGGATATGTTGTGTGCTTGTGAGATTGGGTATAGTGGATCTTGGGATTCACACCGCCATTGATAGAGTTTCTGTATAAAAAATCTTACCACTCCAAGATTGGGATGCCTCCATAGGAATTGTCGTACGGTTGTCGTTGCCATACTCCGACATGGTGGTTACAAGCTGGTGAGAAATAGTTTGCAGGACCTAGGATTGCTCAGTTAACTGCTGATAAAGTTGTTATTACAAAAAAAAATGAGTTGAAAGTTGCCAAAGATAGATAGAAAATGTATGATTGAAGATGAAAGTCAGATTCTACCAGTACATGAACTGAAATTTGATTCATAGAAGTGACTGATAGAAAAAAACCTGTAAAACTGTTAGATCGAAAGATGATCCCGCTCCAAAAGAAGCAGATATCAACGGTGTTGGTCAAATGGAAGCTTAGTTTAAGTTTTGACCTAACTTGGGAGACTGAGGTAGAGAGGAGAGACAGATATCCCCGTTTGTAGAGATGAGAGACAGATATCACATTTTTAAATGCTCATAATTACCAAAGAAGGTGTTGGTGTGTGTGTGTGCTTGGTATTTTTCTCTCGGATGAAGAACAAAGAAAGAAGGAAAGAATCGGATTCTCTACTTTGTGATTTAATTCAAGTAAAAGGTAAGATTTTGTTCATAACATGATTGAATAATAATCTTGGATGATTTGTGGTAGAAATAACATGTTTTTATGATGAACTATAGGATCGGTTTTGAAGAACTATGAGTTTTGATGGGTTTTATGTGTTCATACAATTTGTATGTTTATATGATGAAGTGATGCATGAATTTGTGTTTAAATATGTTTAAACATGTTTCTGTTATGATTGTATGAAAATTATGAATTCTGGGTTTTAAGTTTTGATGGTGATTTGAAGTTATCGTATTTTGTTGGGGAAGAAGGTGAATTCCGTTTGTTTGGAAATCCGTATGGTAAAACCGAGAATGAAAACTTATGGCCTGAATCCGGAAGTCATGGAAAACCGATACTTATGAATCCGATTGTATAATCCAAGATTGAAATCCGAAACCTTAGATCTGAATTTCGAAGATTAGAAATCCTATACTTAAAACCGAGACCCAAATCCGATACCTTTAAAAACCGGAATTCCAAATCCGATGGAACCAAATCTTATACTCCAAAGTCCTACACTTGTTAAATCCGATTGTTGTAAACCAAGACCCTAAATCCGATTCATTTAATCCGAAATCTAGAATCCGAGACATGATGAAATCCGATTGATCGAATCCGGGTACTTGAAATCCGGCACAATTGATAGAATCTGACAAACCCAAATACGTTTGTGAGGAAATCCGATACTGGGTTGCGGATTCTTGGAATCCGACAGTTTTGTAGAATCCGATACTTGTGTTTTGAACTTGTATCTATTTATTGTTTGAAGTTTGTTTGATGAATGATTTATAAATATATGGACAAGATATATTTATGAGATTGGGACTGATTTAGTTATTTTTGTGTTTTCAGACAATCCTAAGACTCAGTAATATTAGACTTCTGAGCTCGTGCTGAAAATAGATGTGAGTGGAAGTTAAACACGGATGGTAAAGATTGCAGTTAATATTATTTATGTAAAGCATGATTGTGGATTGAGATTGGATTGATTGAACTGCTGATTGTGTTATTGATTATTGTTAACTGCTGCATGACTATTTGGCCAATACGCACTCTTAGAATGATTTTGAGTTGCGTTGGGAAGTCAGCTACACGTAGAATTGGGCTGGGCTTGTCTACTGGTTGGTTGAACAGTAGTAGCCCTTCTGTTGCATATGTTGCTTCAGAGGTGGAGTTTACTGTGCCAATTCAGTGGAGGGCTATCGGTAAACCTTTGCTTTGGCCGGCATTGGTTGTAGGTTCTGTGCCGAACCGCCGGTTTTCTCGGATATGTGATTACATGATTGATGTTTGATTGTGAATATTTGCATTTGATGTTTTAGCGTCTACTCACTTAGCTTTGTGCTAATTCCCCTCAGTTGATGTTTTGCAGGTTCGTGTTTGAGTGAAAGAAGGAAGAGTTGACCATTACTCTTATACAAAGTTTTAAAAGAGACGAGCCAGATATATTTTGTAACACCAAATAGTAGTTGCAGTGTTAACTTTTGGAACAAAGATTATACGTTTGTAATTATTGGTTTTATGTAATCAAGTTGGTTTTAATTAGCTTCCGCAGTGCGCTTAAAAAAATGGCTTGTGATTTTCCGGTGTTACAATTTTTGTCAAGCTTAGATTCCAAAAGGGATTAACCTTATAATTTATTGCAGCAATTTAAAAATTAAGATTTGGTTACTATAAATATAAATTTCTAAGGAATTGACGAAAAGCCACAAATACTATGCATAACAGCTAGATATCTCATATGAATTGTTTACAAATCAACAAACTTGACATACTTAAATAATATCTGATTTTTAACTCAAATGTTATTAAAAATTTTAAAATTTAACGCTCAAATAAAATAATAATTTAACACGAGGACAAATAAATTTTAAGCGAGGAAATATTTTCTAACCCCCTACCCCACACTTAAATTGTACAATGTCCTCATTGTACATATTAAAAATATAACAAGGTAGAACAAGGTTAGAAAAACTCCATAGATATAATTAGGTGAATGGAGCAGATAGATGTCAGCATATACGCGCATACTCCATAAATTAAAATCTCTCATTGAAATATAAATCACTCAAAGCATAACGTCAGACACACAAATAAATAAATATAAACATCAAAGGATAGTAATGTCTGAATATGATTCTATATGAAGGATTCGAAAATCATATAAGAAGAATTATCTAGGCTAGGACTCCCTAAAACAAAAACAAAAACAAAAACCTAACTCACTTTCGTAGGAATCACGATTGCATTTAGCATATGCAACAAGCCTTTAAACCCCTCGGTAGCCCGAGTGGACGAGTTGAAGTCTCGTGAGGGTTTCTAGATAACACACCCACAAAGTTGAACAGAAAGGAAACGAAATACAAAAATAAAGAAGAAAGATAAACCTAAACTAACCACGGGTTGCCTCCCGAGAAGCGCTTGTTTTTCTCTGAGTCTCTAGCTTGACTCCAGATTTATTTATCGTGACTTAGAACAAATGACCCCACACTCGCAATCAAGTGCGGTTGGTAATATTTATACATATCAGGTGATGTATATTTGTTACCTATTTGAAATGCTGAAGCTAGTACTGCGTCTCACCACGCCGTCTCGATCTCCACAAACATCTCTCCTGCGTTGTGAATCCTGGATCCTCCTAGTGATTGTGAACTCAATTGTGACTCAAGCAAAGACTCCAACTGACTCCCGATGTTGTCTAAGTTATTCGTCTGTTCCTTTTCTACACTTGAAGTACTCCACAGAATTCCCGGCGCCAAAGGGATTCCATAATGCGACTCCAACTCCTCACTCGATTCCGTGGTTATCTCCTTTTCTGATTTCGGAGAGTCCTCCTCGAAGAGTAGAAATTCCAGATAGTCCAAGATTTCATCTGCACAATTCTCCACGTCTTCTCTCTCAAGAAGGGAGGGTCCCCATACGGGTTTTGGTTCTAAACCTAACGTGGGTGTTGGTTGAACGAGGGTCGACGATTCATCCTCTAGATATTCTTCTGGTTCCTCAAGCAGGTCAGCGAGACACTCCAAAATATCTCCATCAGACTAAGCATCTTCTCTCGACTCCACCTCCACACAAGGCTCAAAATGTATACTATCGTCAGAATCGGAGTCGTCTGAATAGTACGGTTCAGGACTAACATGTGATTCATTAGGAAAGCCAATCGGGTGGTCATTCTCATCATCTTTTGGAATAAAATCGTAATCTTCACGTTCGATGACATCGTCATAAAATTCATTCAAAAAGTCTTTAAGGAAGGAATCCCAACACATCGGATGATCCTCGGGCCAATACATAATCACAAAAGAGACATCGACAGAAAACCAAAATAGCGCGCGAACCGACTAGACTAGGCACTAAATACTAAAATACGAAAAGTAACTTCCTTTTGAGCCAAAACTCGGGGGAAGGATCGTTTAATAAATAATTAGTCAAGTTACACCAAAATAAAACCGTTCCCCGGCAACGGCGCCAAAAACTTGATGTGCGTGTAGCGTACCAGTTTTAAATTTATAAAATCTGAATTATTTAGTACGACTACAACACAAATAGGCAAGAGAACCTAATCGTATCGTAGCGTAGTAAATAATTACGGGTGTCGAACAGAAGGGGAACGGGTATGATTTTGAATATAACTATACTAATTAAATATTAAACTAATTAAAAGCAACTAAAAAGGGGAAATTAGAATCTTATCAATAAATATTCAAACTTTATTATCTAAAATCACTAAATAATAATATTACGAACCAAGAATAAACCAAAGAAAGTGAAAAGCAACAAACTTTACTGGAATTAAGCTTATAATGTGAAGACTCCCTCCCTAGATTTGATTTCACCTCTTTTACACTGATTAATTCAATTAACTCGTGCAATGGACATGTAATTACTATATACTGATTCCTATATTGGTTATAATCATGGTCAGATTATATACCTCTATAATTATGGTTTTAACAAACCTTATGGTCATGAGATTGATCAAAACACATAATTACCCGATTTTAAGTTCGTGTCAAGAAAGACTTAATCTATATGTTTGTTTAGGTTAACAAAACATGTATTAACATATAAATGGTCATTATATATTCATCACACACATTAAAGTTTCCCTTTTTAGAAGTTTAACCTAGGATTGGTTTATCACTAGTCTAGATTGTCTATTGGTCCTAAACAATCAAGATTCAAGTTACACAAGTGGAATGGTCCTCCAACTTGTATAAACTCAGTAAATAAACTTCAAAAACAGAAACAAGAACACATGTGGATCATCAATTAAGCAATACAAGACAATTTATATAGCAAACATGTCCAAATTAACATAAATTAATCAACTTTATTGAGGTTCATCTCCTCTAGGAAGGAATACATTAAATTCTAGACTAGAAACACCATAAAATAGCTTCTGGAAATTAAGAACAACATAAACACAGAAGATAAATAATAAGAATGATAGAACCATGATGAATCTAAGCCGAAATCTTCAAATAATAAGCTTCAATCCTTAAAAGTTGAGCTCTACAGCCCCTAGAATGCTTTTTGACGTGTTTTGGCAGTATTTGGGTAGTATAAGTTGGGTGGTTCTCTCCAAAATCGATCTGGACATTCTTTTATATAGAAAACTGAAAACAGGGGCTTCGCGCCACGACGGTTAAGTGTCGCATCGCGACTGGTGAGTTTGACGCGATCCAAAACTCTTTTAAAATTTGAAAATTTTTTTATCACGTCGCGTCGCGCCGCAACATTCTTAATGGTCGCGCCACAACATTGCTTTTTTAGAGTTTGACCATAAAAGTGATTTTGTATCCCTCTGAGTCTAGTTTCCGTGACCTTTTGATTCACCTCAATCTGAGTTCGTGTGAGTGAGATATGATTAAAACAGTGAAAGTGTGTCGGTGCGGACAGCTTTTCTGATTTTGTCAGTTTTTTCCCGGTTTTCGCTCAAAACTTTTCATAACACTCATTTTTAACCTGAAATTCAATAAATGAAGATAATTAAGTATCTTTTACTTATTTATAAACAATAACAGGCTAAAATAAAACAGATATCGCTTAAAATATATATATAAATTTGGCGATATCACGTCGGTGATATGTATACATGCTATTGGGAAGTCAGTTACGGCTTGGCACATGGGTTGGGTTTGTTTGCTATTGGCTAATGTAATATTCGTTTTCTAAATAGCATTAAGGGTAATATTTTAATTCAAATATTGTATAGCATGAGGACTCTTGACAATTTGGGTTTATTGGTTTAATTACTTAAATAAAAAGAATCATTATGTGGACTTTAACTTGTACAACTAGTAGCTAACTATATGGGTTAAATTGGACTAAAAGGTATTGGGCTTGGGATTTAAGTGTGTATGTGAGGGTCCGATTAGGGCATAGCCCTTTACTGTAGCCGCCTTTGTTTCTTCTTGTGTCTGGTAATCGTGACTCACAACCGAGAGAGAGTGAGACACGAAATTGAATGGGAACCTCACCAAGACTTGGAGGAATCATGTGTTTCTTCACAGGTATGTAATCCTCACTCTGCAACTCTCGATTCTCGATGAAAATAGGAATTTAATCGTCGGTTATTGCTCTGTTTTGACATGCGATCGGCCAGGAACCAACAAACACGAAAGCACGAGTTTAATGGTACAATTGAATGTAATGGACTAAGGTTCATATGAAAGCTTTAGTAGCACTGATCAATGAGTAAAACATGGATTAACTAGGATTTAGTGAGCATTACTCGACTGCTGTTGTTTTGACTTGCGTTGAACCCAACCGAGCACCCAACAGAGTTTTAATGGCCTGGAAGCTTGATTAAAAATCAATTAATCGATTAGGATACATGCTACATTACTGATAATATCATAGAATGTGTATAACATGGATTTGTGATTGATTATCAACTGTTCATCAAGGTGTCGATGTTGTGTGTGTTCGTGTGGAGTTGTCGTGAACAACGGGGAGAAAGACAACACTGAATTTACGGTTTTGATCCAATTCGATTAGGAAACTCTAAGGTTACATTACTTGACCCTCAATGATATGGTTTTGTGCAAATTCGATACTTTAAACCGAACTATGGTGTGGTTCTAAGCTGTTCTTGGGCTGTTTATATCACTAGACGGGAGGGGCAAGAAACCGAGACTCAAACTAAATTTTAAGGGTTCTAATCCTTACAAAAATTCAATTAAATGATACGGGTCATGGTTTGATGTCAAGAACACATAGCAAAAGGAAATTTCTCATTTGGTTAAGAATTTAGTAAACTTGGATTTGAAGGTGTCAATAGATGGTGTTAAGCACCTAACTGTTCTTGAGCTACCTGAGATCTTGAACTGAGTTTTTTATATATATATATATATATATATAATGTTTGAATCAAATTAAGACAAGGTTTAGAATCATTAAATGGGTATGGTCTTTGAATCACAAAATGGGTTTAAAGATGGGTCGCACAATGGTTGTTGATATTGAATTGCAAAATAGCTTATGGGAAGGAAACACAAGTTGGTTATTAGTATTATATCACAAATTGATTCATGGTGTCAAACCATAAATGGGATTCAACTTTGAATTTGCAAGTTAGTTATAGTTTTGAATTACAAATTGGTTATAAGACTTTGAATTATAAATTAGTTCATTTTATTGAATTGCATATGGATTGATCAAGTTGAATTGCAATTTGGTTATGGGACATTGATTTTAAATCACAAAATGGAACATTTTAGTAGCACATGGATTACAAGCTAGACTTGTCTACTTGAATAGCTAAACCTTAGAATTTATAAAATTTATGAACAATTGAAAGTAGTAGCTATTCTAATCGATTTTAAGGTTGGTTATAGAGGCTATTGAAAGGTGATATTATTGGGAATATTTATCAATGCAAAAGATGGGTAGATTGTTAATATTTGCAAGCTTTCTTGAAACGGGTCACACCGACCCGTTAAGTAAAGAAACACGCGAATTAATTAAATGATTGGCTTTTGCACTATCCAATGACCCTAGACATGTTCCTTGGATTATATATATATATATATATATATATATATATATATGAGTCCACGTGATACAAATCAGATTCGGGTTTAAACGGTGAGAATGTCGAAATATTTGCAAGTTTGACTTTTGTCGTCTTTTCGAGTTAGGACCTCATACTTTGCAGTTAAATCCCTCATAATAAGGGGAACAAGCTGTCTTTAGAAATTTTTTGTCAAAAACGTCGTTTTGGGCTCGATCCGTTAGAGTCAAAGTTGTGGATTTTTGACCCGTTTGACCATTTAAAAGCTTTAAGCTTGGTTTCACCTTTTGAGCAGTTTTCTTGGGAAATACTTGCATTCTAGTATGTTATTAACAAGATAAGTAAGTGGTAAAGTATAAGTAGAAGCGATTGGTATCCGAAGGCCTTGAGCGAGACATTTTTGTAGCAAATTAGAGCTTCTTCTATTAAGGATCATTCTCTAATGATAGTATCAATTTAAATGTTTGATTAGATACTTTCAAGCTTTCATTTGGGTTGGAGATAATGTGATTTTGATGAGCAAAGGACCTCAGGTGAGTTTATACTAACTTACTCGTTATATTGTGATATGTGCACGCAATGTATGTCTAGTGTTATGTACGAGTTTATATGCAAATCCTTATTGATGTGTTACTTGTATTTATTCATGATAAGTTGTTATATGATAACGTTGATTTTATGTTAGTAACCGACTGGTCCTGTGTGGCTGGTCGAGGCAGATGACATCATCTAAAGGTGGGACCTGTGATGTGTCATAGCGGGCGAGGCCCAAGTTTAAGGCATCAACGGGTGGGACCGGAGATGTGGCAGCAAGCGCGAGGCCCAAGTTTAAGGCATCAACGGGTGGGACCTGAGATGCGGCATCAAGGGCGGGGCCCAGCTGCATTATGTGCTATGTTTGCGGTTGGTGCTATTCACTATAAAGTGTAAGTGTGGTGTTAACTCACTATGCTTTGTGCTTACCCGTTGTTGCTTATGTCTTTCAGGATATTGGAGTAAGGACAAGGAAAAGGCTCCGGTGTGACAGCAGAGACGGTGGCGTCACGCGAACTTGAATTTAAATGTTTTAAATAATTTTATTTAGCTTCCATGGTTTACAAACGATTTTAGATACTCTGAACTTTGGGATGATTATAATTATAAATTTTGATGGTTGACTTATGATTTATTAACAGTGGTTTATTATAATAAATTATTGTAAAAAAAATTTGGGACGTTACAGCTAATCAGTATTGGGATCTTTTGATGCATTCGTTGCAACTTAAGGATAATATTTTGTGAGAATAGCAAATGAACTATCGGTAAACCTTTGCTTTGGCCGGCATTGGTTGTAGGATCTGCAGATCCGCCGGTCTTCCCATGATTATGTGATGGTATTCTACGGGCACGATTAATTGTTTATATTCTGCGGATATGTTTGTTTGGAATCCTGCGATTGTGATTGATTCTGGTTTGTTGTAGTTTTACTTTCATTCACTTAGCTTTGTGCTAATCCCCCACCTCTCACTCCTTTTACAGGTTGCGGGTGAGTTCTGCGGTTCGGTTGTGATGGGTGTATCTTGGGGAATAATTGTAGGCACTCTGATTTTAAATTGTGACGAGCCGTGGTTTTTGTAATATTCATATTCTGACTAAACTAGTGTTGGAAAACTGTTTGTATATATTTCAGTTTAAGTATCGCTTCTGCATTATTTTAAAAGGAAAATTTTGGGTTGAAAATACGGTGTTACAAGTTTGGTATCAGAGCCTTGGTTTGGCGATGTAGGCACAGTGGAAGTGTTGCATTCCCACATCTTGGCTCGAGTTAGGGTCAATTATTTCTTGTGTGTGGGATTGGGGTGAATGAGAGTGTTGTTTTGGAGTTTAGTATGTGATATACTAATGGAGTAAGCTAATGAGTTTGTGAGATGTTGTGATTGTTACAGAAAACAATGGGTAATAATGAGAACTCAACTGCCGCCCCTTTTGTCCCATGAACAGGTACAGTTGAAGATGACAGGGAAAAATATATCTTTTAGTTGGAAGGACAGTTATTGTATTTGAGGAAAGAAATGCAACAACAGAGACAAGATTTTGCGAATTGACCACCGGTTATCACTATAGCTACTACTACCCCTGAGATACCACCAATCTTTCCATTTAATACTACGCATACAGGGATACCTTCTGTGTGAATACCATTACCACCAATGTCTCAACCGACGTCCCAACCATTTTACTACCCGATGTTTTCACAAGGATCAATGCCATATCCTTTCATGGGATATCCACCTGGAATGGGATTTAAACAACCGTACCTATAAACAGTTCTTGGATTGCAAACCTATGGAATATCATGGTAGCACCGATCCTAACGTTACCCTGAATTGGTTGCGAGATACCGCTAGAATCCTAGATGCTTGCAATTGTGAAGAAGAAATGAGAGTTTGTTTTGCTACAAGGATGTTGAAGGGAAAAGCAATGGTTTGGTGGGATTCTATCACTACACATCTATCCAGAAATCAGATGGATGCGATTACATGGGAACAATTTCGAAACAAATTGTATGAGTAGTATTGTAATGCGTTCGAATTGAACAAGATAAGGCAGGAGTTTATGGAGTTACATATGACAAAGACAATGACAGTTGATGAATTGATTGAGCAGTTCAATGCGAAACTGAGGTTTGTGACTCGGTGGGTGCATGATGAACCTTCCCAGGTTTAACATTCCATTGGAGCATTACTTCCCGAGTATAGGAGCACAACTCAGTTAGCTGGATTATTGTCCCAGGCCTTCACCTTAGCCAAGTCTGTTTAGGGGGACATCCAGACAAGAGATAAATAAAACCGAGATGAAGCGGCTTTGCAGAAGGTGAAGTATGATCAGACTGGTAATCAGCAAAAGAGGAATTGACAAGGAAACCAGTCACAGGGAAGTCAGAACCGTGGGCTAACTACTGGAGATTCTGGTCAGAAATCTCAATGGTGTGTACGGTGTAGATCTACTCATTCTGGGCAGTGTACTGCTCAGACCATGTGATGTATACGTTGTGGAACGTTTGGGCATGAGATTAAGGATTGTAGTATCATTACTAGAATACTTGTAGAAATCTCTTAATGACATATTGAGTCCAACTACAAGTAGAGATGACAATTGGGCCGGGGGTACGGGGAATCGCCTTTCCCATCCCCGCCCTCGATTCCCACTCCCCATCCCCGCCCCTGTCCCCGCCGGGGAATATGATTCTATCCCCATCTGGTTTCGGTATCCTCGCGGGAAATCGGGGATTTTTAATTTTGCATGATTTATAGATATATAAATACATATACATGATTTTTTTCTCTATGTATTAAGAACTTACGAACCCGATAACTCAAGATGGTAATCAACAAAATATTAAACCATTGTATCTGCACATATATCCGTGATATTACCCAATACTTAAAAGATAAGTAACTAGCTTACCCAAAACTAACATAAAACAACTAATAGTAACCACATATGTTGGTTCATCGTTAACAATAACATAAAGAATGAATACACAAAAATGCAACTTGTTTTAAAAACATAATCACTTAATTAGCGCACCAACATAGTTGAATCAATCCAAAAATTCTGCGAACACCTGTAATATTTAAAAACAAAAAATAAGTGGTCTAAAACATATAACAACTAAAATTATGTATTGAAACTCAAGTTTAAGCTTATTGTCATTGAAATACAACCTTATGATGTCAACCAAACTTTTTTTAAAATGCAAAGTTTTATTACCAAAAACATAACAAAACACAAAAACATTTTCACCTTGCAAGAGGCTAAGAAAGAAAGATCTATACAACAAAAAACTTAAAACATTAGGACCGTTTGACTCTCTACACTTACAAAACTAATTAGTATAGCCGATTGATATGTCATCCTCCTGTCAACCAAACTAAAATTGATTCATACAATTTACAAATCTTTCTTTCTAAATTCCAACTCTAAAAAATTACTACTTATAATTTACATTCAAGAAAACGTAAGAAAGAAGAACAATAAGATATATAATAATCTCGTGGTGTCCGTGAAATGCTCAACAAAATTCGGATTTTTCGTAACTTGAATCAGTATAAGAAATCTGGAGCAAATGAACGTTGATGATGAATTATAGATTTCTTGTCTGGAAACCGGGAACGTTCGAAGTTTGAACAAGAAAGGTAGATGGGGTTCACTCGTTCACCGGGGAAGGAAAATAGGAAATCAAAAATTAAAATATTAGAATTTTAAAAGTTAGGAAGGTAAAGAGACGTGCTTGAAAATTGGAGTCAATAAAGAAGAAATAAAGTATGCATTTAATTGATGAGCTAATTCTAATTTTAAATAAGATATTTATAGAATCTTGGTGGAATAATGGAATTCCGATTTGTATGTTATATATATAAATAATATATATGCATGTGTATATATATAGTCGGGTTCGGGTTCGGAGATCCGTGAGGTTGTCCCGTCCCCAAATAGTATAATTAACAACACCTCTTGCGGCTGTAAGGAATGCACCTTTGTGCCCGCAAGTATCAAAGTCGGACCATCCTTGCAGCCGCAAGGACTATCCCTTGCGCCCGCAAGCAAACCTGTTTCAGAATAAGTCGGACGACAGTCCCCTGTCCCGACTGTTTCATTCCAATCCATTTGTAAACAAGTTCAAATCGATTTCCAGTGTTTACATATCATAGGGGCCATCATTACAAGTCCAACAACACTCTTTTTACCATTCCTAACAAAGAGAAAAAGATGATGGAGGAAGAACAAACTTGATTAAGATGTTAGTAGTCAAATTCCAGGAGTTAAGGAAACCAATTGATCTCTTGAATCTTCTTCCTTTTCTTCTTCTTCAAAGCACAAGAACTCAAACACACAAGAGATATTCAAATGAAGGTGTTTATGCTTGTATATGTCGGTATACAAGCTAGACCAACTTTGGGTTTAAACATATCCACAAGGGGTATTTTGTTCCCCTTTTTAACTTACAACTTAACCCTCATTTACCCGTTTCAACTAACGGGGATATTTTCGTAATCCTTATTCAAAACCGTTTACTATTTTATTTAATTCATTTATATCGTTACTAATTTTATAATTTCATTTAACAACTAGAATATACATACTTTATTAATTTATTTAAATTTCACACACGCACTTATTACATATAGAGATGGCAAAAAAACCCGTGTCTAGTGGGAAACCCGAACTCAACTCCGAACCCGTTTTGACCGGGAAATTGCCGAGTTGACCAGGGATGGGGACGGAGAAGGGGAATCCCAGAGTTTAAAAATCGGGGATGGGGCAACCTCACGGGTCTCCGAACCCGAACTTGAACCCGACTATATATATACACATGCGTCTATATATATTATTTATATATATAACATACAAATCGGAATTCCATTATTCCACCAAGATTCTAAAAATATCTCATTTAAAATTAGAATTAGCTCATCAATTAAATGCATACTTTATTTCTTCTTTATTGACTCCAATTTTCAAGCACGTCTCTTTATCTTCCTAATTTTTAAAAACCTAATATTTTAATTTTTGATTTCCTATTTTCCTTCCCTAGTGAATGAGTGAACGTCATCTACCTTTCTTGTTCAAACTTCGAACGTTCCTAGCTTCCAGACAAGAAATCTGCAATTCATCATCAACGTTCGTTTGCTCCAGATTTCTTATATTGATTCAGGTTATGGAAAATCCGAATTTTATCGAGCATTTCATTGACACCACGAGATTATTATATATCTTATTGTTCCGGTAAGGTTATACATGTTCTTTTTTCTTAAGTTTTCTTGAATTTCCATTATAAGTAGTATTTTTTTAGAGTTGGAATTTAGAAAGAAAGATTTGTGAATTGTATGAATCAATTTTAGTTTCATTGACAGGAGGATGACATATCAATAATGTTTTAAGTTTTTTGTTGTATAGATCTTTCTTTCTTAGCCTCTTGCAATATGAAAATGTTGTGTTTTGTTATGTTTTTGGTGATAAAACTTTGCATTTCAAAAAGAAAGTTTGGTTGACATCATAAGGTTGTATTTGAATGAAAATAAGTTTAAACTTGAGTTTCAATACATAATTTTAGTTGTTATAAGTTTAAACTTTTTTTCTGCAACACCTTTTTATGAAATCAAATTGATGGGAAAATTTAATTATAATCATCGGTTTTTATTCAAAATGTAATTGTAGCTAAATTTATCTTCTTTTCTTTTCCTAATTTGCCCATGCAAGTGATTTGTTTCCACATTTGACGTTAATTAATTTGATTGGGTTTTGTTGACTTTTCATCAAAATCGAATGGCTAAGATTACTTCTTATCCCTTTTACATGTAATTACCTCTTACAATAACCAAGGGAAAGTCGCACCATTCAAAAGTTTGAACTAGGCAATAGTATAAACCAAGTCAGATTGGGAGAAAGTTGGACCACACAAGGGAAGTCGGACCTCCCTTCTAAGTCGCACGGGGCCTAAGTCGGACCCAACCCCATGACTTCATCTTCTTCATTATCTTCCATGTTCTTGTTTTAGTTGAACAAATACATAAACCCAGAATTGTAAGAAACACTTCCAAACTATATACCAACTTCATATAACATATAAACAATCATCAAAAACACACCAAAACCAATTAAAAACATCAAAATCTTCAAAACCCACTTATTGTAACACCGAAAATCTCAAGTCATTTTTTAGAGTTAATTACAAAATTGGTCCTTTCAGTATACCACTTATTTCACTTTTAGTCCTTTCTTTTAAAAAGTTGCGGTATTAATCCTTTAAATGAGTTTTTTGCACATGATTGGTCCTTTAACCGTTAACTTCTGTTAAATCTTTTAAAATGACTATTCTACCCTTGGTCCTTTATAGTTAATGACCTTTTAAATGGTTCTTTCTCATCTCCATGACCCAATCGTTTATGAACGGCAACGGGCTCCCCGGTCAGGCGGCGTTCACAAATCAACTAATTAAAGTTAATGCCCATGTTGTCTAAACTTCATCATCGCATAGAGGACAAAGAAGAGAGCGGAGATCAATGCCCATGTTGTCTAAACTTGATCTAACAGGAACTTTGCCATGTGCTAATCTTCAAAAGAAAATCTGAACTCTATACGGAACTAATCGAAGTTTTTCCGTCCCCTCATTATTACACAAAATTTTACTATCAATTATTGTTCTTAGATTAGCCACAGAAAAAGGCTCACCATTGCTTAACCACCATCTAAAATCATCGGCATTTATCGATTAATTAGTACATCCTTGTAGCGGCTCAAGAACGTTTTACAGTTCATCAGCTTCCCTTCCTCATGGATCTCTAACCCAACTCCATTGCTAGCCAGATCTATTTGCTTCTCTCCTACTAGCAACTATTGCATCTTTATTTGATTCTAGCCAGAATATTCCTTTGAATTCATTACACAGTCTGAAAGGGCTGTGATAATGTTCCCACAAGTTTTGTTAGTAAATTTACCATTTAGTGGATCTCCCAAAGCCCGCCATCATATCCATACACCTACCCAAAATGAATTTCCATTAGTCGAAAAACGTCACCACCATTTACAGATTAAACCCAAATCTGCATATTAAAGAAAGAAGACGATTGTTATGACGTTTTACCCACTTCTAAGCCTTGAAACTTTCTTCATTGACTGCTTCTTTCATGACTATGTTTAAAGCCTCTGCCACGATTAAGAACAAGAAAGGGGATAAAGGATCCACATGCATGTTTACAGATCCGGTAGCTTCATCTACTGTGACGGCTGACATCACGGCAATTAAGGATTCCGTTGATGTTATTGGCTCTCAGACCATCCCATCAATCGATTCTCAGGTTCCGAAACAACCGCCGTTCGAAAACCCTAGTTCGTTACCTGAAAACCCTAGATCTGTTGTACATAATCCAAATCGTGATTCCATACAATCAAGGATTCTTCGGGAGCAGAGAGTTGAATTTCTCCGATTTTAGATCATTCGACGGAGCTAGCGGCGGCAGAAACGGGAATTCCTCGTACACCAAGCCGGAATCTGGTAAGATCCTGAACTCACGGTAGGCTTGGTGAAGAGATGATGATGGCGGCGGTGGTGATGGTTTAGTGGCTGCGGCGGTGGCGATGGACCTGGTATAAACGATTGGGTCATTGAGATGAGAAAGAACCATTTAAAAGGTCATTAACTATAAAGGACCAAGGGTAGAATATTCACTTTAAAAGATTTAACAGCAACACCGTTAAATTTAACGGTCAAAGGACCAATAGTGTGCAAAAAACTCATTTAAAGGATTAATACCGCAACTTTTTGAAAGAAATGACTAAAAGTGAAATAAGTGGTATACTGAAAGGACTATTTTTGTAATTAACTCTTTTTTTACAATCGCTAGGGAAGCATATACAAATTTTCATAAATGCAAACACCCACAAAGTATACAATACTATTTTCAAAATATAGCATCCATTTGTGTTACAAAGGTTTTACAAAAACACGGCTCGTCTCTAATCAAAATATAATATAAGAGCGTTGGTCAAATTTCTCTTCCCGCAAACACAACTAAACAGTTACACACACCAAACCTGCAAAAAGCATTAACTGTGGGGAATTAGCACAAAGCTAAGTGAATGGAAGCTACAAACAAACAACCATCAGCAAAAAGCTCAAGCAATCAATAACTTGTCACACAAATAGATCTCACACGTATCACACAAACAAATCCACACACAGATCTCACAAGCCACATGTAACACTGGCTTTGAAAAGCAGCTAATTAGCAAAAATTTACGTTTTTCATAAACGTGAACTCATTCACGATTAATTTATCATTAAATTACGCAGCGGAAATTTTAACCGAAAGGTTATACATTAATATTTACAACCAAAATTCTATATCAACTGTTTGGTGTTACTCTAACACAACGACCGACCATAGCAACATATAATTACATCGTACAAAAGTGTTCCATCCCAAAAAGTACATATACATTCATAACTAACCCGCCTCACCATGCCTTCTAGTCTTTACCTAAAAAAAGGTCAACGTAGCACCATTAGCTATACAACATAGCTAGTGAGTACTAACTTATCATAAGCATCAATAAAGCAAGTCACATATCACAGGAATAAGCAATCAATGCTATCCTATCAAATTGCAGTGTGCTGACAAGATCGGTATAAGTAATATCTTGCAGAATTAACACATGATTAACAAGTATCCAACATGGCATATTACAACAAAGCAACATGGCAAGACTTACATCTTTACTCTTAAGCATACATGCAATAAAAGCTACAATAAACATCTTTGTACCACATATAATTCAATTAGCAAGCAAGTCTCCCTCTACTGAGACTTATGAAAGCCTATACTCACCTGAGTAGCTTATAACACTGATTACTTTAACTCTGATTTAGCTAACTCGGAAAGTTCACCTAAATTCATCATTAATTGCGTTAAGCGCTTACACATATGGGATTCTATTACTAGAACCCTTACAAGACCCTTCTAATGTTCGTAGACCACTTAGAATAATCTTACATGAATCAGCACAACATGTGCCTTCAAAACACTTAGCTTGAAAATGATCATTTTCTGATTTTTCACCCGACGTGTCGCGTCCCATCACTGGATGCGTCGCCTCGCGTTCTTTACGCGACAGTCGGACCAACAAAGTCGGACCACACATGCGAAGGTCGGATCGGTCATGCGACAGTCGGACCTCCCATGTGACAGTCGGATCAATGAAAGTCGGATGAGTAAAAGTCGGACCAAGCACAAAGGTCGCACGACATTTCGGGAATATGTCACGTTCCCTTGTACGACACGTCGCGTCGCTTGCAGACCTGCACTTCATTTTCTTCTTGTTCATCAACCAGCCGACTTATTTTACAACTCGACTTATTTCTAGATTTACAAACTCGTTCAAATGACTACTAAAACACTTTTAAAATTCATATAACACCTATACTATCATCAAGAACTCACTAACTCCAATTAAAAGCATCAAACATGGAAAACCCACTTGTCAAGTAAGCTCTCCATGTTCAAAAATGGAGTTCTTCCTCTCTGTATGATTCCAGCCATGATTTAAACATATAACTAACATCAAACATGCTTAAACTTAAAGAGAAACATCATACTAACCTTTGCTTGATTTAACAACAACAAATCTCCAATTTCTTTCATTCAAGTTTGAGAGCTAATGTGTGTTTGTGTGTGTTTTTCTTGACTTCTCTTTGTCAGCTTAAACATACACATATATGTAATCTTATCCAGAGGCAAACCGCCTCTGGATTTCCTTCTAAATATCCTTATTTAATTAATCCTTCTAATATATATATATATGTATATATATACTTAATTTAATCAACATACACAATATACATATATATACATAATATATTTCCTTAAACACATTAAATCAACTTTCTTACATACACATACATACCACTTAACACATTTACAAATTCTACTAACTTACGTACACGTACATACTAATTACAACTAGGCCCGAATTGAGGAAGTTACAAATCTACCCCCTTAAGAGTCCTCGGAATCCGCTCAGTGATAAACAGGTGAGGGTATCTTGCCTTCATCTCGTCCTCGACTTCCCACGTCAGGTTTGGACCTAAGCTGTGTTTCCACTTCACGAGAACTAGCTTGATCATTTTCTTGCATAGCTTCTTGACCTTCGCGTCAAGAATTTCAACAGGTTCTTCTACGAGTCGCTTAGAAGATTCAACATTCAGTTCTTGTAATGGGAGAATCTGCTCATCTTTAAAGTTGCACTTGCGTTAGTAGCATACGTTAAAGGTGTCATGAATTACAGCTAGTTCAGGCGGCAACTAAAGAGTTACCGTCTGATCATTGACTTTACGAACAACTTTGAATGGGCTAATGAAACGTGGAATTAGCTTCCCCTTACGCCTAAAACGAATGACGCATTTCCAAGGAGAAACCTTCAAGAACACACGATCACTGTTAGTCCCATGTTTAGAATAGTTAGATTTGATGAGACAAACTATAGATATGTATAGATGATAGGTTAAGAACTAGAAATTATGTAAGTCTGTTATAGACTGACTGGTCTGCTGAAGCTGAGTAGTCAGCGTATAAACAGATATAGAGTTGTCTATGTAAGTACTTGATAGCTCAGTGACTTCAAAGCTGATATAGGTTTTAAGAATGAAGACTTGAAGACTTGAAGATTCAAGAATCCAAGATTCAAGAAGTCAGCTTGACAAGGTCAAGACTGAGTATGTCAGCTCAGCGTCAGAAGTCAGTTCAGAATTTAAGTAAGTTCTAAATTCTGTTATAAACTCTCCATATCTACGACATTTAAATTAGGATATCTAAACCTAATTTAAACTATCTATTAGTTGGATAGAAATCTCAAACGGAATTAATTAGATATGTTCTAATTAAGAAGTTTGTTACGGTTTTAAAGAAAAGATAAGTTATATCTTTAAACTGCGATTTGCTCGTAGATATATCAAGTATAAAGTATAAACCTTCTTCTGGGTTTACAGACACGAACACGAATACATACACGAACGAATGCGTGAAGATATACAAGTACGTGATACTGCATAAGTTGCAAGAATGCATAAGTTGCAAAACGTACAGTGTTCGTGATACTTGATACGCGTGTGTTGCGATAACTTTGTAAGTTCAAATTTAGAGAGAGTTTTCAAGGGTTCTTGTTAATCAGTTTTAACAAGAAATTCGATCATCAATTAGTTTGTGATTCAAGAGTGTTTAGAGAGAGTTGAGGTTATAATCATTGTAATATCAAATCATCCTGTTCATTTGGTTAGAGAGTGATAATAGTTATTGTTCTGATTGATAATTGAATATACATTTGATTAATTTGTTTAATTGTTTAAAGTGTATTCAATCCCCCCCTTCTACACTGTATCGGTTGCTTGTTCACCCTCTTTAGGACCAACAACTGGTATCAGAGCAAGTTTCTTCATAAGTTGAAGATCAAGATCCGCTATCAAGAGGTTAAGATGTTTACTAGCAAGCAATCAAGTCATATACCAACAATGGCGGCAAAAGGTTGTTCTATCTTTGATGGCACTGACTATCCTATGTGGAAGTTTAGAGCCATGCTATATCTGAAGTCTGTGGATCACAGGATGAGTACCGTGATTCAAGATGGCCCAATCATACCAATGATCCATATTACTGCCACTGACAAAACTGTTCCCTCTGGAGAAACTCCCAAGCCTGAAGCATCCTGGACTGAGGAAGATCGTAAACTGTTCAATCTTGATGACAAGGCACAAGCATTATAGCAAATGCTTTAACAAATCCTCTTCTGCATACTGTGGCTGGGTGCCAAACTGTAAAAGAGATGTGGGATACTCTCAGTGTCACGTATGAAGGCACTGACTTGGTCAAGCAACATAAGAAGACACACCTGAGTCGTTCTTATGATAATTTCTTTGCTAAAAAGAATGAAACTCTGGCAGATTTGTTTACCAGATTTCAATGCTTGATAAATGATCTGATCTTGGTAGGTGTCAACAAAGATGAGAATGAGTTGGTACTCAAGTTCTTGGATGTGTTACCAGAACAATTCAATGAGATCACCATTGCACTTCATGCTGGAGGAACCTTAGGAAAATATGATCTCAGATCTATATATGGTTTCCTTCTAAATCATCAACAGATCATGGAGCAGAAGAAAGTGGCCTAGCAATAACTAAAAGAATCTATAAACAATGTTAGATCTGAATTAATTGCAGAAAAGAAAAAGAAGGGATCTAAAAAGTCTTAAGTTGAGACTGACTCTGAATTTGAATCTGAGGAAGTAAGTCTTAACTCTGGTTCAGATGATGAAGAGATGGATGCTCTTACTGAACAAATGGCAACGTTAGCGAGAAACTTTAGAAAGTTCAGAAGAGGAAGGAGTCAATCTGACAGAAGCAAAAGTGGTAAGTCTACTTTTGATCCTAAGAAAGCTAAGTGCTATAAGTGTCAGAGGATAGGACACATAGTTGCTAAGTGCAGAATTAAGAAGGGAGAATTAGCTTCAGTAGTTGACAAGAATGCCTACAGAGCTGATAAATATAAAAAGAAATATCAAAGACTCAAAGGCAAGCCAGATGAAAACATTAAAGGTCTTCTTGCTAAGACTTGGGATACTGAATCATCTACTTCAGATGATGATGAGCCAGATAGGTGTTTGATGGCCATTGAGGATGAAGAGGAACAAGTTGACTATGAGTTAGAAGATAGTTCCTTTGATGAGGATCTAGCAGAAGCGGCTAAGCTGAGTAAGCAAACCGGTAACTGGGATCTTGCCTCAATGTATAAGGTAAATAACTTTAGCTCTTACATTAATGAACAAAAATGTCTAATGTTCAACTATCTGTTGAATGATTTCAAAACCTCTCTCATAGTTCAATCTAGTTTGAAAACTGAAATTTCAAAACAAAAAGATGAACTTAAACACTCTGAAACTCTCTTAAATGCTGGTAAAAAGATCCAAAGTGATTATGAATGTCAGCTTCATATAAACAAACTTCTAAGTGAAAAACTGCAAGAATCAAAAGAACAAGCTGTCAATCTAAGAAAAATCTGTGAATCTTGGTGTAAGTCATCAAGAGAAGCAGAAAAGTGTATCAACCAGCATATACCAAATCAAGTAAAAGCAGTGCTAGGGGGAGATTATAGTGCTGCTGCTAATGAAATCATCGAAGATCAAGTCAGTCTTGAAAACAAAACGATGAAATCAGATGACATACACCCAAGAACATTCTTAAGGAACAAGGAAGGGAAACGGGTGAAAACCAATAAGTTTGTGAGACCAACCCAAAGTCCTCAGGTTATTAACTCAAACCATCAAGCTGAATGTTCCAGATCCAACAGAACTGTAAGTCAGTTTTCAAAAGATTGGATTACAATCCTGTGAGAACAACTGTTTTTGATAGAATATCTCATGTTAAGTCAAAAAGACATAATTCTCAAGCCATATATGAAAGGATGTCTAAAAATAGGAAGTTGTCTATAAGTCAGATTTCACCAAATAAAGGTAACCATAAAGCTGACAAAGGTAAGTCCAAAGTCAGTGAAAATCAAGTAGACAAACTGTGGAAGAGGATTGAAAGGTTATCCACATCATATGACCCTAAAACTGAATCCAAATTTAATGTTGGAAAACTCAAAGAAATCACCCAAACACCCATCTTTAGAAGAAAATGCTATAAGTGTGGTGATAGAGGTCATGAGGCCAAAGATTGTGTAAGTACCAATCTTAGACCTAAAAATGAAAAGAATGATCAGTCCAAAACAGACCCAGAATCTGTTTGAGCTGATCAATCAAACTCCAAAGGATCAGCTAAGTGCTCATCCTCAGGACCCACCAAACAGTGGGTTCCAAAAAGAAACTAATATGTTTAGTTGACCATGTGCAGGGCTCCTACAAGTGGTATCTAGATAGTGGATGCTTAAGGCACATGACAGGAAGCAAGGGGATTCTAAGTGAATTCAAAAATAATGAAGGACCCAAGGTGACATTTGGGGATAATTCTCAAGAAAGGACTAAAGGTTATGGAAAAATAACTGCTGGAAAAGTCACTTTCAAAAAGGTAGCATATGTTAAAGGCCTTAAACACAATTTGATAAGTATCAATCAACTGTGTGATGAGGATTATGAAGTCACCTTCAGAAAGCATGCAGGGACAATTTATGATAAGAAGGGAAAACCAATATTAATGGCAAAAAGAGAGAGAGATATCTATTTGTTAGATCTCAGCTCCGTAGATTCCTCAACTGAAACCTGCTTGTATTTTGACTTAACTCCCAAGCTGAGTTGGTTATGGCACAAGAGATTGTCTCATTTAAACTTCAAATATATTAACAAGTTGTCTAGCAAAGAGTTAGTCTCTGGTCTGCCTAAGATCACTTTGCTTAAGACAAACTCTGCCCAGCTTGTGAAATGGGAAAACATCATAAGGGATCCTTCAAGTCCAAGCAAAATTTTTCAATTACAGAACCATTGCATATGTTGCATTTAGACCTATTTGGACCTATTAGCACCCCAAGCCTAAGTGGCAAAAAGTATACTCTAGTGATTGTTGATGAGTTTACAAGATTCACTTGGGTAATCTTCTTAAAAGCCAAAAGTGAAGCTGCGTATGAGTTAATTAGCTTCATAAGACAAGAAGAGTTGCAAAAGGGTAAGTCTCTTAAACAACTCAGAAGTGATCATGGGACTGAGTTCAGAAACTCAACCCTTGAAGGCTTTTGTGAAGAGAAGGGAATTATCCAAAATTTCTCATCTGTAAGAACTCCACAACAAAATGGAATTGCAGAAAGGAGAAATAGAACCTTAATTGAAGCTGCCAGAACCATGCTATGTGAGTCAAAGCTCAAACTGAGCTTCTGGGCAGAAGCTGTAAGTACAGCCTGCTATGCTCAGAATTGATCGATTATAGTTAAAAGACATGGTAAAACACCTTATGAGATGTATCATGGCAGAAAACCCAACATTGGATACTTCCACATTTTTGGTTCAACATGCTATGTGCTAAACCAAAGAGATCAGCTCTATAAGTTGGAACCCAAAGCTGATCAAGGGATATTTGTTGGATATTCTTCAATCTCCAAAGCTTACAGAGTCTTTAATATTAAAAGAAAGGTAATTAAAGAGTCAGTACATGTTACGTTTGATGAGACAAGTACTGATGAATCCAACAGGGCTCAAGCTGACCCGGTTAGTTTGAGTGAGCTTGAGAGGAGAAAAGAAGATCTCACATCAAATCCCATGTATGTTATGGATGATTCTGATGATGATGATGATAGTAAATCTGACAAATGTGCATCATCGAAAGAAATTATCAATATTGAAGATAATCAGCCTGAGAGTCTCGGTGAATCATCAGGTACATGTCAGATTGAAGATCTAAGTGATCCTCAAATTCCTACTCAGACTGAAGAAGTAAGTCCTATTCAGCTTGAGAGACACTGCTCTGAATTAGACCCAGAACCTCAGTCTCCTACTACAACCTTCAGAGTATTAAAAGAACATTCTCTTGATAATGTCATTGGTAACATTGAAGATGGTGTGTTAACTAGATCTAAGGTAAATGCAAACTATGCTGCCTACGCTAGTTTTCTATCTCAAATAGAACCAAAGAAGACTGGAAAGGCTCTAAAATATGCAGATTGGATTGAAGCTATGCAAGAGGAGCTGACAGAAGTTCAAAGAAATAAGGTCGGGACCCTTGTCCCTGCTCCTAAAGGAAAAACAATTATAGGCACTAAGTGGGTCTATAGAAATAAAATGGACAAGGATGGAGTAGTGATCAGAAACAAGGCAAGGCTAGTAGCTCAGGGGTATCGACAAGAAGAAGGTATTGATTATGATGAGACCTTTGCCCCTATTGCAAGTATTGAAGCTATAAGGTTGTTTCTAGCCTATGCAGCCTTCAAAAACTTTATGTGGATGACATTATCTTTGGATCAACAAACCAAGATCTATGTGATTGGTTCTCCAAGATAATGTCTAATCAATACAAAATGAGCATGATAGGTGAGATGACGTACTTTTTGGGACTTCAAATCTATCAGAGAGAAGATGGTATATTTATTAATCAGAGCAAGTATGTCTTTGATCTGATTAAGAAATATGGATTAGACTCAAGCCATCCCGCAAAGTCTCCAATGTTACACAATGTCAAGCTACACAAGGACATTGATGGAAAATCTGTATGCCAGACTACATATAGAGGAATGATAGGTTCATTACTCTATTTAACAGCAAGCAGACCTGATATAATGTTTGCTACATGTGTTTGTGCACGATATCAGGCTGATCCAAAGGAATCACACTTGCTAGTTGTTAAAAGAATACTCAAATATCTGAAGGGAACACCAAACTTAGGTTTGTGGTATCCCAAAGGATCAGGATTTGAGCTAATAGGGTACTCTGATTCAGACTTCGCAGGATGTGGTCTTGATAGAAAGAGTACTACTGGAGGATGTCAAATTTTAGGTGGAAAATTAGTTAGCTGGACAAGCAAGAAACAAAACTCAGTGGCAATTTCAACAGCGGAAGCTGAATGCGTAGCTGCAGGGAGCTGTTGTGCTCAAATACTATGGATGCAACATCAGCTTAAAGACTTTGATTTGCATTATTCGAAGACTCCTATATTTTGTGACAATCAAAGTGCTATTGCCATTACACACAACCCAGTGTTTCACTCAAGAACCAAGCATATTGAGATAAGACATCACTTCATCAGAGATATTGTAGAAAAGGGAAAGATAGAGTTAGTCTTCATTGAGACTGAAGATCAGCTTGCGGATATCTTCACAAAACCAATTGAAGGCACAAGATTTACAACTCTACTTGGCAAGCTTGGCATGCTCAACCCTTAATTGGTATCTTCCACTCTTTATCTCTATTTAATTTTTTTTTGCTAAGTGCTATATTTGACTAAGTGTCAAAATCTGAGCTGAGTGCTATCTGAAGCTAAGTGCTCCATCTAAGCTGAACATTCAGGATCAGCTGAGTACTCCATCTAAGCTGAACATTCAGGATCAGTTGAGTACTCTAACTAAGCTGAACACTCAGGATCAGCTGAACACTCCATCCCAAAGTGTGGTCAGTTCCACATGTCTAGGTTAGTCCTAACAAATGGTATGTCCAATAATATGGTAAGTCCAACCATATGGTAAGTCCAAAATATTTACGGTGTGTCCGGTAAATAAACGTCAGTCGTTTAGAAATTTTTATGATATTTTTTTTCATAAAAATATCATTTCAATATAACAGTGTGAGTTTGGGTAACTAACAATAAATTTAGCCGTTGTACCAAACTACGTAGAAGTTTTTACGGTTACAGTCATATTTATTACCCTCAGATAACGGTAACTTTTCTCTCATATTGAAAAGGTATAAATAAGAGATAATTTTCATCATATTTCGTTTAAACTTCCAAAATATTCTTCTCTCTTAAACCCTAACGTTGTTGTGTGCAGAGTTCATTGTTAAGTGCTTACCACTGCTAAGTGCAATCCATTACGATAAGTTCGATTTCAATGGAGGGTATACTCTAAATCTAACTGAACAAATGATCCGTGGTGGAAATTTCAAGAACAACGCACTCCCCACCTACAAACAAAACAACGTCATCGCCTGTGCCGACATTCCAAAGTCCAAAATTGGTAGGGGATATGAGGAGTGGGTCTCCTACATTCGCAAGGGACCCTGGCACATGCATTTCTTCATGGACCTGCTGTGCTCATCCCTCAACTTCTTACGGAATTCTAGTATACGTGTAAACTGGATGCAACTCAACCGGTTATACGGGGCACAGTCCTAAGTGGACAAGCGGCGATAGAAGTTGATACAAACTGTCTCCGCCGAATTCTTCGTCTCCCGATTCATAATCAGTATGAAGCGACAGTTTCTAGGGAAACATCACGAAGTGTTTTACCCTTAATGGGTCATCCTCAAGTTATTGGCGTCATACGGAAGTCTGTTTTCCAGACGGCATGGGGATTTATGGTATCTACTGTGGTTTGTTCCCTTGGATACAAGGTAGGAGGCCTGGATAATGTGAATGACTTTGAAATGCAACTGTTATACAACTTATTCTATGATCGACGAGTGGATTACGTCGAGTTGATCTTTGAGTCATTCAAGTCATTGGTGACCAAGAACGTAAGGGACACCATTGTGTTCTTCCCCAGATTTATATCCATGGTTATCGAGGACAGGTTGGGTAGAAGATATACTGCTCAATATGAGTCCATTCCTACTCCTGTTCTCAGCTACAGAATGTTCGCGCATGATATTTTCTGGGCACCCTACAATGAGTGCTTAGATGAGGGTGTATGCAAAGCTTCCGACTCCTGAGTCAATATGAGTCCCCTCAAGCTGATCAAACTAGGACTCAGTTCAGACCCCGTACTCAAATAATTTCATCCACCACTTCGAGTTCTGAGCAAAGGAGTCTGTTTCCTAGCTCTGAGTCTCCACTGCTAGGTGCAGCAGGTATAATTTCGCAACCCTTATCTCCTTCTCTCTCTTTTATTTCTCCATCTCCAAACTTAGGAGATAGGACTGAGTCAAGCCCAACTCAGTCTAACCCCTCTCCTCCACCTCAAACATCTCCATCTATCTTACAATCTACAGCTAACCTTAGTCAGCCCACTGCTACCAAGGAGATATCCTACACCTATGCAAGGAAATCTGCCAAAGGTGGTCTTTCACCTCAAGAGGACACTGGAGTTGATATCACATTGATACCTCCACCGGCAGGAGCTGAGGGGGAGACACCTTCTCTTAAGGTGCCAACCTCTAGGCTTAGTTAAACCCTTAAGCCTATACCGGGTATGGTGTCTACTCAGCCCATACTTACTAGTGCCATGGGAGAGCCTACTTCTGTGCCTTCACAGCCCCATGAAGGTAACATTGAAATACTGACCAATGCCTAGGGTCAATTACCCCCCTCATCACCAATAAGCCTAGCTCACCCCACTACCATACCTCACGACATTGTTCATTCTTCTCTTCTATTCTCACACACTCTCGCACGACCTGTCAATGAACCTTTCATACACCAGGAAGGTTTACAGGGTCTCCATTCTGGCCCCCTTGATTCCATAGGTCAACACCAACCTTTGGATATGGGACCCACATCCTTACCAATTGAGGAACACTCAACAGCCACTCCTACGGTGGAAATACACTCTTCCACTGGACAGGAGGATTAAGATAAAGACATGAGGAGCCCAAGCTGATGACCACTAATGCTCAAGTCCTTATGGACTATCTACAAACTCAGTTTGAGCTTCTACACAGGAAGAGGAAAGATGACAAAGCCAAGTTGATGCACAAACTTACTGATTTGTCAACTTCAGTAGCCAATTTGGAAAGTTTCATGCTCAAACTCAGACCCTCCCCTATTGATGATGACAAAAAGGGGGAGGAAGAATCAAAGAAGTGTGATGATAAGGTTGAGGGGGAGCATACATAGGAAGTACAATTTGAACAAGCTCATGATCAGTTCATGAGTACTGTAGATCGGCCTTCTCAACAACAACAGGCTCCAACAGTCCAAATTACCACAAATTCACAAGCTCAACCAGACACTCCACTTGAAGAAACATCTCAAGTTATTCACACCAACCTTCCTCAAGCTGAGTCCGTTCCAACTTCACAAATAGATAAAGGGAAGAGTAAGGTGTTTGAGATGGTAAAAAGAAAGAAAAGAAGTGTTATGCCTCTAGCGAAGAAAAGAAAAGTCATCATTGCTGAGCCTGAGCTAGAGCAACAAGGTAAGTCTCAACTAGTTGGACATGAATCTGACTCAAGTGATGAAGCTGATGCAGCACAGAAAGCCAGTGACATACTTGCTGAGCAAATGCTACAAGAGATGGCTAAAGAACTAGGTGTAACAGTGGAGGAAATAAAAGAGCAGCAACTACAAGCTGAAGTTCAACGAGAAAAGGCTAAAGCTGAGGCTGCCAGAGCTGAAGCTGAAGCTGATTATTCTGGTCCAAGAGCTGCCCCAATTCCCTACTCAGATGTGGATCTAAGGCATTGTTATAAAAGAACACGTTTTAATAACAAGATTGAATCAATTACACTGAGTAGAAAAGGAGAATTGGTAATCATCAACTTTGTACTAGACAACAAACAAGAAATTGGTCTAGATATGAGATGTATGTACAAGTTAGGGTTCTCAGAGTTGAAGATCGTAGCCACAACTATCAAGCAGATGAAAAAGAGTCAAATAAGACAAGAGATAGTTGATGTGCTTAAGACAATCTTCATAAGAATCGATCAGCTAGGTGAGATCCCTGCTGATGAAATTGATACCTTCCTTAATCGAGGTAAAGTTGCAAGAGTTAGAGCAGCAAGCCAGCGAGCTAAAAGAGACATCATTTTACAAGTTCCAGAGGGAGTTGAATTCAGAGAGAATACTTATATCACTCAACCTTTGGAAGGATTCTTGTATCTTGATGTGGAAGGTAATCAATGTTTCTTGAAAGTAACAGATCTTCATTTAGCAAATCTGGAATTGATTATGTACTTGAGAATTCTATGTGATGACTCAATTCAGAACTCAGTATTCAGATATCATCTCTACAAAGAAATAAGATTAAGGAAAGCTGAGATGAGAGAGCTGCCAGAAGGTGAAGAAATTTTGAATGATGCTATCAAGAAAGTTGCGATATGGGAACTTAAATCTTATGACATGTGGTTAGAAGTTGGAGATTCCGTTGATTAAATAGATTAGTTCTATAATTTTGTACGCACTAAGTGTGCAGAAGCTAATCATAAAGATTAAGCTACAATGTAAATGATATGTTCATTAATACAAACTCAAGTTTGATATGTTCAACTTTTTATTATTTGATATGTTCAAAATTATGTTTGATATGTTCAAACAATCAGCTTTGTAAGTTTAAGCTGATAATTGATATGTTCAATTATAAATTGATATGTTCAGTTGTATAAGTTTTGTAAGTTCAGAACTTAAATTACTTCTGATAAGTTCAGAACCTAAGTAGTTGTATATTCAAATACTTAGAATACAAGTCTTATAAGACATTTGTAACATAAACATCTTGTAAGTTCAAGATACGTGAATAAGTATGGATCAGTTCAATACTTATTTCAAGAACTAACTTTGGTCAGTTCCAAAGTGGTTCAACATAATTCGGTTAACCTATGACTAATTTGATTTAATGTTTTGTCATCATCAAATAGGGGGAGATTGTTAGTCCCATGTTTAGAATAGTTAGATTTGATGAGACAAACTATAGATATGTATAGATGATAGGTTAAGAATTAGGAATTATGTAAGTCTGTTATAGACTGACTGGTCAGCTGAAGTTGTGTAGTCAGCGTATAAATAAATATAGAGTTGTCTATGTAAGTACTAGATAGCTCAGCGACTTTTAAGCTGAAATAGGTTTTAAGAATGAAGACTTGAAGATTCAAGAATCCAAGATTCAAGAAGTCAGCTTGACAAGGTCAAGACTGAGTATGTTAGCTCAGCGTCAGAAGTCAGTTCAGAATTTAAGTAGTTCTAAATTCTGTTATAAACTTTCCATATCTACGACATTTAAATTAGGATATCTAAACCTAATTTAAACTATCTATTAGTTGGATAGAAATCTCAAACGGAATTAATAAGATATGTTCTAATTAAGAAGTTTGTTACGGTTTTAAAGAAAAGATAAGTTCTATCTTTAAACTGCGATTTGTTCGTAGATATATCAAGTATAAAGTATAAACCTTCTTCTGGGTTTATAGACATGAACACGAATACATACACGAACGAATGCGCGAAGATATACAAGTACGTGATACTGCATAAGTTGCAAAACGTACAGTGTTCGTGATACTTGATATGCGTGTGTTGCGATAACTTTGTAAGTTCAAAGTTAGAGAGAGTTTTCAAGAGTTCTTGTTAATCAGTTTTAACAAGAAATTCGATCATCAATTAGTTTGTGATTCAAGAGTGTTTAGAGAGAGTTGAGGTTATAATCATTGTAATATCAAATCATCCTGTTGATTTAATTAGAGAGTGATAATAGTTATTGTTCTGATTGATAATTGAATATACATTTGATTAATTTGTTTAATTGTTTATAGTGTATTCAACCCCTCCTCCTTCTACACTGTATCGGTTGCTTGTTCACCCTCTTTGGGACCAACAATCACCAACATCAAATGTAGTGGGATGACATTTAGGATCCGCATACATCTTTTTTCGGTCATGAGTCACTTTTTGTTTTTCAAGAACCACAATCACTTTATCAGATGTAATCTGGACAATCTCAGGTCCAGCGAATTGCTTCTCACTAGGTTCCAATGTAACGCCCCAAAACCAAATTTAAAATATTAAGATCAAACACCTATAAGTGTTCGCATGTCAAAGTTTAACATAAAAGCGGAAGCAATACTTGATTGAAAAATTGATGTATCAACAGATATGCACAAAAATACTAACATAAGTTTGGTACCAAAGACTTGATATTTACAAACCAGGCGTTAATTTCAAATAGTTTATCAAATGCTAGTCAAACCGAAGCTTTGCCCTTGTCTTTGTTAAAACTTGCAAAACATTTTAAAAAAAGTATTTGATAAGCTACGAGAGCTTAGTGAGTAAACCGAACTAAACATCATATAAACTCACGTATAAAATCATATAAAGATAATACACGTATGTCTGGCAAACAATGTTAGCCTCTGGTTCTAGACCCAGGGCAGCAACATGGGACACGGTACTGTACCATAATTGAGCCTTACTGGACTTAGCAGTAAGCACCCCACCTCTGAGACTTACTACACAAAGCAGCAAGCTTATACACACATATGAATAACATGACATGTCAGTAATCTGATATAATAGCATACATGCTGCATATATGAAGTGAAGTCTAGAAGACTCACCTTATAATCAATAATGTTTGTATATCAATCAAAAATTCTGCTGAACTTAATAACTGAACACAGCACTAGGCACGCCCGTGCCTCCTGCCCGGGTACCCCCGTGCCTATAGCCAAGTACTCCCGTGGTCTCAAGGCACAATCTGGGCCTTTCTAGAACAGGGTACACCCGTACCTTTTTGGGTCACGCCCGTGCCTTGTAGGTACGCCCTGGGGCACGGTTGGATCATGAGGGGCACGCCCGTGCCCTTCAACTGGCAGCAGCAGTTTTGCCGACTTACATGTTGTTCCGGCCAAAACTCCACCAAAAACATAATTTTAATACATGAAAACGCTACTGGGATGTTTTTCCTACATCCCAAACAACTTCTAAACCAGTAATAACAACATTAACAAGCTCAAATCGTTGATTCACCATTGAATCTTCTTAAACCCATTCAACTTGAAATCTAAAGCCATAAATCATACCTTTATGCTTGAAAGATGGTTATGATCACTTGTACTACTTGAGTTCTACTATCTCTAATCAGCAAGTGAAGTAATGAATTTGGTCAGCTCTTGAATACGTGAGTATGAATTTGAACTTTGAAACACATTGACTAGAAAAGTCAATATATATAAGTATGTTTGTCATATTTGCATATTTGGTCCCTTGACTATCCAAGTTTCACTTTGACAGTTTTAGCCCTTCTAGTTTATAACCACATACCATCACATATATCCATTTGTAACTCATTTACCACTTTGTACATTTCTCGCATTAACTTAATAATAGAATTCTAGGTGTTACATCCAACCAATAGGTTGGAGTACGACAGCATCTCCCATAAAGCATCTCGTATGGTTGCATTCCAATGCTGGAATGATATGAATTATCATAAGCAAATTCAATCAATGAGAGATGAGAATCACATGAACCACCAAACTTGAGTGCACATGCACGAAGCATATCTTCCAACGTTTGGATCGTTCGTTCAGATTGGCCATCGGTCTGCGGGAGAAAGGCAGTGCTCAGATGAACACGAGTGCCAAGCTCACATTGCAAACTTTGCAAGAAATTAGAAACAAACCGAGAGTCACGATCAGAAACAATTGAACAAGGAAGACCGTGACATGATACAATCTCATTAATATAAGGCTGAGCTAAACGAGTCAACGAAGCAGACTCATTGGTAGCTAAGAAGTGAGCACTTTTAGTCAACCGGTCAACAATGACCCATATCACATCATGCCCTCTAAACGTCTTAGGCAACTTTGTCACGAAATCCATCGTGATATGATCCCACTCACATTTCGGAATATCAAGTTGTTGCAGATTTCCATAAGGCCTCTAGTGTTCCGTCTTGACTTACGCGCATATTTGACACCTCTCCACAAATGAAGCGATGTCCTTCTTAAGAGTTGGCCACCAATATAACATCTTCAAATCATAGTACATCTTAGTGATTCCCGGATGGACAGACAACTTAGACTTGTGAGCTTCTTGCAAAATCAGCTCACGATTACCTCCCACAAGAGGTACCCAAATCCTGGATTGAAAAATCTTCAATCCACGATTTTCTTCACACAACTGGTCTTTCAACTTTTTCATCGTCTTAGCTTTTAGATTGTCTTCTTGCAAAGCTATCTACTGGGCTTCCTTCAGCTTTGCAATCAAATCTGAAATCACCGTGATTTTTATAAACTTTTCTTCTGCTGATGGTCCTTTACGACTCAAAGCATCCGCTACAACATTGGCTTTACCAGGGTGATAACAAATTTCACAATCATAGTCTTTTATTAACTCCAACCAACGACACTGCTGCATGTCGAGTTATTTTTGGGAAAAGACATACTGTAGACTCTTGTGATCAGTGCATATCACACACTTCGAGCCATAAAGGTACTGCCTCCACAACTTCAATGCAAACACAATAGCAACAAGCTCAAGATCATGAGTTAGGTAGTTCCTTTTATGTGATTTAAATTGCCTAGAGGCGTAAGCAATCACTTTATCACGCTGCATTAGGACGCAACCCAGACCCGCGTATGAGGCATCACAATATACTGTAATGTCTTTCGAACCATCAGGCAAGGTGAGGATCAGAGCTTCACATAACAATCACTTTAAGGTCTGAAAAGCTACCTCCTAAGCTTCTAGCCACACAAAAGCTACTTCTTTTCGAGTCAGTTTGGTCAACAGGCCCGCAAGCTTCGAGTAATCATGGATAAACCGCCGATAGTAGCCAGCCAAGCTAAGGAAACTTTTAATCTCGGAAGGAGTTCAAGGAACTCCCCAAATCATCACAGCCTCCACCTTAGTTGGATCTACTTTGACACCATATTTACAAATGACATGGCCAAGGAAATGCACTTCCCTAAGCCAGAACTCACACTTAGAAAGCTTAGCATACAACAGTTCTCGTTTAAGAGTTTCGAGAACCTAACGAAGATGGAACTTATGATCATCTCTAGTCTTCGAGTAAACGAGAATATCATCGATAAAGACGATCACGGATCTATCAAGAAATGGACAACAAACACGATTCATTAGATCCATAAAGATGTCAGGGGCATTGGTTAAGCCGAACAGCATAACCAAAAGTTCATAATGACCGTAGCGAGTTTGAAAAGCAGTCTTCGGGATATCTTCTTCATGAACTCGCACTTGATAGTACCCCGACCGAAGATCAATCTTAGAGAAATAAGTAGCTCCCTACAATTGATCGAAAAGATCGTCTATTCGGGGAAGAGGATATTTATTCGTTACAGTTTGCTTGTTAAGCTCCCTGTAATCTATACATATACGCATCGTTCCATCTTTTTCTTGACAAACAACACGGGAGCTCCCCACGGCGAGGAACTCAGACGGATAAAGCCTTGGTTAAGCAACTCCTGAATTTGATTCATCATCTCGTGAATTTCAAAAGGAGCAAGACGATATGGAGTTCTAGCCATCGGAGTAGCTCCAGGAACAAGTTCAATCTTATATTCGACGTCTCTGACAAGAGGTAAACCCGGCAGTTCTTCAGCAAATACTTCAAGGTAATCAGACACTACCCTGTCATCTTGACCTGGTCACTTCTCCATCTTGGCATCAATGACATATGCTAAGAAAGAGTCACAAACTTTAGAAATAGACTTCTGAGCTTTAGTAACGGAGATAACAGGAATATTGGACTCCTGTTGCTCTCCTCGAGCTATTGCATAAGATCCATCAGAAAGAGGAATCTTAATCATCTTCTCTCGGCATCATGACTGCTGAGCCAATCCATCCCAATTACCGCATCAAAGCCTGCAATAGGCATAACAAAGAATGAGACAGGGAAACTACTTCCCTCGACATCAAGAACAGCTATAGGAACTTTCTCTGTAACAGAGACTATCTTACCACTAGCAACCTCCACATTAATTGGATCGATCAACTTGGAAACAGACAATTTCAACTTTTTACAACAAGACATACAGACAAAGGAGTAAGTAACTCTAGAGTCAAATAACACACTAGCAGGGGTATACTTAAATAAGGAATGTATCCATGATGACATCCCCCCACTGCCTTCGCCTCCTCTGCCGTCATCTAGAATGCTCTCCCTCTCATACGAGGTGTACCGTCATTCTTCTGCCCTCTAAAAGACCCACCTGTTCCCAAGCTTTGTCTATCGGCACAATCAACCATCCTGTGACCGGGCTTGCGACACCGGTAACAAACATCTTCCTTACACTCACATTCGTTACTAACATGGTGTTAGTCCCAGATTGAGTACACAACAACAAATGTTTGTAGAAGGGGGGGTTGAATACAAACTTTAGCTTTTAAAATTTAAAGACACACTGATATACTTTTATATAATTCTTATTGATATTGAATCAAGAATTACATGTACTAGAAGCGGAAATTCTAAGTACAATAAAAGGTGGCAATCTATTTGTCTAACACATAGACAAGCTAACTCTAAAACAACTAATGTATATAGAGTGTTCAACACATGAACAAGTTTGATTCCACACAATGCTTAAACTCTACGAATTTCTCAACTGATGAGATTTTTTTTCTTATGGAGTAGAGACTTCACTGTGTTGTGTCTTTGCATGTCCACCATGCATGAGTATATATAGAGATCTTGGTGTATCCGATTGCATGAAGGTAGGATACAAAGAGGATATGGAAATATAATATTTTATTTGTAAAGGTAGTGGGTGAAAAGTAAAGTTACTTTAATCAACTGTTTGATAAAAGTAATTGTACTTTTCTGCAAAAGTGCAACCCACTCACAATATAAAATATTAAAACCCACGTCTACTGTCGTGTAGAAGTTTCTTTCCCTTTCCATGCTTGTACTTTAATCAACACCATGATTCTGTTTGATTTGACTTTACCAAGTATGGGATTGCCAACCATACTTAGTTGTTTGAACAAATCTTCAAGATCTTCGTCTGTTTGAGGTATCATTATCCTTTTCCAGAGGATAAGATCAAATCTTTTTGTCTCATACTTGATTCAAAAAGTGCATTTTTACTTTTACAAACAAAGATCTAAGGCATAATAGAACAACACATGTTCTGCCTTTTACATATGACTTACATCCGAAAAGATAGTGTAGATTTGACATTTTGCACGACTCAGCTAACAGATTGTACTAGGAACTCTGATTTTCACTACTCAGTTGACAAAACATATCAGTTGATCACTTTTTGCTAGGACTCAGTTAATACATATTGCTCAGCTGATCATATAGATGCTCAGCTGATTAATAGTAAGCTTAGGAGGGCATAAGCTCATGTATTTGTATGATAAGTTGATCAAGAATGCTCAGGTGATCATTCAAATACATCAGTTTATGAGGAGAGATGACTTGTGTAAAGGAAGACTTACTTAGCTGATGTTCTGGGCCTTAGCTGATCCATTTGTTCACTCAGCTGATGCAGTAGCTGAGCAAAGTTCTTGCTCAGCTGATGGTGTAGGCACTCAGCTGATCAACTTTCTTCACTCAGCTGATGGATTATTTTCCTCAGCTGATGGTCTTCTTTACTTGTTTTCTTCATCTGATTCTCCTTAGCTGATATCCCTTGGCTGATACATTGAGTAGGATCTGATGCTTAGCTGATGGTTCCATACTTAGCATATTTTTACATAAACTGATTCAAACAACACATGTTTGAATTCTTTCTAAGTCATAATGAATGTAGGGTTTGGTTATCATCAAATTCTATGTTTTAGGATAGGCAGAGTTGATTATTAGGGTGAAGTGACTCTCTCCCCAACACATGGCCCTTCTGCCCACATCTCTAACATCTTCTTGTGTATTTTGAACATTCACCAGAATGGTGGGTACGACACGAAGAACACCAAATATTGTCAGGTCTCGGTTTCTTGGAAGTTTCAGTTCTTCCACCTCTAGAGGATTGCCCTTTTAAAGGACCCGATTTTTGAGATGGCTGAAACTTCCTTTTGTAACCCCCACTGGCAGATTCGCCCTTGCACTGCATACGATCTCCTCCATTTGTCGGGCCACTTCGAATGCCCGATCCTGACTCACAGCTGCTCGTACATTGGCGCGAAACTCCAATGGCAGGGCCTCCACAAACCTTCTTATCTTGGCATTTTCATCCGGAATCAAATGTGAAACAAAACTCATCTCATCAGTAAAAACAGTGATGAGATCCTCCATCAATTTATCTCCTTTCTAGAGATCCTTGAATTCCCTCTCCATTCTTTCCAACTTTTATATAACAAGGAAGAGTATTTAATACTCCACTATACTTACTTATCATACTTGACAAGCTATATTATAACAAGTAATATTCATGCAACTCTCATACTCAACCCCCATAAGGAACACTTAACTATGGTCGGGCCTGAGTTTGAGATTGAATACTCTTACAAGTATCCAATTCCCTCAAACTTAGTCTCTGATACCTAATTGTAACACCAGCTTTGCAAAACAGCTAATTAGCAAAATTTTGTGTTTTTCATAAATGTGAACTCATTCACGATTAAATTTTTTATAAAATTACACCGCGGAGATTTTAACTGAAAGGTTATACATTAATATTTACAACCAAAATTCTGTATCAACTGTTTGATGTTACTCTAACACAACGACCGACCATATCAACAAATAATTACATCATGCAAAAGTGTTTCATCCCAAAAAGTACATATACATTCATAAGTAACCCGCCTCACCAGGCCTTCTAGTCTTTACCTGAAAAAAAGTCAACGTAGAACCATTAGCTATACAAAATAGCTAGTGAGTACTAACTTATCATAAGCATCAATAAAGCAAGTCACATATCACAAAAATAAGCAATCAATGCTATCCTATCACATTGTGGTGTGCTGACAAGATCGGTATGAGTCATATCTTGCAGGACAGCTAGTCCCACTCAACAACATTAAACCGGGGGATCAGACACAACCATCCACGCTGGTGGGGGAGCATAAAGCAGACTACCAAGCATCGTTACGGAACCATAGGCTCCCTAGGTAATCCAGCTACAGTCCGGATGATTGCCACTCATGTTTAAGGCACGACGATCCTGCAGAACCTACGATCCGGAATTTTACCTTGAATCACCGTTAAATCCCGAATTACCTGCCGGAGTGTCTTGGATCCAGCTATCCAGCTGACCTTAACCATGCTTCAAGTTGTTCGTGAACATTTCACATATACATAGCTGATCCAATCAGGATCATTCATTAAGCATGCATATTCATTCATTACAACGAGGTGGATCCAATCTGGATCCATAGCATGCATATCTTCAATTTCCAACATAGTTGATCCCATCAGAATCAGTATCATACATATCACTTAGTTTAATTAGGCGGCTCCAATTCTAGATTCCGCTGGCATGCACTCAACACATGATTAACAAGTATCCAACATGGCATATTACAAAAAAGCAACATGGCAAGACTTACATCTTTACTCTTAAGCATACATGCAAAAAAAGCTACAATAAACATCTTTATACCACGTATAATTCAATTAGAAAGCAAGTCTCCCTCTACTGACACTTATGAAAGCGGATACTCACCTGAGTAGCTTATAACACCGATTACTTTAACTCCGATTCAGCTAACTCGGCAAGTTCACCTAAATTCATCATTATTTGCGTTAAGCGTTTACACATATGGGATTCTATTACTAGAACCCTTACAAGACCCTTCTAATGTTCATAGACCACTTAGAATAATCTTACGTGAATCAACACAACATGTGCCTTCAAAACACTTAGCTTGAAAATGATCATTTTCTGATTTTTCACCCGACGTGTCGCGTCCCATCACTGGATGTGTGGCGTCGCGTTCTTTACGCGACAGTCGGACCAACAAAGTCGGACCACACATGCGAAGGTCGGATGGGTCATGCGACAGTCGGACCTCCCATGTGACAGTCGGATCAATGAAAGTCGGATGGGTAAAAGTCAGATGAACAAAAGTCAAACCAAGCACAAAGGTCGCATGACATTTCGGGAACGTGTTGCGTTCCCTTGTACGATGCGTCGCATTGCGTGCATACATGCACTTCATCTTCTTCTTGTTCATCAACCAGCCGACTTATTTTACAACTCAACTTATTTCTAGATTTACAAACTTGTTCAAAAGACTTCTAAAACACTTTTAAACTTCATATAACACCTATACTATCATCAAGAACTCACTAACTCCAATTAAAAGCATCAAACATGGAAAACCCACTTGTCAAGTAAGCTCTCCATGTTCAACAATGGAGTTCTTCCTCTCTTTATGATTTCCAGCCATGATTTAAACATATAACTAACATCAAGCATGCTTAAAATTCAAGAGAAACATCATACTAACCTTTGTTTGATTTAACAACAACAAATCTCCAAATTCTTTCTTTCAAGTTTGAGAGCTAGTGTGTGTTTTTCTTGACTTCTCTTTGTTAGCTTAAACATACACATATTTGTAATCTTATCCAGAGGCTAAGCGCCTCTGGATTTCCTTCTAAATATCTTTCTTTAATTAATCCTTGTAATATATATATATATACTTAATTTAATCAACATACACAATATACATATATATATACATAATATATTTCATTAAACACATTAAATCAACTTTCTTACATACACATACATACAACTTGGCACATTTACAACTTCTACTAACTTACGTACACGTACATACTAATTACAACTAGGCCCAAATCGAGGATGTTGCACCACACAAATCTAGAGGAACGGCGGTTCTAAAGAACCTGTAACTGATGCGGGCCAAAGCAATGGTTTACCGATAGCTATTTGCTACTTGGTACAGTTAAAGCCCTTTAAGTTGCAATGAATGCATCAAAAGGTATAGAACTGTGCAACCAATAGCAGATAAGCCCAGTCCAATAACACACGTTAGTTGACCTCCACAACAATGTACGCATACCATTAACCATACGTACAGGTCACACCACGTGTCGTACCATTAACCATATACACGGGTCCACAACACACAAAGAGATCTCAAACAACAATTACCAGAAATCAGACTAACCGGTCTATGAAAGCATATCAAACTAAACAGTCTACCATAGCATATCAGACTAAACAGTCTATCATAGCATATCGATAATCAACAGATATTAGACTAAACAGTCTATCAAAGCATCAGCATCTCAATATCAAGTAACCATTAACCGTTACTACTAAGACCATTCATGAGTAAACCTCCACTCACCTCTGTCCACAATCTCACTTGCTCAGTTGTCTAATGTCACAGAGTCTTCGCAGTTCCCGAGAACACAATATACCGATGTTAGTCTCCAATTCATAAATATATATATATATATATATATATTCACATATATATTTATATCTCAAAAGCTCATAATTAGCATATTTAACTTCACATATAATTCTGAAAAACACAAGCATCAAAACAATCAACAAACAAAAAAGCTTCTTCTGAAAAATCATAGGTCGTGCCATGACCAATCATTGTGTCGCGCCTTTGAGCATCGCATATCACTTCGAGCGGCCTCCTTCGAGCAGAGACTTCAAATTCGAAATATAACAAGATCGTGCCGCGCTCCATCCACCGGTCGTGTCGCGACTAGGTTTCGAGCAGACCCTTCGAACCAGAGTTCGCACCAAGACTTCGAACAAAACTTTGAGTTTCAAAATTTTGACCCGGACGCGCCACGACCTTGAACACGTCGCGCTGTGAGCCCAAAAAACCCAGAATTTTCCAGCTTCTTCAATATTCAGCCAACTCAAACTCGATGAAAACCATATCCAGAATTTCAAACTCAACAAAATCATTATCAAAACATGTTTAAACTTCATACATCATGTTTCTAATCATCATTAACATAACCAATCCATTTAAATCATCAAAATACAATGAAAACCACATATCAAGTTTTCTTCAAACTTCCATTAATGGAGTTCTAACTTTCAATCTCAAAACCCAGCATGAATTCATCAATTATATACATATAATTCATGTCTAAAATCAATAACAAATACATACTAACCTTTTCTTGAATATCTCACAGTTTTTAAGATTCAATTTCTTGAGTTTCTTAGCTTTCTTCAACTTGAAGAAAACACACTTTTGTACACACGCACACAACACACACTCACCGGTCTGAAAATATGAGGAGGTGACTTTTCAAAGTCACATATATCCATATCCACTCTTAATACACCTGCACACACAAACCTTTAGCATGAGGTAGATTAATACCTCCAAGTATATTTACTCATAATACATGCTCACATACACATACATACTGTAACATCCGCAAACCCGGGCTAGTCGATTAGCGGGTTAGCGTTACGTGATTAATTGCATTTTAATTGTTCATGTGTTAGTTTAAATTAAGTGGTTAGTTAATTAATTAATGAGTTAGATATATACATATATATATATATATATATATATATATTACTGGAATGTTGAAAGAAAGGAATTTATGATATGATATGCATGTATGTATGTACGCATGTATGAAAGTATGCTAGTATGTATGCATGGAGTTATGTATGTAATTATGGGTAAATAAGTATGCATGTAAATTAAGTGGATTAACACGTGGGTGGTAATTAGATTAGAAGGTGACACCTCCTGTTAGTTATCATCAAATGAAAATGTACGTGTGTGTGTGTGTGTATGTCCATTTCGAAGACATCTGTTTAGTATTTGCAAAAGAAAATAAATTGTGTGTGTGTTTTAAGCTCTCTGTCGTAGACAAGAAGAGAAGAAGAAATCGGATTTGGAGATTGTGTTTCTTAGATTCGAAATTAAAGGTTAGTATGTAATTGTATCATGATATTACTCATCTTGATGTGTTTTCTAATTTGAATCCATGAATACATGTATAAACACCATTGATGGAGCTTTAAGCTCAATACTTGCTAAATGGGTTTTGTTTGTTTTGATGATTTACATGATTATAGGATGTTTATGATGCATGAAATTATGTTTAGAGAAGTTTGGTTATGATTTTGGTAAGCTTTGATGAGATTTGAAATTTCTGGAAATTATACCATGAAGGTATGAAGTTGGCGGTTTTTAAGGAAGAAGATGATGAAATCCTGTATTTGGTAAAACCGACAGCCTAGAAACCGACACATAGAATCTGATGCCTTTAAATCCGGAAGCTTTGAAATCTGGAAACCCCAAAATCCGATGATTTGAATTCATGATGTTGAAATCCGACTATTTAGAAACCGACAACCTTTAATTCCGATATTTTGAAAATCCGATCCTAGGGAATCCGAGATTTGGAAACCGAGATATAAAACCCGACACTCAAAATCCGATTGATTAAATCCGACCATGTTGAAAACCGAAAAGTATTGAATCCGAGAGCCTAGAAATCCGATGACCAAGAATCCGAGACTCAGATTCCGATACTATGAAATCCTATAAGTTAAAATCTGGTAATGCCCAAATCCGACACTTGAGTCCGGCGGATTCTTAGGAATCCGATAATTTGGAATTCCGACATTTGTGATTGGATTTGTATTTGTTTGATTGTTTATTCTATCTTATGAGATTTAGTTTGTGTTCATGAATGATTGAGATATAAATATATGTGGAAAGATATGTTTATGAATTCGAGACTGATTTGGTTGTTACTGTGTTTTCAGGCAATCCAAAGACTCAGTGATATAAGATATGTGAGTTCGTGTTGAAAACGAGGTGAGTGGACGTTAATCGCGGATGGTAAAGATTATGGTTGATGTTATTGATGTGATGCATGTGATTGTGATTGTTGATTGTTAATATCTGTTGCATGACTAATTGGTCGATACACACTCTTTAGATGATATTGAGTTGCGTTTGAGAAGTCATCTATGCGTGGAATTGGGCTGGGCTCATTTACTGGTTGATTGAAAAGTGGTAGTCTTACCGGTGCATGCGTTGGATCAGAGGAGAATTTCACTGTGTCAACTCAGTAGAGGGCTATCAGAAAACCTTTGCTTTGGTCAGCATTGGTTGTAGGTTCTGCGCCAAACCGCCGGTCTTCTTGATTGTGTGATTTCATGCTTTGATATTGAATTGATGTTTGTGTTTAGCCTCTACTCACTTAGCTTTGTGCTAATTCCCCTCAGTTGTTGCTTTTGCAGGTTTGTGTTTGTTGGTGTTGTAGAAGGAGAAGTTGACCCCGCTCTGATATTGAGTTTAAAAAAGAAATGAGCCAGTTTATTTTTGTAACACCAAGACAATCATAGATGTTGTTTGTGAACAAACCTTTTTGTATTTTGTAAATATTTCTATTTTATGATAAGTGGTTTGTTTAATTAAAGCTTCCGTAGCGCATAAAAAATGGCTTCGGTTTTCCGGTGTTTGGCGATGTATGCATGGCTAGAGTGTTGTATTCCCAAATCTTGGCTCGTGACAAGTCAAGCTTTCCTTCGGGGGAATTCAGGGTGAGTTAGAGATGTTTGTAGTAGTTAGTATTTTGTGTACTAATGGTTTATGGTAATGAGCTATGAGGTGATGTGATTATAACAGATATGGCTGACAGAGAAACCCCCATCCTTCCTCCTGTGACCCAAGCTATGACTGAAGCACCAGTTATTGAGAATCTGGATATACAGAACTTAAAGGAACATCAAGCCAAGCTCACGAGGAAGATCAGAGTGACTATATCTTTAAACTGGAAAACGAATTATTGGATTTGAGAAATCTGGTACATAGCATGGAACAGCAAAGGCACACCCAACCTGAACCAACCCCAGTACCAACTGCGATTCCTACTCAGGCAAGTACAGCACCGGTAACAACACCCCTACCACCAGTAACCCAGATGATGCAACAACCCTTTTATTATCCGTTTGCACCTCAGGGAGCATATCCTTTTGCGTTTCCTAGATACAAACAACCATGCACGTATAAACAATTCCAGGATTGTAAGCCTTTTGAATATCGAGGCAGTTCAGATCCTAATATTACTTTGAACTGGTTAAGAGAAATGGTGAAGGCATTAGACGCTTGTAATTGCGAGAATGAATTGAAAGTGAAATACGCAGCGAGGATGTTGAAGAGAGATGCTATGGTATGGTGGGACTCGATTACCGGCCATTTCACCGAGCAGTAGCAGGAGAGCATCACCTGGAGTCAGTTCCAGGAAAAGTTATGCGAACAGTACTATAGTTCCTTCGAGATTGCCAAGATCAAGAATGAGTTCATGGATTTACGAATGACAGAGAATATGTCAGTGGATGACCTTAACAGACAGTTTAATGAGAAAATGAGATTTGTGAAACACTAGGTGCCAGATGAATAATCAAAGATTGCTCATTTTGTAGGAGCTTTGCACCTAGATTACCGCAGCGCCACTAGGTGGGCTACCACTTTATCCTAGGCTTTCACTTTGGCCAAATCGGCTGAAGGGGATAAACTTGCAAAGGAGAGTTTGAGCAGGGAGAGGATTTCCCAACAGAAGTCTAAGTTTGAATATTATAATACCCAACAGAGGCAGGGAGGGTAGAGTAGTGGTAGTAGGCAGGGAGACCAGAATAGGAGACCTGCTACGGGGGGGTCTACTCAGCGAGCACCATGGTGTGGTAGTTGTAAGTCTTACCACAACGGGCAGTGTATGCCCCAAACTATGAGATGCGTGAAATGTGGCCAGTTTGGTCATGATCTTAATAACTGCAGGTTCCCACGAAGTGTTTGTTGGAACTGTCAAAAAGAAGGACACAGAATTGGTGAGTGCCCAGTGGGAAAGAAAGTCGGGTCAGGGTCAGGAGCAGGAGCGGCTGGGGGATCATCTACATTGTCAGACCAAAAGAGAAAGAACCCGCACACTGCTGAGGGTAGGGTCTTCAGAATGACGATGGATGATGCCACCATCACTGACGATGTCATAATCGTTATGTTTCTGATAAACTCTACTTCTGCTAGAGTGCTATATGACTCTGGAGCTAATCGCTCATTCTTATCTGTGGAATTCTGTGGTACATTAAATATTCCTATTATTAAGCTTGCTAATGCTTTAGAAATAGAAGTAGCTAGCATGATGGTTCTGGTCACGACTGCTGTGGCTGAAGCTAAACTTGACATAGATGGTGTGTGTTTTCCTATTTATTTTGTTGTTATGCCATTATCTGGTTTTGATGTGGTGCTCAGGATGGATTGGCTAAGTTTGAATCAAGCGAGTATTAAATGCCACAAGAAGTTGATTTCTTTCCCGTTGGTGAATGGTACGCGTGTGGTAGCAAGGGGTGAGAAAGCTGGGTCTGTAATTCCAATTATTTCTTGTTTAAAAGCTAAGAAGGCGTTAAATAGAGGATGTGAATCTTACTTGGCGTATGTCATTGATGGGAAGAAAGAAAAACAAACTACGAAGGATATTCAGGTGGTAACGGAATACCCGGATGTATTTCCAGAGGAATTGCCAAGGTTGCCTCCAGTTCGCGAGGTAGAATTCAAGATTGTTTTGATCCCTGGTTCTCGGCCAGTGGCAAAAGCTCGATACAAATTGGCACCTTTAGAGATTCGAGAGATGATGACGCAGATTCAGGATCTGTTAGACAAAGGCTTTATTCGTCCAAACTCGTCTCCATGGGGTGCACCATTATTATTTGTGAAGAAGAAGGACGGTACGTTGCACATGTTTATTGATTACCGTGAATTGAACAAGAGAACAATCAAGAAGAAGTATCCGTTGCCCAGAATCGATGACTTATTTGATCGCTTACAGGAAGCTTCATTTTTCTCGAAGATTGATTTGAGATCAGATTATCATTAGGTACAGGTATCTGAGGAAGATGTGTCAAAGACAACCTTTCGTACACGCTATGGTCATTACGAGTTCTTGGTTATGACATTCGGCTTAACCAATGCACCTGGAATATTTATGGATCTTATGAACAGAGCCTGTCGACCATTTTTGGATGATTTTGTGATAGTCTTTATCGATGATATCTTGATTTACTCGAAGAGAGAATTGGACCATGAACAACATTTGAGACAGGTTTTGGAGACTTTGAAGAAAGAACGTTTGTACGCAAAATTCTCAAAATGCGAATTTTGGTTGAGAGAGGTCAAGTTCCTGCGGCACGTAATCTGTAGTGAAGGAGTGAAAGTGGATCCTTCAAAAGTAGAAGCAGTGATGAACTGGAACGCTCCAAAGACACCGTCAGAGATAAAGAGTTTTCTTGGATTGGTCGGATACTACCGCAGATTTATCAAGGATTTCTCCAATATTGCGGGTCCGTTGACTAAGTTAAATCGGAAAGACGTGAAGTTTGTATGTGGTGATGAACAAGATAAAGCTTTTCACATGTTGAAGCAGTTGTTATGTCATGCTCCTATCCTTGCTTTGCCAAGTGGATCAGATTATTTTATCGTATATTGCGATGCGTCATTTGCTGGATTAGGATATGTTCTAATGCAGAGGGATCGGGTGATTGCATATGCTTCAAGACTATTGAAACCTCATGAAAAGAATTACCCGACTCACGACTTGGAGCTAGCAGTTGTTGTGTTTGCAATCAAACTGTAGAGGCACTACTTGTATGGAACTAAATGCGTAATCTGCACTGATCACAAGATCCTACAGTTTGTATTTACCCAGAAAGAACTGAATATGAGATAGAGGCGATGGGTAGAGCTAATAAAATATTATGATTGCGAGATCAGATACCATCCTGGAAAAGCGAATGTAGTGGCAGATGCCCTGAGTCGCAAGGGAGCTGGAAGTCCTATCAAGTTTATGCGTATGGAGATAGTATCTGACTTAGTGGATAGACTGAAGTCTGCTCAGTTGGAAGCTCTAAAGAGAGAGAATTTGAAGAATGAACTAATGAGGAAACGAAAAGATAAATTGACTGACGATTCACGTGGATTGAAAGTATACAAAACTCGTGTGTGGGTGCCTATGCTTAGAGAGTTAAGAAAGTTGATTTTAACTGAAGCACACAAGTCGGGATTGTCTGTACATCCAGGAAGCACTAAAATGTATAACGATTTGAAAGTGTTTTACTAGTGGCCTACGATGAAAGCTGATGAGGCACATTACGTGGAATCGTGTCATATATGTGTGCATGTAAAAGCAGAACATCAGAAACCCTATGGGTCTTTGAAACAGTTAGAGATTCCTGAGTGGAAGTGGGAGCACATAACGATGGATTTTCTAACAAAAATTCCGAGGACTCGGAAGAATCATGATATGATATGGGTGATCATGGATCGACTGACAAAAAGTGCTCACTTTCTAGCTACTTGTGAGACGACTTCTTTGAGAAAATGGGCTCAACCTTATATTGATGAGATTGTTGCAAGACATGGTATACCGTTGTCAATAGTATCTGACAAAGACTCCATGTTTGTTTCTAACATTTGGAGGAGTTTATAGAGAGAGTTGGGGACAAGAGTTAACTTGAGTACTGCTTATCATCCCCAGACTGATGGTCAAACCCAACGAACCATACAGACACTCGAAGATATGTTACGTGCCTGTGTAATTGAGTATGGTGGATCTTGGGATTCGCACCTGCCATTGATAGAGTTTGCGTATAACAATTCTTACCACTCCAGTATTGGAATGCCTCCGTATGAAATATTGTACGGGCGTCGCTGTCGTACTTCGACTTGTTGGTTAGAGGCTGGTGAGAAACAGTTTGCAGGGCCTGAGATTGTTCAATTGACTGCTGACGAGGTTGCTATTGCCAGAGAAAGTTTAAAGCTGCCAGAGATAGATAGAAAATGTATGCAAATCCACGACGACGTCCAGTAACGTTTGATGTGAGTGAATTGGTGTATCTGAAAGTCTCTCCGTGGAAAGGTGTGATTCGCTTCGGCAAACGAGGGAAGTTAGCTTCCCGTTTTATTGGTCCTTTCCGCATTCATCAGATAGTGAATGATCAAACAGTTACACTGGATCTTCCAGCGGAACTTGCAGGAATTCATGATACGTTCAACGTTTGCTATTTGCGAAAATGTAAGGTTGAAGATGAAAGTCAAATTCTCCCGGTACATGATTTGAAAGTAGATTCGAAGAAAAGATTGATAGAGGAAACTGTTGAATTGTTGATCGCAAGGTGACCAAGCTTCGTAAGAAGCAGATTCCGACGGTGTTGGTAAAATGGAAGCACAGTTTAGGTTTTGACTTAACTTGGGAGACTGAGGCAGAGATGAGGGACATATATCCTTCGTTGTTTGAACAAGAAGGGATTCCGAGGACGGAATCCTCTTAAGGAGAAGAGATTTGTAACTACCACAAACCCGGGCTAGTCGATTAGCGGGTTAGCGGTACGTGATTAATTGCATTTTAATTGTTCATGTGTTAGTTTAAATTAAGTGGTTAGTTAATTAATTAATGAGTTAGATATATATATATATATATATATATATATATATATATATATTACTGGAATGTTAAGGAATTTATGATATGATATGCATGTATGTATGTACGCATGTATGAAAGTATGCTAGTATGTATGCATGGAGTTATGTGTGTAATTATGGGTAAATAAGTATGCATGTAAATTAAATGGATTAACACGTGGGTGGTAATTAGATTAGAAGGTGACACCTTCTGTTAGTTATCATCAAATGTAAGTGTACGTGTGTGTGTATATGTCCATTTGGAAGACATCTGTTTAGTATTTGCAAAAGAAAATAAATTGTGTGTGTGTGTGTTTTAAGCTCTCTAACGTAGACAAGAAGAGAAGAAGAAATCGGATTTGGAGATTGTGTTTCTTAGATTCTAAATTAAAGGTTAGTATGTGATTGTATCATGATATTACTCATCTTGATGTGTTTTCTGATTTGAATCCATGAATACATGTATAAACACCATTGATGGAGCTTTAAGCTCAATACTTGCTAAATGGGTTTTGTTTGTTTTAATGATTTACATGATTATAGGATGTTTATGATGCATGAAATTATGTTTAGAGAAGTTTGGTTATGATTTTGGTAAGCTTTGATGAGATTTGAAATTTTTGGAAATTATACCATGAAGGTATGAAGTTGGCAGTTTTTAAGGAAGAAGATGATGAAATCCTGTATTTGGTAAAACCGACAGCCTTGAAACCGACACATAGAATCTGATCCCTTTAAATCCGGAAGCTTTGAAATCTGGAAACCCCAAAATCCGATGATTTGAATTCATGATGTTGAAATCCGACTATTTAGAAACCGACAACCTTTAATTCCGATATTTTGAAAATCCGATCCTAGGGAATCCGGGATTTGGAAACCGAGATATAAAATCCGACACTCAAAATCCGATTGATTAAATCCGACCATGTTGAAAACCGAAAAGTATTGAATCCGAGAGCCTAGAAATCCGATGACCAAGAATCCGAGACTCAGATTCCAATACTATGAAATTCTATAAGTTAAAATTTGGTAATGCCCAAATCCGACACTTGAGTCCGGCGGATTCTTAGGAATCCGATAATTTGGAATTCCGACATTTGTGATTGGATTTGTATTTGTTTGATTGTTTATTCTATCTTATGAGATTTAGTTTGTGTTCATGAATGATTGAGATATAAATATATGTGGAAAGATATGTTTATGAATTCGAGACTGATTTGGTTGTTACTGTGTTTTCAGGCAATCCAAAGACTCAGTGATATAAGATATTTGAGTTCTTGTTGAAAACGAGGTGAGTGGACGTTAATCGCGGATGGTAAAGATTATGGTTGATGTTATTGATGTGATGCATGTGATTGTGATTGTTGATTGTTAATATCTGTTGCATGACTAATTGGTCGATACACACTCTTTGGATGATATTGAGTTGCATTTGAGAAGTCATCTATGCGTGGAATTGGGCTGGGCTCATTTACTGGTTGATTGAAAAGTGGTAGTCTTACCGGTGCATGCGTTGGATCAGAGGAGAATTTCACTGTGTCAACTCAGTAGAGGGCTATCAGAAAACCTCTGCTTTGGTCAGCATTGGTTGTAGGTTCTGCGCCAAACCGCCGGTCTTCTTGATTGTGTGATTTCATGCTTTGATATTGAATTGATGTTTGTGTTTAGCCTCTACTCACTTAGCTTTGTGCTAATTCCCCTCAGTTGTTGCTTTTGTAGGTTTGTGTTTGTTGGTGTTGTAGAAGGAGAAGTTGACCCCGTTCTGATATTGTGTTTAAAAAGAAACGAGCCAATTTATTTTTGTAACAGCAAGACAATCATAGATGTTGTTTGTGAATAGACCTTTTTGTGTTTTGTAAATATTTGTATTTTATGATAAGTGGTTTGTTTAATTAAAGCTTCCGCAGCGTATAAAAAGAAAATGGCTTTGGTTTTCCGGTGTTACACATACATACATACATACAATTTAACAATTTATTTATCCAAATGATATATATAAATTATCTTTTCTAGATAATTCCAATTAATTAATCTTTCTCAACTAATTAATTTAACACACAACGAGGTATTTTCTACAACCCTCGTACTAAAACCAATTTATCTAATCATAAAATCATGCGATATCAATTATTTATTTACTCACATAATTAATATCGATACTCATTAAATAAACACGTTCCTACTTACCATTGACCCGCCCACAACTAGGCTGGGTTTTCGGATGTTACACTTATCAGGTTTCATCTTTTCTTCATATTTTCATTAATGGAGTTCTTCAAGTTTCAAGCATCAAAAACTTAGCATATATAATTCAAAACTAACAAGAATCATGATAGAAACAATTGTAAACCTTTGTTTTGCAATCTCAAACACAAAATCACAACTTCAAGATTCAAGTTTGATTTCTCTGTTTTCTTTCTTCAAAACTCACGCATACACACATACAAGTGAAGACTAATCATCACAATGAAGTCTTTTATCAATTAAGAGGCGGTCTATGTTTAGATATTTACTAACCACAGAACATTACATTGCTTACTAACATAGAGTTAATCAATTAAGCAGTCAATCTCAATTAATTAACATGCAACGAGGTATTATCTGCGACCCTCGTTTAAAAACGAATTCATCTAAATCATAAACACATCCAATATAAAAATATTCATTTTATCAAATATAATTCGCGTTCCATTATTTATCAATATAAACAAATAATCATGTAAAAACTTCTAAAGATCTAACCACCGACCTGATTTCAACTAGGCCGGTTTCTCGGATGATGGTGGACTATAGGTTAGCCCTTTGTTTTTCCTATTCTTTTTCATTAACACCCCCTACCATGTTTGTCACACCCCGCCTTGGCGGAAACACGAGGTGCGACGGAGAGGATCGTCATAACACATTGATTTGAGGTATAGAGAAAATTCTAATTGAACATACCAACGCGTCATGACGTTTCCCCGACACAAGAGGGGACTTGTGCCGTGGTAAGTCACCCCACGACAATCATAGTCAACATGAAAACGAGAAAGTAATAAAGTAATTTTTCCCACAACCCGTGACAGGTATACGGGGCTACAAGCCCAAAACTTAAGTATTCGAGTAAATCAAAGTATATAAATAAGAAATAAAACTTCATAGTTATCGGCTCAAGTCACGCTAAGGTCGTCTAGAGTCACTAGGCTCCTTATGCGGTGTTATTAGCGTTACCTGAAAATGAACATTCGAAAAATGTCAACACAAAGTTGGTGAGCTCGTAGGTTTGCAAGTAAAATAAATTGTGCCACGTATAGTGAGTTGTATGACAATAACACGTAAGGCATGGTACACATTAATAGTATAGTGATACCCGAAACCTAAGTTCACAAGGTGCGAGTCATTTGTCTTCCAACGATCGCCTACCAGCGGGAGCTACTAGTTGGCCATAGATAGTAATGAAGTGATCAATAGTCTTAACCCAAACACGGGTTCAATAGGCATAATCCCAAACACAGGCTCAATAGGCATAATCCCAAACACGGGCTCAATAGGCATAACCCTAACACGGGTTCAATAGGTGCACACACATACCACGCATTTGTCATACAAGAAAATATATAAATGAATTGTTGACAACTTGACATGGCATAAAGAAACTTTGAAAGCAATTTTGAGTTTCATTTTCCCCCAATAAAATACATAAAAGGGGGCCATGATTCTATCCTCAACGAAGAGAAGAAATTCTACAGAATCATTGGTGAACATCTTGTTAACAACCCTCCAATTAATGGAGAGATGAGAGAGAAAACTCATGACGAGTTAACTGCTGCTGAGAAAGAAAGGAAGAAAGCAGATAGGCTGGCTAAGTATTATCTCAAACAAGGTTTATCATCTGAGATGTACATGAAAGTTGACAGCTTAGCCACAGCCAAAGAGATCTGGGATGAGATCAAACGACAATTGCAAGGAACTGAGCAAGGAGAACATATAAAACGAACAAAATTGGTGAACATGTTTCACGAATTTACTGCAAGGGATAACGAACTGTTTATTGACACTTACAGTCGTTTCTGCAAGCTCCAGAATGAACTCAGAACTAACAAGGTTGAGAGGACAGATTTGGATATCAATTACGTGTTTCTCCGTGCTCTAGGTCCTGAATGGAAAGAACATGTGAAGCTTTACAAACACATCAACCGGAACCTTACAATTGTCATGTACCACAATATCTTTGAGAACCTTCATCAATACCAAGATGAGGTCTCAAAGTCATCTTCCAGACTCTCTGCTGATCCCTTAGCCTTAGTTGCTTCAGAACCATCCCCCCGCGAGTCCTTCAGAACACAAAAATTCAAACAGGTGGTCCTGTCTGACTCAGAATCTGATGAGTCGGATGGTACTGAAATGGAACAGGTGATAAAGGCAATGTCATTCATCAACAAGGCATTCAAAAATAGGTATTCCAAAACAAATAATCGTCAAAGGTACACTTCTGGGTCTCGAAGACCAGAAAACTATAAGGTAGCTGAGAAACCAAGGATTGCCAACGAGGAAAGAAAAGAAGAATGAAAATGCTACAATTATGGTGGAAACGGCCACTTCATAAAAGTGATTGTCCAATGCACTTCGAGCAGACATGAACAGTGGTCAAAACCAACTTCCTTCGAGTTCGAAGCTTTCACATTTCGAATTCGAAGCCGCTTGGACTTCGAAGTGAACAGTGTTGTCAAGAGGACTTCGAGCGCGTTTTTTACCCTCGAATTCCTTCACACTTCGAGCGTCTAACTTTCAAAAGTTACCATTTGAATTATTTTCTATAAATAGCTGGCGTGTCTTTGTGTGTTCTTTACGCTTTCTAATTTTCAAATTTACGAAGAAATCTCCGGTTACGAATTTTCAAAATCTTGTTCAAAGTTGCTACCAAAAATTACAATTTTTGTGATAAACTTGCTTACTTCCTAAAGGTATACATCAAATAAGTAACAAAACATGTTTATTTCACGTTTAAAAGCACAAAAACGAAGGTTGCACTGTACAACTCGGAAGTCACCTTTTCGAGTTTCAAATGCTTTGTTCGACTATAAAATGACGATGTTAATGGAAATGTGACTTGCGATGGGTCTTAGGAACACAAGAACAATGTTTTTATCAAAGAAAAACTCACAAAATTTAAAAAGTGTTCTTGGTGTTCTCGTGTGGTTGAAGATGGCCTTGATTTCATTTTTGGCCTAGATCTTCATGTTATGGATAAAATGGGAAAATTTTCAGTGTTATAAAAGTGTTTAGATACATGTATTCATTGTAAAACATGTATCAAAACACATTTTTGCTCATCAAAAATACCACTTCATCAATGAAGGGCTTTCGGGTGTTATCAAATTTTTGAGGTTTTATCAATTTTTTTAATGTTTTGAAGTCAACAAATATTTAAATGCTTCACATGTAAATGTTCAATTTTCTAACCTATTGGCTATTCTTACAGGTCTAATCATAGCTATGGAAGACGAATCTATCTCGTATCGTTCTTCGACAACAAGCCAATCCCATAACCCTGACGACCAACTCCTTCCCAGAAATCAGTTTCTTTCTTGGTCACCCATGATAACAACCATTTCATAAACCTGGACAATTTCAGGAACCCTAATTTTCCAATCATCACCGAAATACTCCGTGTCCACCCATTAAACCATGCTCTCACCATCGATCCATCTACTTCTGGAACTCATGTTCCTGAGTTATATGTGCAACAGTTCTGGCACACAGTTCACTCCCATACAAATCCCGACTCCGGTCGAGTATCTATCCGTGATGACGTAGACCACTTCACCCTAAACATTACCGCAAGCCAACTCCACGAAATCCTTTGGCTCCCCACTTCCAGAAGCAGGCCTCCTCTCCTTGACTTTCAGGAGATGCCTGATGAGTCTGCTGCCCTTGCGGGTATTCGTGATATGGGTTATATCGGGGACTTACAGCTTCGTTCCCACTTTAAATGAGCCAACCTTCACCCAATGTTCTATACCTTCCTTACCATTCTTCAACGGTGCCTCACACCGAAACATACTGGATACGAATATCCCAACACCAATCAGATAAAACTCATCTATGCTGCGGCTAATCACCTACACATCGATTATGCCACTTTTATATTTCTTGATCTTGTGCAGCAGGTAGAAGGCAAACTTTCTGATCTCAAACGTGCAAAGGGCAGATTTCTTCCGTACCAAAGGTTCTTGCCTAGGATGGTCCAATTCACAATGGACAGAAATGAGGAAATCCATCGAAGGCCAAATCATGATGCAATCCAGCCTAAGCAATTTATGTATGTAAAAGTTCTTACAGCTGATCATCCGATTCAACCGCAACCATTTCCAGTTTCTCTCCTGGATCTTTGTGCACAGAATGAAGTTGTGAGAGTTTAGAGGTAGAGTGTAGGAATTGGCCCTATGGAGCAACCAGAGCCGATTGCACCTACCCCTGGGCCAGTAGCTCTAAGTGAGGTGATAGTAACTAGGCCTCAGACTTCCACGGGGGAAGCTGAGAGGGGAGAGTTGAGAGAGAAAAGAGATGAGAGGGGTGGTGAAGAGGATGTCGGTGAAACACATAGTGAGGGAGGGGCGGAGTATAACCCTGCACAGATCCAAGCTATGATAGATTCATTGTCAAATGTACTCCCTAATCCCGAGCAACAGCCAGAGTCCTCTGAACCTGAAATTCATAAAGCTGCAACGGCTCCTGACTTTGCCTCTGACATTTTAGCTGTGATAAATTATACCCCTAGAGCAGCACCACTGGTTCGAGACAATACTGAGGAACAACGAGCCAAAAAGACAGTGGTGACTGAAGAGGAAGATTTGAGCTTTTCTGACTTATTTACAAATCTACCCGAGGCCTTAGACTCTGAAACAGAATTCATTTATGGCTATCAACCGGGTCCTCTTGATGAAGCTAGTGAAATTCATGATTTTGATCCTTATATGGAAGAGGAAGAGGTAGAAGAAGAGGAAGAGGTAGAAGAAGAGGAAGAGATAGAGCTAGAAGAGAGTGGTGAGAAAAGAAAAGACGAGTGTTGAGGGACCCCCAAGCCTAAAAAGTCGGGAAGCTACACCTGCCATCGGAGCTGGCATTGTCAGCTCTGGTGTTGAAATAGCCACTGTCATCCCAACAGTGCACATTCACCCCACCAGCCACTCAAGTGTCTCTCAACAGACACTTGCTTCATTCCACAGAGATTTTGCACATACTCTACCGACCTCTCATTCGGAGATGGCTGGTATTGAAACTAGAGGTCTGCCTCTCTTGACCTCGCCCTTCTCTTCAATGCACATCGACATACCGCAGATATATGCTTTCCTTTCTAGACACCAATCTACACTCGCACAAATTACGACGTTGTTTAACCGACAACAGTCCAGAACACCTGTAGGTGGCACTACTGAAAGTGCCATTCGAGGATCACGTGGAAATCTCGGCGGAGTGTTCACCACTTCAGCTCTGCATGCGAGTAGCTCCGCCTCTGTGGCGGAGACATCAACGAGCACTCTAAGTGAGTCTCGGTTTGTTACTAAAGAGGAATTGCAGGAGGCTCTTAACCCTATCACCGAGGGCATCACCGACATCAAACAAACCTTTGTTTCTCTTAAATCCAAAGTTGATGACGTCTCGAGCTTATCTACTGACACATTAAAATCCCTGCTCTATGCCCGTTTGTTAGAAAAGGCCCCTTACCATGAACAGAACTTAGATCTCCTTGAAACCCTTCGGAATGAACAAACTTATAAGGGTAGCTATAACATCCTCGATTTGGGCCTAGCTGTTGAACGTGTATATAAGTATATTTAGTTCTTTGAAATGAAAAGTTAATTATATATATGTGTGTTAATGTGTTAATGTGTATATATGTATATATATTAGAAAAGAAAGAAAAGAATTAAAAGAAAATCCAGAGGCGGTGCCTCTGGATTGAGAAAGGTATATATGTGTGAAATGTTGACTATGGTCAACATGCTAAAAAAAACCCAAGCACAAACTCTCGGAATTCTCTTTTTCTCTTTACTTCTCTCGGATTCTCTCTCGGTTTTCTTAAAGTCAAAGAATTTGGTATTGTAATTCCAAGCAAAGGTAAACACTGGTTTGTTGTTAAGATTTAACACATATGAAATAGTTTTTATGTTTAAAAATGTGATGAATACTCAAATCCTTGAAAAACACTATTAAGAACATGCAAAGCTTACTTTGAAAGTGGGGTTTTGTTTGTTTGGTGTTATTGTGTGGGTTTGATCTGTTTTCAAAGCCATACTAACGAAAATGGATGTTTTTAGAATGTAAAAATGTATAAACTATGAATGAAATTCTGGAAAATAAGCCATACATGAATATGGCGGTTTCTGGGTTGAAACTGTCGGATTCCGAGACTTGATAGTGTCGGAATCCGCTAGTTGCCCAAATCCGATAAGTATCGGATTCCGGGACTTAGTGGTGTCGGAATCCGCATCATGTCTAAATCCGAGTTGTTGGTCTAAATCCGATAAGTATCAGATTTTCTAAAGTTCATGTATGATTTACAAGTCGAATCCGAAAGTATCGGATTCCTTTGAAAATGTCGGATTCCGACAAAAGTGTCGGATTCCGATAAAAGTATCGGATTCCGATTGAAGGTTAGATTTCCAATTGCATGTCGAGATTTCCAAGTTCATAAGTGTTGAAATCCGATGGGTGTCGGATTTCGTAGTGTATCGGATTTCCCTTGAGTATCGGATTTCATGTAATCCGACAGTCTGTCGGATTTAGGTGGAATCCGGATTCTGGGATTTCCTTTGTTGGCTTTGTAGCTATTCTAAGTATGTTAAGATAATTAATGTAAATCCTAATGTTCTAGGTGAACTTGACACCCTAGACAAGGCATAAGTAAATTAACTATCTGTTTAAGCCACTCAGGTGAGTACCGACTTCCATATGCCTCAGTAGAGGAAGAATTCTGTGTTAAGTGATTTGAGTGCGTTTGTGCTCATAAGTTAATGAATAAGAATTGTCATGTTATTTAAAGTACAATGCCATGCTAAATACTTGTCGAATATAAAGTTAAGTGCATGCCAGCGGGATCCAGAATTGGAACCGCTTAGTTAAATAAATGTTATGCATGATACTGATTCTGAATGAATCAGTTAAGTAAAAATATGATGATGTGTATGCTAGGGATCCAGATTGGATCCATAAAGAAGTAACTGAATGTAAATGCATGCTAAGAGAAATAAATCAATATGCATGCTAAGTAAATGAACAAGATATGTGTATGTGTTCGCGAACATCAGCAAGCATGGTTAAGGTCAGCCGGTTAGCTGGATCCCAGGGACCCTTGATCGGGAGATTCGGGATTTAACGGTGATTCGAGGTAACATTCTGGATCGTAGGTTCTGCAGAACCGCCGTGCCTTATATCATAGGGTTAATCAGTCAGAAATGGCTGAGTTACCTAAGGAGCCTCTGGTTCCGTTAACGATGCTTGGTGGACTGCTTTATGCTTCCCCCACCAGCGCGGAGGGTTGTGTCTGATTCCCCGGTGTATTGGTGTTGAGCGGGACTAGCTATCCTACAAGAAACAACTTATACCGATCGTGTCAGCACACCACAATGTGATAGGATAGCATTGTATGCTTATTCCTTATATGCATGTTCTACTCTAATGATGCTTATGCTAAGTTTGTGCTCACTAGCTAAGTGTAGCTAACGGTGCCATGTTAACTACTTTTGCAGATCGAAGTTAGATTGCCTGGTGAGTCGGGTCCCTTGCCTCTGGATATTTTGCGGGAACACTTAATGTTGTAGTAAATACATTATGGTCGGTTGTGGTAGAGTAACACCAGATACTGAAACAAGTTTGTTGTAAATATTTCCGTTGCTTAATGTTGATTAATCGTAATTAAGTTCACGTTTGTTTAAAAACGCAAATTTTTGTTAAAATCTGGTATATGCAAAGCCGGTGTTACAGTAGCAACCTGAATGACTTCAAAGAAACTGTAATCAACACAATGGAGGATCTGGGTAATGTGGTCTTTGAAAAGCTAGATTTTGTGGTAAACCGGTTAACAACTCTTGAATCTACTTGAAAATCCAAAGCTGCTGGGTCAAAACGTAGGCATGATGACGATCAAAACCCTAATTTCATATTCTCTCATGTTTGGGTTGTGCTGCCGGAATCTACCCTTGGCGTGTGACCCAATAGGCCCATACCTCATCAGCAGTGATGCTAGTGCACGTGTATCGGTGGGAATATTCCAACAAACTCCCACTTGCACATGATACAGCGTTACTAACACCACAGACAAGCAACGACTCTAGCAAAACATACTTGCCCCCAAGTCGGCATGAGTTACGTCATCCTCGACAAATCCTGGTAGCCTAGAAAGGCTAAAAGGTCCTATAGATAAGTGATCTTAAACATCCCTTTGTTCGCGATATCCTTGTGAACACGAGACATGGAATAATGTCAATCTCTAGATCGTTCACGATTCTGTTTCTCGATTCTAGATTGGTGGTGACCAAAATAACAAGTTGCAACTGATCTAAAATCATTGCAGCTTGAGCATGGCCATGCATATTTGGTGTCAGCGCCCAATCGTCGAGGGGCCAGGGATATCTCTCTAACCAGAGGAACAAATCCTTTTGACTACACAGCCCCGCCACATGCTTCATACTTTATCTGAAAACTCCCTTTATAGCGGCCAGTTACGAACCACGTTTGAAAGCAATCAAAATAAAGCAGACTCGTGCTTTAGATACACATGTATCTCCGGTCTAAGGATGAAATGATATTATCATCCCGAGTCACTTGTGACCATAATCCATGAAGTGTACTCAGGTGTGGGTCTTCCAATCGCTTGAAACTCATTTCAAGCACAGGTTAATTTTTCGTCACTTGCATTCAATCCTTGATTAATGCATGACCAAACCCTAACCTCAGTCTTAGCTCAAACTTCCTTCGCATGAAGAGTGACTGACTATGGAAATCTAGAATGCATAAGCATTCAGGGAAGTGGTTAAACATGCTAAGATGGAATACAGTAAACACTAATGAAAGTAACCGCATCTGCGTATATATAGTCCCCACTATATATCGAAAGCAATTAAAAGTTACGATACTGCTTGCAGTTCCCAAAGCTAACATAAAACAATCAACTACTAAAACAATATTTCAAGCCAAATCATATGCATAAGAAATGCTACATGACCTAGTATGTCAAACATCACTAGTCATTATGACAACGGCTTATTCAATGGATTTGCCATGCAACATCCGTTTGTATTCTTGTTATCCTCATAATTATATTTTGACCAAACTACTATTCAAAGTATTCGTAAAAAAGGTCATATAGCGAAGTGCTAAAGTACTCATGTCCTCATTGTTACAGGTTTTCACAATAGGACCAGTGATACTTAAGAACTTTTCTAAACAATCATCAACACCACAAAGTAGGATCATCGACTTCGATCAAGATCGACAGTTTATCCCATTAGAAATTATTATTAGAGTAATAATTACTCCAAGTCTTATTTCTTGTCGTCAAACATCAAGAACATTTACTAGTATTTCTTGTAATTCAAAATTTCAAAATTTTGTATCTCCTAAGTATTATCATGATACAATAATTCCCTATTTCAGGTTCATAGAACGCTTAACAATGGGACATTATCTTCAATCGATACATGCTTCTAGGTATACAACAAAAAGCTCCCACTAGCCCTAACATATGTAAAAGTCTTATCTATGCTTCTAGAAAACTCATGACTTTGATCTTCTCATGAAAGCGAAGATCTTACTTTTACAATGTTAGCATAAGTCTAAAGGACTTACCCACACTTGTAGACTTAATGTGGATACTACGGATATCTAAGACCCTCGGAGAGTGTGGTAATCACTTCCTTAATACATAGTTCCATGAAGGAACGCGGTCTTGTATATCCGTGTACTATCTTTTATTGCCATAAGAAGGCAACAATAGCAACGAGTATCAAATGACCTTCAACATGAGCACTAGGAAAAGTTTCCCCAATAACCATCATGAAACTTTTAACCTTAGTCGGTATTTGAAGTAGTCTACAATACAATCCATGTTAATTCCATTTACACCATCTCGGTTTGCACCTTGGTATGGAATTAAGCAAAGCATTCGCATACTTAAAATGGATTTCATCTCATGAGTAATTACTTCTCATAACCTTAGTGAACACAGGGCCCACTATGGTTTCCGATAGATGGTGACATGAACAAGACTCACCATCAAGTCATTGCCACTTAAATATGAGGAACCCATACCTCTTTGGCTACATGACTTCTATCAGCCTTGAAAGTAATTACTCATGGTCAGGATAACCGGCATTCTTATGCCGATACTTGATCATATGCTAGTGCCAACATCAAGTCTATCATTTAAGTTTCACGCTCTTCCACTGGAATGTTTTAGTTATTATCTTCCTTTGGAGCAACAAAACATTGTTCTCGCAAGGTCAAATATCTAAAACCTATAAGAACTCCTTAAATGTATTAGCACTTGTTTGAGTTCATCAATCTCCCACTTGATGTAGATTGAGCAACTTCAAACTTTGATATATATAAGCAAAGAACTCTTTCAAGATATATCTCATAAAGTGCTAAATAGACTTTCAAGTTGGATTAAGATTAAGGGATTGTGTCATCACATTTAATGTGTAAACCAACTAGTCGAGTACACATATTTGACCCATTATGTACCAGATCATATTCAACAATATTTGGTTCCTTTAGCGCGACACCATGTACGAATGTGTCTATGAAAGGAATGAACTGTGAGACAATCCCGCAATTCATAATGTGGTCACAGATATAGATTTAAGGTATCTTAGCATTTCAACTAGATCTAAGCATCCTATCTATATGTCCCAATTGATTCTTTAATTAGTTTCTCTTTGTTATGCGCTTGTACGGAATTTTCAACAAAGTGTGATCAATATCTTACAAGCAATCATCCCTCTCACATTTCTATCATGGTGAAGGGTTTCATAATCATCTTACCCTAATATATAAGATTAGCATCAAATGTTTAACCCAAGGTTAAACCATTCCAAGATCCGAACAACATGGATCTAGGCGATACTTGTCTTATTTATATGGTTAAGTAGATTATGACATAGAGATAACTAATCCAAACTACTTTGGACTTAGAATCAATTATTCATGATTTTTATTACTTTGTAACATGTATGTCGTGACATAGATAATTTTGATTTTTATAAATCAACAAATATTTTTCAAAAACAAGATTCAAATTTCAAGTGTGAATTCATCGTCATCAAATGTAGAATGATGCGCCTTGAAGGCCAAAATAAAACATAAGTTATGACATGAATAAACTTTGAAAATGAATACGTAATGCGAAAAGGTTTTACAACCCAAAATTCAAAATCTCATCCATCGTCTTCATACGATAAAAGCTCAACTTGCCTCGCAGGACATCAAAACAAAGTAATAATTAAACCGGTAACAATAGGCGAGATCTCAACTCCCAATTCTCTTTTAGAGGTTAATCTATCAAGTTTCCTCTTTTAGAGATCCGGTTCTTCATGCTCTTCTTTCTTCTTTTAAATGGTACCTACACTTTGTAACAAAATAAATTTGTGACAAACGTGAGTTAATTAGCTCGGGTGAACAACCCAGCGAAATAGAAGAATTAGCAATGAATCATGAATGTACCTTGAGAGGGGAAATTAACTCTCTCTTTCCTTAGAAGTTTAATATCCTCCCGGCACGAAGGGCAGGCGTGACAGCCCCAATCTCCAAATCTTCCACAGAAGTAGCAAACCATTCCTTGAATCTCTTCATGAGGCACATAACCTATGTCCTTAGATTCAACGTTGAGGATAGGCTTGGACACTCCAACCTTTCCTGTTTGTGTCGGTTTCTTCTTCCTTTTCTCTTGTTCCCTTGAACTCGTGGTAGGAATGGAAGAGGTGGATTCATGTTTGGCCATGTCAGACTCGGCAATCTTCAACATGCCATGTAATTCACCTAAGGTTTTCTCCATATTATGCATGTGATAGTTCATGACAAACTGATCATATGATGCGGGAAGGTACTGGAGTACTATATCCACAGCAAGCTCCCTCCCAATAGGAAAACCTAATCTCTCCATTTGGTTCACGTACGCCTTCATCTTAAGGACGTGGGCACTCACACTCCTACCTTCCTGCATTCTACAACCGACTAGGTTTTTAACACACTCATAGTGTTCCTCCATAACTTGTTGTTGGAACATGTCCTTCAACTTTTTCATCATATCGTACACACTCATCTGCTCAAAGTGCTTTTGCAACTACGAGCTCATAGTTGATAACATGAGACAGGCAACATCATGTGTGTCCTCAACACGCTTCTCATGCGTGTATCGGACGGACCAAGTCACGTCGGTAGTAGGTGGCTCTGGAAGAGGTTCCTCAAGGATGTGCAACTTTGACTCATAGCGAAGGACAATTCTCAATTGCCTAAGCCAGTCTACGAAGTTCACTCCCGTGAGTTTTTCCCTACGTAGGAACATAAGAAGCGAATAGTTTGACGTAGTGTTATTATGGTTTGACATCTATTAACACAAGAACACAAGTTTTAGTTAGTTCGATATAATCCTCGTTAAAATAATTACCCATAAAGTTTTAGAAAAACAATTTATCTTAACAAGGGCTAAGAACCTTATTTCACTCTACTACATGACGGGTTTACCGCGGATCACTTCATGAACCTATTTAGGCCGCTAACCATTTTACCGATTGCAATTCTTAGACACTTGCGGGATCCAACAACACTATCGGTCGGTTGGCATGTTTGATCCCTACTTACACCAATCCCAAATTAAAATTCTTGGTTGACTCGTGCTTAGCTCGACAATCACACAAGGATTTTAGTTTGCAATTGTAAATCGCCCAACAAGATACATGGTAGCACACTCGACAATTATTGGCTCGTGCTAAGCTCGACAACCAATAACCCCAAGTCGCCACTCTCACTTTCCACACAGATCCACATGGAATAACTCGTGCTTAGCTCGACAATCATCCCATGCTTCACTAGAATCGGGTGGTTTCATCTTATGGATGGTGCGTGATTTACATTTTTAGGAAACGGGCTTTTGTTTCTTGATTAAAACAAAGTTTTAATAATTGATTAACAAAGTAAGTGACAAAACCGATTTTTCACTTTAAATATAACACCAAGTTTATATTGTCTTGTTAATCGTGTACGCGCGAGAGTTTGTTAACCAATTTAAAAAAACTCTTGTGATTTTATTAACTTAGAAAAGTTATCAAGCATGCGAAGAAACATAAAAAACCATGCAAGAAAGATAAATCACATCACACGCATATAAAGGGGTTGGTAACCATGCCAAAAACCTATGCGTCCTACCCGCGAGCCAAGCAGGGAGAACTAGGTCTACTAGGGACACAAACCTAGACCATGGAGTGCTCCCACTGAATCCGCTACCTCCATCGGGACTAACCGGATCCAAGGTCTCCAAGACGTCTCCTCTTGACTCTTGATTGTGGTGTTAAAAACACAAGTACACAAAAGAAAGGAAATGGCATGCAAGCCACGCGCTTCCTATCAATCTAGTACAAGTACATATGGATAAATGAAACGGCATGCAAGCCGCGATAATAAATTACATACCAAATGAATAGATAATTAATTACAACACATGTGACACCAAGGTCACCAAATAAATCCAAACAAACCACAAGGCACAACCACAAGGTCTAGGGCGATGGTTACCAACTAAAAGCAACAAACAACAACTAGAAAGCACGGTGTGCCAAAACCGTGACTAAACGAATATTTTGGTAAGAATTTCCAACACAAACACTCAAGGCACAACAAGGAAATTCTTGTACATATGCATTAGGGCACAAAACCAATTTGTATACCCATATTCATATATACACAACATATGTGTATGCATGTATGCATCTCATGCCAAGACCATACCTTACATACCCATATTTGTACCAAAATATTAAAGGGGTTGACAACCGGAATCTGCCAGAAAAACAGAAACTCGTCCATGACCCAAAAACCATAAAATTTTCTTTTAAGGACAAAAACTGCCCAGAAGCACCTTCACGACCGATCACGGGTCAGAAGAGCTCGTGAGCCTAAAAACCAAGTTTAACGACCATACTGTTCACGAGAGCCTTCACGACCCCTCATGGCTCGTGAAGCCCAAGAGCTTCACGACCGGTCATGGGCCATAAGGACTCGTGAAGTCTGAAAACACTTCCCACGACCAGACCCCTTACGAACACTGGTCGTGTAGCCTTCACGACTCGTGAAGAACTCTTCACGGCCCAAGAAGACCTACTAGACAGAAAAACAAATCTTCCAAAACGGTTTTTCGAGCCATTTTCGTGCTATATCTTTGTAGCCTAGGCTCTGATACCACTGTAGGAAATCCATGCACGCCAATAGCCGTATGCAGCGGAAGCAACGACATCAAAAACCGGGGTTTTTGGGTATTAAAACCGACATGCATGTATTCCCCAAGTGGGGATCGTGACTACAAACAAATATAACAACTAAAACAAACGAAAGGGAAGAGAAATATACCATCTCGTGGCTGGAGCCATCCACCGAGCTAGGAAGATCTTCAAGAACTCAAATCCGAGCTCCTCTATTGATAGTCCACACCAAGTGAGCGAGATTCTGTCTTGCTAACGACCCGAGACATGAGCCACACGAAGTCCTCGCGTTTCTGGAGCAGCAACCACACTAAGAAAACTCCTCTTGCTCTTGTTATACTCACTCAACTCACCATATGAGATCAAGTACCATATTATGTGTGTGTATGTTCAAAAAATTGGCAAGAGGAAACATGAGAGAGAGTTCTATGAGTCTTTTATAGAGGCTGGAGGAAGCCCCAAAGTCACCAGAGTCGGCCACCTAGCCACTCTCCTATTAGACCAACACAAAGGTCTAATAGAAACAAAGTGTCACTTTGACTTCTGCCTTCACGGGCTCTCACGGGCTGTGAAGCACTCGTGAAGGCCTCATAGGCCGGGTTCCACCGCACACTCTCATTGGGCCAACGAGTGGTCCAATAAAAGCATGGCGCCTGCCTTCACAGGCCGTGAAGCCCTCGTGAAGGTCGTGCTCCCACGACTACTTGTCCGGGTGGTGAAGCTTCGTGGAGGGTTTCCCTTCATGACCTCTTCACGGCCCGTGAAGGTCGCCAGAAACCCTAATTTCATATTATCTCATGTTTGGGTTTTGCTGCCGGAATCTACCCTTGGCGTGTGACCCAATAGGCCCGTACCTCATAAGTAGTAATGCTAGTGCACGTGTATCGGTGGGCATATTCCAACAGTTATTTTATCGTCTACAAGAAAAGGCTAAAAGGGATCAATCTACTTTGAGTGAGACTGAAATGGCCGGGCTGATACGAGCAATAGAACTGGTCAAAAGGACATTGGACAGCCGTAGGATTATTCGGAGGTGGCAGATGATGTTTGGAATAAGGAATAGGTCTATTTTGTAATTATTATCTTTCTGCATATCTTTCATTATAATAGGCTTTCTCTCCATTTAGGGGGAGATTGTTAATATTAGAAAATATAGAAAAGCCTATGTGGCAGGCACAACCTATAAATAGGCCATTAGGCCCTTAGCCTTGGTACCACTTGTAACGTTTTGGCGCATATATGCAATATTGATATTAACGTGAAGTGTGTGTTTTCTCTCATCTATCATCTCTCTACTCATTACTTGAAGGTTTACTGTTCATCACTGATTTGACATTTTCGGTACTCACCTTAGTAAACAGCTTAGCCAATCAAGTCTTAACGCGTTCACAAATCTACAAACAATTAGTTCATATAGGTTATATTCAATTCACGAGTAATAGTCTTTTTAAGCGTTATCCTTGAGCTATTAAATTTATTTAGGATTTGCGATTAACTTTTATACTAAGTTGCATAAGTGCATCAATTTGTTGAGCCTAACCCCAATGTATATATTTTAGTTTTGAAATTTTGTTTATTTTCCTCTTAAATTGTGTAGGTTATATTCTGAAATTTGGGTACTCTTCATGTATTTTTAAATTAGTCCAAACGTCCTAATTATTTTTGTAAATTTTTAAGTCAGAGACCTAAATGTCTCTATTATTTATATAAATTTTTCTAGAGTTGAATAACATGTTCATTATTTTTAAGAAATACTTTAATTGGTGTTGGTCAGAAAATGCCTCCAGCTTGCGCGACACAAAGTTTTTACTTATTTAAAATACTAAATAACTTTAATAATCTCTAAAAATTTTACAGTAACTTAAAGACACATAAAAATTCATTCACACAAATATTTGTTCATTAATTTGGATATTTGAATATTTTAAAATATTTTAAACTCTAAATATAGAAATTTCCTAAACTTCCAAATTTGACAATTAAAAAGTTTTTACTCAATTAAAATAGAAAATAAAACTAATAAGTTCTAATTTTTCTACAGTTATTATAAACACTCTAAAGTTTATTCATATTAATATTTGGCCTCAAATTCGTAATATTGGGTAAGTTATGTTGGTTGAACTCTGTTATCAAAAAAGCTAAGGGTTTCCAGATTCAACCACAGAAATGTTTTTAATTATTATGGTAAATTCATTAGTTAGGAAGGTTTTTAAAGAGGTTGATAACCTTCCTTCTTGACCTATTTCTACCATGTATTATTATTATTATTATTATTATTATAATGCAATTTTACGTATCCAACTTTCGGATACCGAAGACGAGTAGATTTTTTTAATTTATTAATCTAGATTTAGAGTATTATTCGAATAGTCGTCTGTTCATGCCGAACGGCCGTCTAAACATCCCCGCTGAATAGACAGGGTTATCGCCAAAATAGTCATTTAACAACTACTTGTTTGCAGCTATCTAACCTCTTTCTACGTTTCCGCTTCTAATTCTGCTCGACGACTCCGTAGTGCTATCAAAAAGCAAGTTTTCCGCCTCTCGAATCAACTCTACCTAAATTTCTTCTTCCTGCCGGAGCTGCTTATCGGTTGATATGGAATCCAACGAACCGCTCGATTAAGCATGTGGTGGTGATACCATATTTTAGAGGAGAATTTTGGATAAAAAGTGTTGAGTGGTGGTTATGTATTTATAGAAGAAGTAAAAGTGTTGAAGGGTGGTTATGTATTTATAGAAGTTTGATGAGAAGTTGGGAGAGTTGGATGAAAGTTGGAAGAGTTGGATTAAAGTGTTGGAAGTTTGAAACTTTTTTGGATGAAAGAATGAGATTAAAGTGTTTGGTATTTATAGGAGAACACAGCCCGCGACGTTTTATGTAATTTGTTTTAAGCATGCATATGTAGTTTTGTAGTCTAATATACAGATAATAGTGAAGGTATGATACTTGTATACCCACTATTTTTTTCATGTTATATTCCCGAATGACCGTACCAAGGAATTCTACCATACTCCATGGAGCTATTGTTGTTGATCTTGCAGAGCTTACCCAAAGGTTTAGAATCAAGATAGTAGAATGAAATTAGCAAACCAAGCATAGGTGAAATGATGCATCAAAAGGAACTAAAATTAGTATAAATTACCGATAGTTAGGGAAAATCATACATGAGATGAAGCTAACTTTTCTTAAGACAAATCAACGTGGTAGTGATCTCATGAAGATATATTAATTTGTTGAGTAATGTCTTATATTGAATGAAAAGTTGCTTTGTAATATGTTTAATAAGAGTCCTAAGTTACTCTACTTACAATCAATTGGTTTTAGGTTGGAACCCCACAAACTTACATGGTTATGAGATTGATCCCTTTTGTTCCATTCTCATGATGGATTTATAGTGATCCTTGTGTTTTTGTCAAGCGTGAAAAAAGTTTCCCATGTAACTTGTTAGTACGTTAAAATTTGTAAGTAAAATATTACTTAATTATGATCGGATGAAAGTAAAACATATGTTCCCAATGTGAGTCATGTTAATCATGGTTTGTTAGTCAATAAACGCATTAGAGAAAAAAATATGTAGGTTAATCGCTTAATGATTTGAGAACCAAACACCGCAACCCCTAAATGGTTTATCTTAGGCTCACATCTACAAACCTACAATTAAAGAACACAACATTATATCTACATCTTACCTCTCACATACACCATTGAGACGAGATTGAATATTGTAGTTGTGAAGATCTATATCTTGGGGTCTTTGTTTAAGTATAGTTGCATCTATAATAAGGTCAAAGGAGATATAGACAATCACAAGAACGCTCACAGTAGACAATAACATATTACTGAATCTAAGTATAAAATCTTTACAGATCAATATATAATGTCTATGCACATTATGCAATAAGGTATTATTGTATTTTAACAGATACAATGTGTTAGAACCTAGAGGGGGGTGAATAGGTTATATGCCCACTTTTTGAAGTTTTTAACAATATTTGCAAGTAATTAAAGAGTTTAAGAAAGAAAGATATCACCAATGAAGTAGTTTGGACACAATGATTTATAGTGGTTCAAGCAAGGGTTAACAACCTTGCTCTACATCCACTCCTTGGCCTCATCCACCAAGAGTTGCTCCACTAACTTCTCTCTTTGAAGGTAGAGATAAACCTTTTACAACTTCTCTCTTTAGCTTACAAGAATTACACTTCACTCTTGCAAACAAGGTTAAGATAAACCTCACTTCACTCTAATTGGAAAGGCTAGAGTTGATCCTCACTTCTCTCTAATTCTATAGGCTAGAGATTATCCTCACACTATTACAAATGTATATGAATGTAATGAAGTATATGAACTTGAAGGCTTTCACTCTTGCTTGATTCTTGATCTTGAAAGATTGAATTATCAAGGAATATGAGCTCACAAGATTTTTATGTATTCTGTGTTTTTTCAGATTGCAAGAGATGAGTAAAACACAAGACTTGAGTTGCTTTAAATAAGGAAAAAGTTTGATGCTCAAAAAGTGTCCAGACGATCCACGGTCGATCCACGGTCGACCGTGGAATCGACCGTCGCACTGCTGGAGATTTTTGAGCCTTGTGCATATAGACGTTGGGCTTTTACCAAAACCACACACAACCCATTTTTACTATAAAAATGAACTGAAAAGAAGCTTTAGAAAAGTTGGGTAAGTGCCATACTTCTTAAGTTTGAATTTAATCATGAAAATGGTAGTTTGGAAACCAAATGCACAAAGCATGTTGGAAGTTTACCTCTTTGGGAGATTCCTTTTGCTAAATATGGTTTTGGCTTATTTCAATAGAAGATTGTGTTTAGTATTTGCCAAAATGGGAATTTATGTTTTGACTTCCAAGCTTGTGATTTTTATAAAAATTGTCTCAATTTTTATAAAGATTTTTATAAAAGTTATTTTATAAAAATTTAAACTTATTTGATTATTTATTTTGTAAGCTCATAGACTTTGAATGTTTATTTTGTATATTATGGATTTGAATATATTTGATTGAATATATATATATGTATATGTGCACATATGTTAATGTTAATACATACAATTATATAAACAAGTTGTATACTTTTGTGTCAACAAAAGAGGATTATTTATAAGCCTATTTTTCCCAACAATCTCCCCCTTTTTGTTGAAGACAAAAATTTATAACTTGTATAAGAATTGTATATGTAACTTTAACATGTTAACATGTGCATATATACACACATATGTATATATTCTACTATCTTCTATATATTCTTCTATCTTCTCCCCCTTTTTTGTCTTAACAAAAAGGAGACTCCCCCTTAAATGTAGATCTCCATATCTTGATTTGGATGAGCTAGAGTACATACAAAATTCTACCGAGGACTTGCACGAGTGATGTGAGCATAGCCAATATTAATCACAATATATGTTAGATGGAAAGCATGCATATCAAACCACAAAACGTACATCATAGCATAAAATATTGTAGCACATGACCAACATAAATATCATATTGTGTGAATACATAGAAATAAATTGTTTGAAAGACAAATGTGGTAATCATAAAACATCGACTCATGATTGAGACGGCTCATCTCCATCGGTTCCGGAATTACATTTAAGAGCATGCATAATTGATCTCAACATGCCCTTTACCCCTTTCATTTCTTTACGGAGAGAGCGAGTTTCATTCCATAAAGCATTCACATTGCGATTTAGTGCCGCAATTCGTTGATCAGTAGTGCCTTCAACCATGCCAAAATCCGGAGGAATTGAACTCTCCGCTTCACCTTCCTCCTCTTCACCAAAGGTGAATTTGTCAATCTCGGCTTCCGTATCTCCGGAAGAGGAAGAGTGTGCCCGTTTCGTCCCTTTATAGGAAGACATCTTGCGAAGTGTCGCAAGGTCGATAGGCATGGAGGATCCCGGAGTTGAGACAATGCGAGAAACATCCGGTAGATTTGTAAAAAGAAGAGATAGAAGACGGCCATAGGGAAGATCCCTGCGACTTGTCACGAGACCACTCATGCGTTTAGCAAGAATGTGCGCGAGGTTGATCTCGGTCCCCGTTTTAAGAGCATGAAGAAGAACAGCTTGAATAGCACTTATTTCAGAATGATTCCCAGATTTGGGAAAGATATTGGAATCAATGATTTTGTTCCAAACGGCACATTCGGGAAGAAGATCTCGTCCGAAAAGGTTGGTTGTGGTGTGGGGAACATTTGGTTTGCAAAGTGACCCAATGATTTCAGGAATGGTGAAGGCGGGTGGAAGGTTTGTGAGACTATGACCGGTATGATAGTATTTAAGGCCGGAGGATGGGATGTGTAGAATCCTACCTAGTTGGACAAGAGTGAAGGTAAAGTCCTTACCTTCAATGTTGAAGGTGATGACTTCATCATCCTCATTATAGATGAAGGAGGCATAAAATTCATAGAGACGATTTTTATAAATGACATTTGAGAGAGAAAGGAAAATAGTCCACCCAATAGCCTCAAAGGTGGCTTGGGTCCTATATTGGTCAAGTTGATTGACCGCAACTACACGACCCTCTTTTATGGCCCGTTTCTTTAGAGCATTGGCGGATTGACGAGGGGTAGGGTTGTCGGGTTTTCTTGAAGCCGATGTGCGAACACGTGGCATGATTATCTATAGAGACAATGATTATATGATTAAGTACAAATATATAGTATTAGGACTAGTGTGTGCCTAATGTGTACGACATGTTCAATGTATCTAGTCATGACACGAAAAAGAGTTTGGTTTTGGAAATTTATAACTAGATATATGATATTTCAATGTAGATGAGACATATTTGAAAGTGTGCTTACAAAAATATAGAAAACTCTTTGAGAATATGTCCATACGATGTGGTTGTGTCCTAGGTGTGAGAAAATTTTGAAAATTTTGATGAATCATGCAATGTCAAGTGTTTGTTGGAGTATATGAAGCATGAATAAAGTGAATTTGAGCATTAATAGTTGAAATACTAAAAGATGAAAAGTTCAAAAATTTCCAGATTGCTGACGGTCGATGCACGGTATCGACCGTGGATCGACCGTGGTTGGACTGGATTTTTGTACAATAGCTACGGTCGAGTTACGATCGACCGTGATATCGACCACCGGACGATTTTCAAAATTTTTGGTTTTGTTTGTCCTTTTTGAAAGCTCTGATTTTATTACTTTAAGATATATCAACAAACCTATGTATAAGAAAACGACTACAAAAGTTAAACCAAACCCAAACAAAGCCTACTTTATCATCCTTAAGCCATTTATAACAAAAACTACTAAATAATCTTCCCAAAATCAAGCCCAATCATGAAAAAATAACAAAAATCTTGAGATACACATGATTCATTGGTGCAAAAAAAATAGAATCCTAAGGAGATGAAGAAGAAAGAAAAAAAATTATACCTTTGAGAGAGAGAAAACCGTGGATCGACCGTGAAGGAAGGGGGAAATCGTGTTCAACCGTGGATCGACCGTGAGCAGAACCGTGCCTTCGACCGTAAGTGAAAAATTTTTGGTTGTAATGATTTTTTTTAAGCTTTTTAGAGAGTAAAATGGTAAAATGGCGGCTAGGGTTTGATGAGGAAGATGAGGGGGATGAAAGTGGGAGGAAAGAGAGAGAAAAAAGGGAAGGTAGGGTTAAAATTCGTCAGGTGTGTAACGGTCGATACACGGTCGACCGTGGTATCGACCGCGTGTTTCTCAAACTATTGGCAGTGCCCCGACGGTCGAGACACGGTCGACCGTGGTATCGACCGCGTGTTTCTCAAACTTTTGGCAGTGCCGTATCGACCGTGGTTCGACCGTAGAGCCACTGGATAGCATTTTTTTTTTGCTGTTTTTCAGTTTTTAGGTGTTTATCTCTTAAGGTACATGTTCCATCATTCCCAAACCAAGTCTTAATGTGTCAAATACTTCCTTTTTAGTGGTTTAGTGAATATGTCAGCAATATTTTCACATGACGTAACTTTTTCTAAGCTCATATTGCCTTTTTGCACATTATCACGTAGAAAGTGATGTTTAATTTCGATGTGTTTAGTTCTAGAATGCAATACAGGATTTTTACTTAGATCAATGGCACTTTTATTATCACACATAATAGGAATTTCGGATAGATGTACCTCATAGTCTAATAAAGATTGTTGCATCCATAAGACATGAGCGCATGCTCTTCCGGTGGCTACATATTTGGCTTCGGTTGTTGACAAGGCAACGGATGTTTGCTTTTTCGAGAACCATGAGGTAAGTGCCAATCCAATAAAGGCACATACTCCACTTGTACTTTTTCTATCCAAGTAGCATCCACCAAGATCCGAATCCGCATAGCACATTATATCTAAGCCGCTCCACTTTGGATACCACAATCCCAAGTTGATTGTTCCTTTAATGTATCGGAATATTCGTTTGACGTCCTCATAGTGTGATTTCTTTGGATTTTCCTGAAAACGAGCACACACACATACACTATACATAATATCGGGACGACTTGCCGTTAGATAAAGCAAGCTCCTGATCATACCACGATATCTTGTACTATCAAATCTTTCACCCTCTTCATCTAGTGTCAAGTGTGTGCTTGTAGCCATAGGTGTACTCATTGGTTTCACATTTTCAAAATCGAATTTCTTAAGCATGTCTTTAATATACTTCGATTGATTTATGAATGTACCATCTTCATATTGTTTTATTTGAAGTCCAAGAAAGTAATTCAATTCACCCATCATACTCATTTCAAATTCATTATGCATAAGTTTTGAAAATTCATCACACAAGTCTTGGCATGTTGATCCAAATATGATATCATCCACATAAATTTGTACAAGCAAGATGTCATCTTTTCTTTTCTTCGTGAACAATGTATTATCAACTTTGCCCATATTATATTCATTTTTCAACAAGAATGATTTTAATCTATCATACCAAGCTCTAGGAGCTTGTTTAAGGCCATACAATGCTTTTCTAAGTTTATATACATAAGATGGATGTATGGGGTCTTCAAAACCGGGAGGTTGACATACATAAACTTCTTCATTTATAAACCCGTTTAAAAAAAGCACTTTTGACATCCATTTGATATAGTTTAAAATTTTGAGCACAAGCATAAGCAAGTAGAATCCTTATGGATTCTAATCTAGCAACCGGAGCAAAGGTTTCATCATAATCTATCCCTTCTTGTTGGTTATATCCTTGGGCTACTAGTCTAGCTTTGTTTCTAGTGATATTTCCATTTTCATCAACTTTGTTTCTAAAAACCCATTTAGTTCCAATTATTGTGTGACCACTGGGTAAAGGTACTAAGTCCCAAACTTGTCTTCTAGTGAATTGATTTAACTCTTCTTGCATTGCCATTACCCAATTTTCATCTTTAATTGCCTCTTTAATATTTTTGGGTTCTATGTGTGACACAAAGGCAAAGAAATTATTAAGGTTTTGGGCTTGGGATCTAGTGAGTCTTTGATTCAAGTTTCCTATGACTTAAGTTATTGAATGGTTCCTATTTTCTTTAATTTCATTTTCATTACTTGTGGTTTTGTTATCTATTATTGGGTTTTGAACACTATGATGATTTATGTCTAATTTTGAGAGTTGTTGTTCTATGGCTTCTTCTTCTAATTTGTCATCATCTACTAAGGGTTGAGTCTTAGGAGGAAGTGGAGATTCATCAAATGTGACATTAAGGGATTCCTTCACAACCATAGTGGATTTGTTTAATACTCTATAGGCTTTACTATTCAAGGAGTATCCTAAGAAGACACCCTCATATGCTTTAGGATCAAATTTTGTCAAGTAGTCTTTGGTATTAAGGATATAGCATTTACTACCAAATACCTTAAGATGTCCTAAGGATGGTTTTCTACCTTTGATGATTTCATAGGGTGTTTTATTTAGCATTGGTCTAATCAAGACTCTATTTAGGATGTATGTAGCCGTTGAGACCGCATCACACCAAAACTTTTGTGGAATGGATTGTTCATTTAGCATTGTCCTACTCATTTCTTGTAAAGTCCTATTTTTCCTTTCAACAACCCCATTTGATTGGGGAGTGCGAGGAGCCGAAAAGTTATGAGACACTCCATGTTTTTCACAAAATGCTCCAAATTGCGCTTCATTGTCAAATTCTCTTCCATGGTCGGTACGAATTGAAATGATCGTACAACTAAATTGGTTTTGAATTTTCTTGCCAAGAGTTTTAAATTTGTCAAAAGCTTCATTTTTGTTTTTCAAAAATAGTGTCCATGTATATCTAGAAAAGTCATCTACAACAACTAGTGTGTAGAAGTTTCCCCCATAACTTTGAATTGATGAAGGGCCAAAAAGATCCATATGCAATAGTTCAAGACATCTTTTTGTAGTTATAGCATTTTTAGATTTATGAGATGAATGCACTTGTTTTCCTATTTTACATGCATCACAAAAATGATTATCGAATTTAATATTTGGTAAGTCTCTAACAAGCTCATTTCTAGTCAACGTTTGTAGTAGTCTCATGTTGGCATGACCTAGTCTTCTATGCCATAATGTTGAATTATCAATTATAGATGCAAGACATACTTGTGTGTTAGGATTATCACCAAGTCTACATGTATATAGTCCATTTCTCCTAACACCTTTTACTAAAACTTTATCATCTTTGCATATTAAGCTTTCATGTTTGGTGAATTTAACATTTAGATCTTTATCACATAGTTGACCAATACTTATTAAATTGTAAGCTAAACCACTAACATGCTCAACATTCAAGAATTTGATATTGTCATGAAGAATGTTACCTTTACCAATCACCTTTCCTCTTAGATTGCTTCCAAACACAACATGTCCTCCATCATACTCCTTGTATGAGGTGAAGAGTTCTCTATTACCGGTCATGTGTTTTGAACAACCACTATCAAGAATCCATTCATGAGACATATTCTCACTTTTACTGTAGCCCTACACATATGAAGTTTTCATTCAAGCTTTTGGTACCCAATGTTTCATGGGTCCTAGATGGTTAGCATCAAAAACTCCTATTCTAATCCATCTTTGTGTGATTCTAAAACTTTTATGATACCATGTGTTCTTAGGGTTTATGGATTGAGAGTATTTTGGTTTTTGAGTTACATTTGATTTGGGTTTCTTGAATCCAAGTCCATGCTTTGTTGTTGGAGTATAAAACTTTCTCATTAACTCATTACTTGCAACCTTGGGCATACAAGTGGAAGAGCTAGAGACAATGTTTACATTTTTGTTCTTTTGAAAATTCCAGTGACCCGACGGTCGATGCACGGTATCGACCGTGGGTCGACCGTGGAGGTCCTGGATTTTTTCTTTCCCTTTTTCTTTCACAAATTGGATGGTTTTCAAGTGACTTATTGGCATGTTGTTTGAGTGCCCAGAGAATCCAATGCCACCCTTATCTTTTGATGATTTTTGAATCTTTAACATTTCATCTAACTTTGTTGAACTATTCTCAAATTTTGACAGTGTGGTTGTATCCAAGTTTGTTTTTAACTTACTCTCCAAATCTTTTATGCTTGTATGTGTATGAGATGTAATTTTGTTTTCTAGATCTTTTATCTTTATAACTAAGTCATCATTTTCATTTTTCAACTTGATATTTTCCTTTTTCAAACTTTTATTCTCATTTTTTAACTCCTCATTTTTAGTAAGTATTTTTGAGCTAAAATCACATAATTGATCATATTGATGGCCATTATTGTCACTATAGTAGCTAGAATCGGAGTGTACCTCACTTGTCTCAAAGGCCATGAGACATTCTTCTTCTTTTGTTTCTTCTTGGTTTTCATCACCACTATCACTCCATGCACCTCCTAGGAAGGCTTTGTGATTTTCCTTTTTCTTTGAAGCTATCTTTGGACAATCACTTATGAGATGTGAAGAGTCTCCACATCCATAGCATTCTCTAGATGATTTCTTTTCTTTCTTGGCATCCATAGCTTGTTTGTACTTCTTAGGATCAAATGGAGCTTTCACATGCTTGCCTTTTCTTTTGAAGAACTTTTTAAAATTCCTCACCATCATGGCATACTCTTCATCCTCATCACTATTTGTTTCATCTCCTTCATCACTAGAGGAATCTTTGACATGTTTGGCTTTAAGTGCAATGGACTTGCTCTTCTCTTTCTTTAGCTTGGCAATCTCATCATCCTTTTGCATGATCACTTCATACACCTTGAGATTTCCTATTAGCTCATCCATTTGAAGTATGTTCAAATCTTTTGACTCCTCAATAGCCGTCACCTTTGCCCTCCATTTTGGTGAAAGAGCCCTAAGAAACTTTCTTACAATCTTTTTGTTGGAGTAAGTAGTCCCAAGTGAATTGAGACTAGTAACAATAGTATTAAACTTTGCAAAAGCCTCATCAATTTTCATATCATCTAGTATTTGAAATTGTTCATATTGTTGCACAAGTAATTCAATTTTGGTATCTAGAACTTGGGCATTTCCTTGATGTGTGGTGATAAGAGATTTCCAAATAGCATTTGCACTTTCACACATAAACACTCTTTCAAATTCTTTTCTAGGCAAAGCATTGTAAAGAAAGAGTTTTGCTTCAAAAATTTTAGAAACCATTTTCTTATCCTCTTGATCCCATTTTTCTTTAGGAAGTGGAACAAAGGCATCTTGTTTGGAATCAAATGTTTTTGGTACATAATCCCCTTCTTCAATAATATCCCAAAGATCAACATCTTCGGCTTTGACATAAGTCATGAATCTTTATTTCCAATAACAAAACCCTTCTTCTTCAAGAAGTGGAGGTCTAACCATAGAATTCCCCTCTACATAATTTTGTCCCATTTTGTCAGCTCAAAAATTTTTGAAAAAAAATATTTTTAGAAGATTTAAAACGACTTTTCAAATATTATCTAAGCAACTTGCTCTGATACCAATTGTTAGAACCTAGAGGGGGTGAATAGGTTATATGCCCACTTTTTGAAGTTTTTAACAATATTTGCAAGTAATTAAAGAGTTTAAGGAAGAAAGATATCACCAATGAAGTAGTTTGGACACAATGATTTATAGTGGTTCAAGCAAGGGTTAACAACCTTGCTCTACATCCACTCCTTGGCCTCATCCACCAAGAGTTGCTCCACTAACTTCTCTCTTTGAAGGTAGAGATAAACCTTTTACAACTTCTTTCTTTAGCTTACAAGAATTACACTTCACTCTTGCAAACAAGGTTAAGATAAACCTCACTTCACTCTAATTGGAAAGGCTAGAGTTGATCCTCACTTCTCTCTAATTCTATAGGCTAGAGATTATCCTCACACTATTACAAATGTATATGAATGTAATGAAGTATATGAACTTGAAGGCTTTCACTCTTGCTTGATTCTTGATCTTGAAAGATTGAATTATCAAGGAATATAAGCTCACAAGATTTTTATGTATTCTGTGTTTTTTCAGATTGCAAGAGATGAGTAAAACACAAGACTTGAGTTGCTTTAAATAAGGAAAAAGTTTGATGCTCAAAAAGTGTCCAGACGATCCACGGTCGACCGTGGAATCGACCGTCGCACTGCTGGAGATTTTTGAGCCTTGTGCATATAGACGTTGGGCTTTTACCAAAACCACACACAACCCATTTTTACTATAAAAATGCACTGAAAAGAAGCTTTAGAAAAGTTGGGTAAGTGCCATACTTCTTAAGTTTGAATTTAATCATGAAAATGGTAGTTTGGAAACCAAATGTACAAAGCATGTTGGAAGTTTACCTCTTTGGGAGATTCCTTTTGCTAAATATGGTTTTGGCTTATTTCAATAGAAGATTGTGTTTAGTATTTGCCAAAATGGAAATTTATGTTTTGACTTCCAAGCTTGTGATTTTTATAAAAATTGTCTCAATTTTTATAAAGATTTTTATAAAAGTTATTTTATAAAAATTTAAACTTATTTGATTATTTATTTTGTAAGCTCATAGACTTTGAATGTTTATTTTGTAGATTATGGATTAGAATATATTTGATTGAATATATATATGTATATGTGCACATATGTTAATGTTAATACATACAATTATATAAACAAGTTGTATACTTTTGTGTCAACAAAAGAGGATTTATTTATAAGCCTATTTTTCCCAACACAATGTTTAAAGAACTATCTAATGTATAAACAAAGAGTTGTTCATGTCATGTGTGAACCAAAGCCTATAAAAATCATGACTTTGGATACCTCAAGAGCATGCCCTACTAATCCACACTTCAAGAAGAAAGAAAAATCAATTATGTGTTTCGATCCATTAAAACTCTTTAGCTCAACATTTTCAAATAGATATAACAAGAGGAAATAAATAAGATGTTAGACATCCTTATAAACCAAATATATAAAGCATGCATAGTTTAAAGGCACAAAGAAACCCACATGAATCAGTAGTTACAAAATGTATGAAGCTGAACATTTGAGGGTGAAAGACATGTACACAATATTCATGAGGAAAAAAAACATTCAAATAAAATTAAAACACTTACTTGTGCAGATGATCATGCATTCTCACTCTATAAGGTGTTGAAAATTAAAGCGATTAGGAAGTCTTTCTAATAACTAACATAATACCTATATTTGGTTAAATTGAAACCAAATCATCACATAATCAGGAGTAAGTCCATAACCAGAGTTATACGATATATATGTAGCATAAATTAAAGGAAAGTAGACACAAATAAACACCGAAACAAATTATCTGACTAACATGAGAATCCCGCTTTCTTTTTTGTTGCAAACAAAACTTTGTTTTCAGGATAAATGAACTTGTATTCATCTAATTTTACACGAAGATTGTGTATGTATGAGAAATCATGCATACACAATCTAAAAATGAGCAAAAATGAGCACGTTTGAGGCTAGCTTTAAAAGCATCCATGTATGTATAATCAATTATAAAAGCCTTAAATTGTCTATGTTTTGTATACCCTTAAATACTTTATATCTTAAAAGTGACCCTGGTTTCTTCACATGTTGCCATGTTATATTTGTTCACATGTTTCTTTTTCACAATTTCACACATCCTCGTGCTGACTAATGCCTATCACTACTTTCCCTTGCAAAAGGTAATTGTAGCATTTTATCAAATAGTTATGCTTTACAAATTAGAGACACAAAGAACACTTGGACACTAAATGATTGAAAAACCATAACAATTATTCATATATATTAACACTTAATAAACTGAGTAAAGCGTACCTATAGTGAAACCTTTTAGATATATGCAACAACATAAATACAATTCACTTTAATTGATTATAAACGAGCTTCGCAAGTCGGTCAACAACCTTTTTTATGGTGCCACTATCACAAGAAATGCTTTTGACTCTACTAAACCCGTCTCCACAAGTAATGATTCAATACTCGGTAGCAAAAGAAATTGAAACGAAATAAGATATGCAAAATGAAGAAACATACTTACATATTTAAAGACATTTGGGAGTGGTTTGAACATGATCTTAAGAAAAAGTTGGCCGTCAATCCTTTACTTTGATTTGTGAAGTATATAGACCAGTTGATGAAACCAAAATATGAGTACATATGAGAGAGATGATCTCACAGTAATAGTGAGAGCTTGGGAGTATTGCAAAGAAGGCAACCTCTGGAAAATGAAGATGTCATGTGCTGGTGTTAGGGATTGAGTGGGTATGGCCATATGGTAATTAATGAGAGCAGAGATGGGTTTCTTTTGGGTTTCGTTACACGCAAAGCAAACAAAGAGAAAAGAGGAATAGTTTAAAACTATTTAGTGGACACATGTAGGTTAAAGAAGGTATGTATTGTTTTTATATATATTAGTAGATATACAACGGATATATCTCCGTTGAAGGGGTTTGAATTTTTTTAAGTGAGACGTTAACACGAAGAAAGAAAAAAAAGGCTCAGTTTTGAGAACCCGAATCCGAATGGGGGGGCGTAGGGGTGTTTCCGAAGGAACCCGAGGCCTTCGGGTGTCCCGTTACGCATGGTCTAAAAATATAAAATTGTAAACACGTTAATTTACAAATTATCATAAAAGAATTAAAAATAGTGTATTTATAATGCTCTTAGAATACACCATGAGGGGACACGTAATAAATTACCTCCTTTAGGCCCTATAGAAAAAAAAAAGAAAAAAAGAAATTTCTTAAGATTTGAACTTTAGACGTTCAGGGTAGAAGTAAGCGCACTTACCGAAATAAAGGAGGAGTGACCTTGGTGAAAAGTTTTCAAATTTGGTTACTCTTCTATAAAGTTCTTCCTATTTTAAATTGTTACTATTCATTCCCCACATAAATGTTAGTATATATATTGACAAGTTTTCAAAACTTTATTATATTATTTAATAAAAAACTATTATATGCAATGGGTAAGGTTAAGAGAACATTTTTCTTTCAAAATACATATAGAACACTTGCAAAATCAAGAAAATTAACAAAATTATCTTTATTTATAGTTCACAATAACATAACAACAATAAACGTTTAAATTATATTAAAAACGAATACAAAAGATGGCTAAATATAGTAGATGCATATTGCATTTGATAGATACATCATGCGTGTATGTAACATCCGTAAAGCCGGCCTAATTGTTGGGCGGGTCTGTGGTAAGTGAATAGCACTTGTTTGCGAGTACAAATATTTAATTATGTGAGTAAATGATTATTTGTTATCGCATGATGAGAAAAAGTTGGATTAGTATGAGGATCAGATAATATCTTGACGTGTATAAATTAATTTAGAGAATTAATTAATTGGTAAAGTTAATAATGTTATATAAATAATTAGAAATTTATATGTGGACACATTTACCGGAGGATTTATGTATGTTTGTATGTATGTATGAATGTGAGCATGTATGTATACATGTAGTTGGATAAGTACATGAACCACCTCATGCTTTGGTTCAATCAAATTTATGTGTACGTGGGTATATGGTAGAGTTGAAAAGAGTTTATCTGCTCATTATTCAAAAGAGAAAAGTGTGTAGTGTGTGTTTTAGCAAAACCATTGTTGAAGAAACCAAGTTTGTATACTTGAATCCGTGAGATTGAAGATTGTTGATTGTTAAATCAAAACAGAGGTTAGTTGATGTTTATAACATGTCTTAGTAACTATTGGTATGTTTTTCTGATGATATATATGTATATATACCATTGATGGAGCTTGAAGCTCCATACTTGGTAAGTGGGTTTTGATAATTTAATGTTTTAACATGAAGTTGATATGTTATTGAAGCTTGTATACATGATATATGTGATTTATACATGTTTTAGAAGTGTTTGGGTTTGAATTTAGAAGTTGGAAAGAGACTTTATAAATTTTATGTCGGCTGGATGTTGAAGAAGATGATGCAGGTTCTGACGCGACGCGACGCGTCTAATGGAGGGACGCGACGCGTTCTCGAAATCCGACGGATTCTAAGAATCCGAGTCCTAGAATCCGACAAAGGGAATCCGGATGTTTTGAAATCCAATATTGAGAATCCGATAATGTGAAATCCAACATCCTAAATCCAAAAGAGGAAATCCGGAACATGAAATCCGGTGGAGTTGAAATCCGACATTCATGCTCGACGCGACGCGTCCGAGGATTTAAGGAATTCAAAGTTTGTTTGTTGTACTTTGATGTAGTATGCTTTATATGTGTATCTAGCATGTTGTGTATGAACAATAGAGATATAAATATATGTTTGGATATATATTTATGAACCAGATACTAATTTTGGTTTATTGTGATCTCAGGAACGGACAAGGCTCAGTAATATTAGACCACTGAGTGGAGATTGAGATCAAGAGGTGAGTGGACGTTTAACTCACGACTGGTGTTAGTTGTAACTGGTTTTGGTTATAACTGTTTGTAGATTGATGCATGGATAGACTTTTATGTCTGATCATTGATTAATGGGTTGATTGTTAATTGATTGTTACGTCAGTGATATGTATAGATGTTTGTTGGGAAGTCAGTTTCGGCTAGGCACATGGGCTGGGTTTGTTTGCTATCGGCTAATCAGTATTTAGATCTTTTGATGCATTCGTTGCAACTTAAGGGTAATACTGTGTGAGAATTGCAAATGAACTATCGGTAAACCTTTGCTTTGGCCGGCATTGGTCGTAGGTTCCTACAGAACTGCCGGTCTTCCCGGGACACGATTATGTGATTGTTTGGCATTCTGCGGGCATGATTAATTGTTTATTTGGTAACCTGTGGTTGTGATTGATATTGTGTTGTTGTAGTTTTACTTTCATATACTTAGCTTTGTGCTAATCCCCCACCTCTCACTCCTTTTACAGGTTGTTGGTGAGTTCTGCGGTTCAGTTGTGAGGGGGTGTATCTTGGGGAATAATTGGCGGGCACTCTGATTTAAATTGTGACGAGCCGTGGTTTTTGTAATACTTGTATTTTGACTTAACTGGTGTTGGAAAAATGTTTTATGACTTCAGTTGTAAATATATTGTATATATTTATTCGCTTCTGCATTATTTTAAAATGAAAAATTTGGGTTGAAAATACGGTGTTACAATCTAGTAGATGCATCTGATTTTTGTAACCATTAGATTAAATTCCAAGAGCCCACATATGTTCTACCTGAAATAAGTATTCTTCGTTGATCATGCATCTTTATATAATAATCTTCTAATATCAATAAAAGACTAACAATAATCAAATTTATTAAACGAACTTAACCCTTTAATTAATAAAATAAATTTAAATGCTCAATCTAGACTATTCATTTAATAAAAACTAAAATTTTAATTTTGACTTTCTTGGTCAAAATTGAATTAAAATTATCAGAGAAATTTTATATAAGCCATTCTTAAACCTTAAAATATCAAATTTGTTCAGCATAATTTACAAATATTATAATTAACCTTTATAACATTTTAAAAAAATCATATTTAACCAAATTCTTAGTTTTATCATTTTAAATTTTTTTTAATTATAAATAATAAATAGTTAACTTTATTCACTATTTTTAACAATAATAATGGATAACTTGTACAAGAAATACAATCATTTCTCTTAGTATCATCATACTTTCCAGCATCTGCCCTCGTATCAATGCTTCTACCGTTGATCTTGGTATTGACGTTGTCTATCGTTATTTTTTTAAATTCTTATTTTATTCGCATTATATAAGTATTTAATATTTTTTTATAAATGTTTAACGTAATTTTTTAAAAAATTTGCTTGTGTATCATAAGTGCATCTAATTTAGTACTACTAATACTAAAACAAAAGTTACTATATTTTACCTAGCATAGGGCCATAGAAGGAGGTTCATGAGAAAAACACTTTTTATGCGAAAAGTGCGAGAAGCGTTTTTGACCCTTAGATTATTTGATCAATGATCATAATTATTTGTGGTAATTTTGTAATTTAAATAAACTAAAATGGTATTTGTATGAATAAAAGAATGGTAAAAAAAACTTTTTAAAATAAAATATGTTTGTCTCTCTCCTCTCACATTTCCTTTTAAACACCCATATATCTCAAACCCTAACATAAACTACCAAGCAAATATCACCATTAGAATTGATACGGTAGCCGTCGCCTCTTCTCACCCGGCTCTGCCTCTGCTCCACCTCCGCTCCAACTCAGCTCAGCCTCAGCCTCAGCCTCTGTTCCCTCTCCTCTCTCCTCTCACGTTTCCCTTTAAACACCCATCCAACTCAAACCTTAAACATAAACTACCAAGCAAAGTAGCACCACCACATCTACTAGATCTGCTACGGTCGCCACCGCTGTCTCCGCTCCGACACCTCTTTTCCGCTTCCGCCTCGGGCTTTCCAGATTTGAAGCCACTCGGTACAACCATGAACACCGTCGTTATTCGCCCATCATCAATCATCAATCACGAGCAACATTACCATTATTCACCTAGAACTCCTTCTCCAACGAAGAAAATATACATCATCATTTTTGATTTTTTTATGTTTTTGTCTGTTTGATCTCTACGTGATATGCATTATATATGTATATATATTTTGTGATTAATTGATTTTTATAATAATATATTTCAACACCCTTTTTGATGTGGGTATTTCAAGAAACTCAAAAAATCACATTTCTAGAATAAAAAAACCAAAGCCCACAAAGATTTTGATAAAGTAATTACATAGATGTCTGTGTTTTTTATTTTTTTATGGATCTATGAAGTGTAGATCTTGGTTCCTATAATGTAGGTTTGTTCTTTTTTTCCCGGGTTCTATGTTTAATAATGAACACAAAAAATTGAAAATAAGGAACAATGTTAATGAATTAAACTTTGAATTAAACAATGTTAATACAACTAATATTAAAAAAAAATTTATTGTATGGAAACAACTTTTTTCTGTATCTAGTCTTTAGCTACCATTGTATACAATAAACCTTTCCATAATTTCCATAATATACAACAACTTGTATAAAATGAGAGGATTATAAAAGTTGATTGTATTGTTTTAAAAAAAATAAAGTTGGTTGTATACAATGATAATTAAGACAAAGTTTATTGTATTTTCATGCAATTTATCCTTAAACTTTTATGTAGATTTTGGTTATTTAGATATGGTCAATAGTGAATTCAGATTTTTTAGGCTTTTTCTTGTTACTTTTATATTGTTATTACCGAACACATGTATAGTTTGTTAAATTTTCTGTCCATTGCTGAATATAATTATTAATGGTTTCTAATCAAAATATCATTGATTTTAATTTTGATTATCATTTATTATAGTTTACTAATGAATATCCGAGAAATCTTTCAAACAGGATCTTAGATTATAATTAGAAAAAATCAAAACTTAAAAAAATTAATTTGAAAAGAAATATTACAACTCGTAAAATATTTGGTTGTGTTCATCGTTGAACACAATAAAATTATTAATTTAGTATTAAAGTATTTATAATTTATTTTGGTTAAAAATTTCGTGAGAGAAAAGTAAAAAAGGAAAATAGATTGGAGAGAAAAAAATTATTTACTATTATACCCTTTTAAATTAAAAAAATAAAAAATAAAATTAATCTTAACCATTACATTAAATACAAATAGAGAAATTAAATATCCTCCTTTTTTTTGTTTCTACTTTATACTCCTACTCATTTAAAGGTGACATATGTACTTTACTAATTCTCTTTTCTTAACTGCTTCCTTAATTTTAATAAATGTTTTGATCAAATAAATAGGAGAATAAATAAGAATAAAAATTAGAATGATATATCCTACAAATAAAAGGCTAGGTTAGCAAATAAATGAAAACTGAAAATGGAACGGCTCCGAGCCCGACCCGGATTCGAGGTCCGAATATATGTATCTTGCTTCTTCTCCAAGACGGCAAGATAGAAGCAGACCCATATCCTCTTCCTTCATCTTCCTTCATCAGGTAACAACAATGGCGACGCCGATGGCAGAAGACACGAGCTTTGAAGACGATCAGCTAGCATCCATGTCAACAGAAGACATTCAGAGGGCCTCTCGCCTTCTTGATAACGAGATTCGAATCCTCAAGGTTTGGCTTCGTGGATGTTCGTTTCGTTATTTCATATATGTATACCGGTTATTGATTATGAAGTTGTTCGTTTGTGTTGCTTTGAGCAGGAGGAATTGCAGAGAACCAATCTTGAATTGGATTCGTTTAAGGAAAAAATTAAGGAAAATCAGGAGAAGATCAAACTTAACAAGCAACTTCCTTACTTGGTTGGAAATATCGTTGAGGTACCATTTTTTTTTTGTTTTTGTAATATTTGTTATTTTGATGAGTAAGGCATGTAGTTTCAAAACCCTAAATTTTATTAGTTCAGGCTCGATTCAACTTTATTTGTCATTTCTGCATCTGTAATGATACAAAATTAGGGCTATCTAGATACTAGACGAAGCTCTCCAACAGATAAATTAAGAGAACTGAAGATGACTTTGAAATAGGAACGGTCTTGAATTTTAAATTTGTATAGATCTCGTCGGTGATATTTTAGATTAAACATTCGTGAAATATTGTATTTGGAAGTACTTGCAGTTTTCTTAAAAACTAAACCATTTGAGATTTATTCTCAGGAAAAATTGCCATTCACTAACATTCCCTGATTCTCATGTGGCACACGGTGAGTAGAAATAGTTGGTACATTCTTATGTTCTTTTTGACTAACTTTGCTTGAAGGTCTTCAGTGCTAGCCAGCTGAAAACCACCACAGGTTATGCACTAAAAGTGGTCACTAGTAGTGTGAGATTCATTCTATGTTAGCTTACGGTCAGAGTCTCACATCAATTACACTTGATGGTCATGTACATGCAATTGCAGACACATCACGTAATGATGAATAGTTCTAACCCAATTAGCGACCATGTCCATGGCATGAACACTTAAAAATATTGAATAGATAATGCATATGGCAAAATCTACTGGAGAACCAGCCACAATCAACATATGTCTTTATTCGGAGAAACCAATAACACAACCGTATGATCAGCACAATCATATTAAAGATATGTATGATTGTACATGGGAAGCATGGCTTGTTTAGGGTGTGCTGAAGGTGGCAGCTGTGCGGCCTGGGCTCCTGAGTGTGCTTAGGGTGTGCTTTGTCTATTCTTCAGTGCCCAAACTTGGTCTTGAGCCTGCAGTAGCGCATTTAAAGCAATTAAGTCCAATATCAATGAGTTCTATTTATAAAATTACGCTTAAACAAAGGGATATCACCTAATAAAACATGTATAAATACGATGATATGATAATTTGTTTTGAAAAATGAAAGAAAGTTGAAATATCACTCACTAGACTTTTGGTTAGTTCTCTTTTTTTTGCTCCTGCCATGTTTTACAACTGAAAAACAAAGCTTTCCTTTAAAAACTAGCTTGGGGTAGGTGGTATGGAATTATCAGTATATCAAGGATAATGAATCAGTTATAAGAACACACAGGCCCAGTAACATGTATACTTCAATATCTGATGCAAATCCTTGCTGATAGATTAATTTTTAACCAGATCGAACAGGGACATAAATGAGACAAACGTGGTAACTTTATACTGTGACTGTATTAGCATATAGAAAATGATTACGGGAATCAATATTTTTTGGGTATGTTGCATATAATAATTGGATTGATTTGAAGGGCATAGGGGATCGGTATCTTAACTTATAAAGTCAACCTTCATATTGGTTGAAAGACATGTCAGCATTGTCCCAAGCAATATTGTAAGTGCTAAATAGGATTGATAAAAAACATTTGCTAGTTTACACTAGCTTTTTTTAAAGTGCACCACCAGTACTTGCCGACGTGCCGTTTGATTTTAATTACTGATTGCATTGAAATGCTTGTTTAAACTCAGATAACACATTGGTTGTTTCTTGGAATGTGGAGATAATAATAAACTTACTTGATGTGCGGTATCATTTTGGTCCTTCAGATTTTGGAAATGAACCCAGAAGATGAAGCTGAGGAAGATGGTGCTAATATTGATCTGGATTCACAAAGGAAGGGTAAATGTGTTGTTCTGAAAACATCTACTCGTCAGGTAAGCCACAGTGCATGAAACTTGTCATTTATTTTTTCTATTGATTTTTCTTTATATTTCTGTTTGAATATCATAGTCTCTTGAAGAGTTTATCCAGAAGTTGTGCATTCTTTGCTTGAGCTAGTTGTAGAGATGTCAATTTTGGCCCATTTACTTATGCACCTGGTTGATTTGTATTGTATTATATCTCAAATGGGTCAAATTAAGAACTGTTAGTTATAAGGGGAATGTTCCAAATGGGTCTAACAGGTCAAAATGGGGTGTAAGTTGCCAAAACACTGTTTTGTTATTTATCCAAAGGTTTAGACAATGGCTTCACTAGTTTTGTTTTCTTGATCATAATTGACACACTAGTTATAAATCTACGCTAATACGCAAAGTAGTGGATGCTGGTCAACACTACCCGGCCCATGCTGAAATGACCAGTTTCAACCTAAATGTTTTACGACCAGTTACTGAGCTAGTTTTCACTCCTATGCTAATATCTATGTATCTTGTGCAGACAATTTTCTTGCCTGTGGTTGGGCTTGTCGACCCGGATAAGTTGAAGCCTGGGGATTTGGTGGGTGTGAATAAAGACAGTTACCTGATATTAGACACATTGCCATCTGAGTATGATTCTCGAGTCAAGGCCATGGAGGTTGATGAAAAACCAACTGAAGATTACAATGACATTGGAGGCCTTGAAAAGCAGGCAAGTTTTTTATTTCTTTTTTAGATAATTATCCCTATATATTAACTGCAATCATACATCTCAAATGCTGATGATATCTGGTTTGTGATATTCTTTTTGTACGTGACAGATACAAGAGCTGGTTGAGGCAATAGTTTTGCCAATGACTCACAAAGAGCGGTTCCAAAATCTAGGGATCCGTCCACCAAAAGGAGTGCTTTTGTACGGGCCTCCAGGAACTGGAAAAACTTTAATGGCCCGTGCTTGTGCTGCACAAACTAATGCCACTTTTTTGAAGCTAGCAGGACCCCAGCTTGTTCAGGTAGCTATGGCTTGGTTTATATGTATGTGTGTGTGCGCGTATGTATTTTTATCAATTCTCATTTAGTAATAATGCTTAGAACCACGTGTTCTCATCCATTGATGAATCTTTGTTGTTGCCATGTTGGTAGATGTTTATTGGTGATGGTGCAAAACTTGTTCGCGATGCATTTCAACTTGCCAAAGAGAAATCTCCTTGCATTATTTTCATTGATGAAATTGATGCTATTGGTACAAAGCGATTTGATAGGTATATAGACCACTTTTCTCTATCTGCCCCACAAATGCCATTATGCCACTGATAGTAAAAAATGTCTTTTCTGTTGGAGACAAGTCAGCTGCATAAATTGTTCATAAATCTATTTTAACCTGTCACTTTTCCCTGATATATAAACATCTTGTGTGAATGCAGTGAAGTTAGCGGGGATAGGGAGGTGCAACGAACTATGTTAGAACTACTTAATCAGTTGGATGGTTTCAGCAGTGATGAACGTATCAAGGTACTTCTTTTAAAGTCTCTAGTTAAACTATTATGTATAGGAAGCAAACTAGTTGCTTTGGGTCGGGTCGACCCAAAGCACTTTCGCCCTCAAAATTTTGATCTGTTAATGGGTAAGCTGTATGCATCTGTAATACAGTTTATATGATCTTTTACCATTATTATTTTTAGCTAAGCATTTCATGAGTTGGGTTGGGCAGGTAGCGCAATGGGTCAAAATGTGTAATTTTTTGATATGGGTCAAAACGGCTCGGATTGACCGAAAGCACTTCTGTTTAAATTTTTATTTTTATTTTTTTTAGTGGGTAGGCTGTATACATCACTGATACATTTCATATAACATTTGACTATTTTCTTTTTAGCCAAGTTTTTCATAGTTGGGTGCTTACCTGGTGAATATGGAAACTGCAGGTGATAGCAGCAACAAATCGAGCTGATATATTGGACCCTGCTCTTATGCGTTCTGGAAGGTTGGATCGTAAGATCGAGTTTCCTCATCCCACTGAGGAAGCCAGGGCCCGGATCTTGCAGGTATGACTTCACTGAAGTCTTTCTTGCTTTTTTGAATTATTATTTTTATCTTATTTCATGTGTTTTGAATTCTATTTTTGTCATAATTGATGCCCTATTCTGTAGATTCATTCCCGGAAGATGAATGTTCACCCAGATGTGAATTTTGAGGAGCTGGCTCGATCTACAGATGATTTCAATGGGGCCCAATTGAAAGCTGTTTGTGTGGAAGCAGGCATGCTAGCTCTTCGGCGTGATGCCACAGAGGTACTCTTTCATACTTCATAGTGATTTACAATCTCGGGATTTAAGTTAGGGTGATGTTAATGACAGAAAACAATTGTTTACGTGTTAATTGTTATGCATATGTTGTTTGTACATTGGTTGGTCCTGAAATAAATTAGAGTGCTGTGAGTATGCTAAAAATGACGTACATATACTACTGCTAAGCGCTTAATAGTTAATTTAGTGGTGAAATTGGGAACGACAATTTATGTATAGTTTCATGCAGTATGGAGTGCAACTAGCTGCTGACTGCTGAGAATGTGTTTGCCACATTAATTTTTTTTGGAAAAGCGTGATACATATCTATACTACTATATTAAGCACAAACACTCTCTTTCCTTTAAAAATTAAGAGTTCCTAATTTTTCAATCAAAACTAAATCTCCACCCTTAATTTTATTCACATTACTATTTACTCATTTAATCTCATCCATCAATTCATTAAACTTTTCACCTCCTTCTCTCATTTAACAAATAAATGTCTTGATTACGACAAATTATAATTTATTTTTCTCTAAAAACATACATTTCAATTTGTTTAGTGGCTACACTAAAATTCTATTATTTGCTAACATGAAAACGGTATAAGTTTTAAACAATACTTATGATCTTCAAGTTCAACATATAACATTAGTATTATTTGTACCATCTCATATTGCTTTCAAGTAAAAATGTATAAATAATATTTACTACACTATTAAATAAAAACTTTCATATAACATAAATTTGATGAATAATACTACTTAAATTATTTCAAATTTATTGCAACATTCTGGCTTCATTATCAAACATCAATGTCTCCTCCGTCCATGTCACCACAAATAATCACCATCATTCTTTTTTTATCGTTGCCGCTGCATTGCGCGGGTACCCTACTAGTATTATTATCGGTAAAAAGAACAAGAGCTTTGGTAGTGTGAGCAATATTTGGGACTTATTTAATGAGGAGATAACAGTTGTGAGCAACATATTACCTGACCTTGGTTAAATTATATTCAAGCCAGTATTTCTTGACTTGAAACTCCCACACCCGATGCTTCAGTTTCAACTTGTTTACTTGTAAGTTTGCCATATGTATATTTCAAATGGGTCAAATCAAAAAAATTGGGTAAAAAGAAAATGGTGTATTTTTAACGCATACAACTTCATAAATTGCTTTATCTGAAATCGTAGATTTATTATGGTAACAATAATGTTTTTGTTTTGTTTTCTTCAAACGGCAAACACTAACAACTACCAAACCTACTTCTAAACACACAACAATAATGTTTTTGTTGTCATATTTGACTCATCATTATTTATTAGTTTCTAAAAAAATGGAGAAATTTTTTCAGTTTAACCAAAGCAGCACGTTACAATCTGCAATAAAAATTGCTCATTGCGATCTGTACATGTTTTAAGACACCTGAAGTAAGACTTGTTTGTTTTTGCAGGTAAACCATGAGGACTTTAATGAAGGAATAATCCAAGTTCAGGCTAAGAAGAAAGCAAGCTTAAACTACTATGCTTAAGAATGCCATTTTGGCATTGCCATGTAATTGACTAGTTCAAGCTATTGGATGTTCTCCTTGATTTTAGCTATCTTTTTGTACTTTATACCTCTAAATACCGTCTTTCTTTTTAATCTTTTTTTATGAGATCCTACAGCAGTTGTTTACTTGTGTTTGTGTGGTTAATTCAACAGTGGGGACAATTTGGACCATGGTAATCTGTATTGGTTGTAGCCATGATAAATAAAGATTTAACCATCTATTAACAATAATGGTTTTACCCCATAGTGTAGGTCTTGGGTTCAAGTCTCACTACGAGGGTTTACGGAAATAGATGGAGGAGGTTTTATAATTTTATTATGATAAGGAACAGCTCAGCGATCAGCCCATTTCTGTTACTAATTCTGATCAACCCAACAGGCCCAATGTTTTACATGTCTATCAGAGGAGAAACAAACCACGTGGGGCTGGGACAAGTGTAAGGAAGTGATGCATTTAGTTAGTTATTTTTGTATGACAGATCCTATATGAGGGAGGGGTGTATCTTTCTGTGATTTTCGTCTTTGATTTCATACTTTTCATGTAAACGGCCGTTTGGCTTGGGCAAGGGATATTCTCATGGAATTCCTTTGATTATCTTGTTCTTAATACAATCTTTTCTTCTTCTTCTTATTCTCCGTCTTTTCCAAATTCAAGTCCTATTAATTGGTTCCATTGCTAGGAAACACGACACACACCATGGTGCAAACCGATGCCAATCAAGTAACCACCAGAATGCAGGCTAGAATCGATGCTCAAGATGAGAAGATTCAAACCCTCTCCGTGCAGATGCAAGAAGTAAATACCACCATGAATTCCATAAAGGAGCTAATGGAGAAGCTGCTGGTGGGATTCCATAAACAACCAGAGAGGCAAATAGAGGGTGGTTTCTTCGAGGGTTCTCCTTCTTTGGGAGGTCCTAGTCCAGAGGTTGTGAATGATTCTACAAGGAACACAGGGGGTCCTCATCTGGAAGGCTTCATTCGACACAACCACTTTGATTCTTCCCTTTTCTCCATGCCAAAGGTTCAGCTTCCTCTGTTTGAAGGCACAGACCCCAGGGGATGGATAACAAAAGCTGAGTTATGCTATCAGGTACATCAAACCCCTTAAACTCAACGGATGAAATTAGCTCAGATGTGCATGGATGGGGCAGCATTAAACTGGTTTACCAATTTGTTGATTAAACAACCGAGTATTGGTTGGGACGAATTTCGTGGTAAACTCATGGTACGATTTAGTGGTACGAAATTTCGGAATGATCATGAGGCTCTAGGGTCGCTATATCAGGGCGATGAAATTGAAGCGTATATCGAGGAGTTTGAGGCTCTGTCGGCATTAATTCCAGATCAGACGGAGGAACAATCGATCGGAATGTTTTTACGGGGATTAAAGGAAGAAATCAAGAATTGGGTTAGAGCTCTGAACCCTAATTCCACCGATGAAGCTATCGATTATGCGAGGCATGTTGCCATCGCTACTGCTAGTCAGGGAGATAGATCGGGAACGAAGGCTAAAGGAGGCGTCAATGTACCTAGAACAATTCAAAGTCCATTGGGCCGAAATTACTCCCACAATGACAGGCCCAACTATCAATACAATCAGCCTAGCAAACCCACTTTCAACCAAGCCCACAACCGTACTAAAACCCTAGGTCAGGTCATCACTGCCAATACCCGACACCTACCTAAACACGAATGGGAGGATCGACGACGTAAAGGGCTGTGTTTTAGTTGCGGATCGAAATATACTCTTCTACACAAATGCCCAGAGGGACAGCTGCGAATCCTTCTTCTTGCTGATGGGGACGAAGCGGAAGCCGAGGGGGGAAGTTTTCGTTGCTGAAACTGACGACAAGGAAGGGTCCTTCATCGAGGGTGAGTGCCAAACTTTAACTGACAGTGGTATTTTTTCTTCTGCTCTTCCTAGCTTTCGTACCTTGAAATTGATGGGGGAATTGAATGGTTTCCCTGCTGTAATCCTTGTGGATGGTGGGGCTACACATAATTTTATATCTAAGAATCTTATTGCTGTTTTGGGTTTGGAGATTAAACCGATGGAAAAAATTGGGATTCATTTGGGGGACGGTAGTCATGTGTGGATAGCCGAGAAGTGTTGTGATATTCCGCTTCGATTTGCGAAATTTACTTGTCGAGTGGATGCTTTGGTTTTTGATATCGGGCCACTGGATATGATTTTGGGAATTGCATGGCTACAACGGCTGGGCGATGTGTTCAACTGGAAAACACATGTCATCAGATTTTGGAATCAAGGAGAGCAAATACAGTTACAGGGAATTAACTCCTCCGTTCAGAATCAAGCTTCCTTACAATACTGGGTTGATGGTCAGATTAACCACCTTTCCGAGGAGTTACAACGAACATCTAACCTTTCTGTTGAACAACAGGGACAGATAGGCAGAGTCGTATCTCAGTTTAATGTTCTATTTCATCCCCCAAAGGGACTACCACCAAAAAGAAAAATCGAGCACACTATAACTCTTTTCCCTGACCAAGGGCCGGTCTGTGTACGCCCGTATTGGTACCCGCATGTCCACAAGGATGAAATAAAGAGACAAGTTCGAGAAATTTTAGAACAAGGGATTATTCGAGTGAGTCAAAGCTCCTTCTCCAGCCCGGTTATTTTAGTTAAAAAAAGGATTCGTCTTGGAGGTTATGCATTGACTATCGAGCTCTAAACAAGGCCACTATTCCCGACAAGTACCCCATTCCGGTTGTTGAAGAGTTGCTTGAGGAGTTGCACGGGTCACGTTTCTTTTCGAAGATTGATCTGAAGTCGGGTTTTTATCAAGTGCGAGTTAAAGAATCCGATATACCCAAAACAGCGTTTCGAACTCACGATGGCCACTACGAGTTTTTAGTTATGCCGTTTGGGCTAACTAATGCTCCGGCGACCTTTCAAGCACTCAGGAACGAGGTATTTAGACCGTTGCTTCGTAAGGGTGTTCTCGTTTTTTTTGACGATATCCTAGTTTATAGCTCCACTTGGGAGGAGCATTTAACTATATTGAAGACTGTTTTGGGGCTGTTGCTGCATCATAAATTAGTAATTAACGGTAAGAAGAGTACTTTTGGCATTCAATGTGTTGAGTATTTGGGGCATGTCATAGATGGGAGAGGGGTTTCTATGGATCCATTAAAGGTCCAAGCCGTGATAAAATGGCCAAAGCCTAATACAGTAAAGGGGGTTAGAGGATTATTGGGACTCACCGGTTACTACCGGAAGTTTATTAAGAATTATGGCAAGGTGGCTCGACCTCTAACTTCCTTGACAAAGAAAGATAACTTTAAGTGGGGACCCGACGCACAAGTTGCGTTTGACGACCTTAAGGCTCGAATAACTTCAGCTCCAGTTTTAGCTCTTCCTAATTTCTCCCTTCCATTTGAGATCGAGTGTGATGCCTCGGAAACGGGAATAGGAGCAGTTCTTATGCAATCCGGGCAGCCAATTGCCTATTTTAGTAAGGCACTTTCTGATGGAAACCTTGCTAAATCGGCATACGAAAAGGAGATAATGGCTTTAGCTCTTTCTATTCAACATTGGAGGCCCTATCTTCTTGGCCAGCCTTTCAGGGTGTCAACTGACCAGAAGAGCCTCAAACATTTATTGGAACAGCGGATAACTACTACCGATCAGCAAAACTGGATTGCAAAACTCTTGGGATATCGGTTCACTATTCATTACAAACCGGGAAAAGAGAATAGCGCTGCCGACTCCTTATCTCGCATTCATGACGGAGGAGAACTCTCAACCTTAATCTCTTTCCCTTCGTGGACTGATGGAAAAAGTTTAACCGATGGAATAGAAGACGATCCCAAGTTGCAAAAAATCATACAAGAGCTGTTAGTTAACCCTCAATCGCACGTGGGGTATTGTATAACTAATGGGCAACTTATGTACAAACAACGTTTAGTTCTTTCTGCCACTTCTCCGTGGATTCCAAAACTACTTGCAGAATTTCATAATACCCCTAGTGGAGGTCACTCGGGTTTTTACCGCACGTATCGGCGTTTTGCTGCCCATGTTTACTGGTCGGGAATGACATCATCAGTGAAAGAGTTTGTTAAATCTTGCGATGTTTGCCAAAGGTATAAGGCCACCACCTTAGCTCCGAGTGGTCTACTCCAACCATTGCCGATTCCTACAGCCATTTGGGAAGATATATCTATGGATTTCATATCCGGTTTACCAAAATCCAAGGGGTATGACACCATTCTTGTCGTTGTCGATCGCCTTTCAAAATATTGCCATTTCATCTTGTTAAAATACCCCTTTACTGCACGTTCGGTGGCTGAAGTTTTCTTGAAGGAAATCATCCGATTACACGGTGTTCCTAAATCAATTGTAAGCGACAGAGACCCCCTATTTCTGAGCAAATTTTGGCAGGAAGTGTTCACCTTCCAGGGTAGTAAACTCAAGCTCAATTCATCGTATCATCCGGAGGCCGACGGGTAAACAGAAGTGGTTAACAGGAGTCTTGAAACGTACCTAAGGTGTTTCGCTGCAGATCAGCCCAAGAATTGGTCTTTTTGGCTGCCTTGGGTTGAGTTTTGGCACAACTCAACGTATCATGTTTCCACTGGCACAACCCCGTTTGAAATTGTTTATGGCAGGCCACCGCCAACAGTCCTCCAGTTCGCTCCAAATGAGGTTCAATGCGAAACCGTTTTACAAGATCTCCTTGACCGTGATGAAGCATTGAGGCAGCTCAAGTTTCAGTTAGAAGAGCCCAATCATACATGAAATCGGTGGCTGACAAACATCAGAGAGATATCAGTTTTTCTGTTGGAGAATGGGTGTTCTTGAAGCTCCGTCCCCACCGACAACAATCTATGGTCAAAAGAATCAATCAAAAGTTATCAACTCGTTTCTATGGACCTTTTTTGATTGTCGAAAAAATCGGGACAACTGCTTACCGCCTTCAACTACCTGATTCGGCCCGTATACACCCGGTTTTTCACGTTTCGTTACTCAAACGTGCTGTGGGAAATTCTCAGGTTGAATCGGTGCTGCCTCCAGGTCTAGAAACCGACTCAACCGACCCCTATCTTCCCGCAAAATGTCTTGCTTCTCGTTCGATTATGCGAGGGGGCGCCAAGTGAAGGAGTTATTAATACAGTGGCAACATGGAACTGCTGAGGAGGCCACGTGGGAAGATGCTATTACTATATTAACTCAGTACCCAACACTTAGGCTTGAGGACAAGCCTAATCTTCATGGGCATGGTATTGATAAGGAACAGCCCAGTGATCAGCCCATTTCTGTTACTAATTCTGACCAGCCCAACATGCCCAATGTTTTACATGTCTATCAGAGGAGAAACAAACCACGTGGGGGTGGGACACGTGTAAGGGAGTGATGCATTTAGTTAGTTATTTTTGTATGGCAGATCCTATATGAGGGAGGGGTGTATCTTTCTGTGATTTTCGTCTTTGATTTCATACTTTTCATGTAAACGGCCGTTTGGCTTGGGCAAGGGATATTCTCATGGAATTCCTTTGATTATCTTGTTCTTAATACAATCTTTCCTTCTTCTTCTTATTCTATGTCTTTTCCAAATTCAAGTCCTATCATATTACTTCATGGCGCGTGACTTGAGGTTCGTATACTGCCCGTTTGGATGTCACGACGGATCCAGCTCACTAACATAATCTTGTTGTTCAAAAAAAAATCTATTAAAGAAAGAAAAAAACACCCTTACAAATATTAGCACAAAGGTATTGCATATTCAGATAGGAAGTTTATGAACACTTGATATACTAAATTAGACGTTCATACAGTACATGCGAGATGGCTAGAACGTGCAGTTAATTATACGTGCACCGAAGATCAAATGTAAATACGACCCAAAGACGGTTGGCACTTCATACGAAACAGTAGAGCACGACGAACGAGCTGCTCGACCATGAATCGTCTGACATGCATAGAGAAAAGACAAGCCACAGAATGTCAAAAGTGCTCAGAAGATTTAAATCCACAAGACAACAATGGTTAGAAAACTTAAAGGACCAAGAACTAAGAACAGAAGTTTAACTTGGCGTTATAGTAGATTTTTAAGACTAGATCTTTCAAGCAGCCCTTAATCGATATAATCAAGGTTGTATTGAATATTATTATGTTTAGATCACTTGATAAACTTGTATTTATTAATATTTTTGGAGATGAAAGGAAATTTTAGAAAGTATCTTATACGATTATGCTTAAATAATTAAAGCTCATTGAGTACTTAAAACTCTGAAACTTGTATAACATAAATTAAATAAATCACATAACACTTGATCTTTTACAAAATCATATACTCTTAATATGATTTCTCATCATTCTAGATTAATCAGTTCTCTAAGATTTTATATTAATTTAGTATAATACATAAACACATCTCACTTGGTACGTTTCTCATATCAGTCTTACTAATTCGCATCCGTTTCATTATAATATTTTCATCTTAAATATATATATATTCATAATCACTTTGGATTCACTGTCACCCTCTTGATTTCATTCCATGTCTTCACTTTGTAACCGATTAGTGGATCGGTTAAAGATAATATATATATATATATATATATATTTTATTCAATATAATTGAATTCATACCTTACTCATACAAATAAGATAAAGACATTCTCGTCTATTTCTTAGTTCTCAACTTGTATAATTAATCATTCAATCATTACATACATTCTCATAATTACTTTGGATATACTATCCACTTTTATGATTATATTCTCAATCTCTACATTATAATCAATCGATTATCCGATAATTTGAAAAGATAATATGTTCACATTCTCTTCTCTAATAGTTATGTCTTATACTTCCATAAATTATTTTCATACAGAAAATACTTCGTCTATCACTTCTTTAAATTCTCAACTTGAGTATTAAACCATTCCATCTTTTCCTCCTCTAACTTTGATATAATACTTGCGTTACATAATTAATGATTCATCTGATCTTATTTGATTCAGAATAACACTACATCATATCTTAGAGTATTACTACTCTTACACATTTCAACCTAATCATATAAATTACTCAATATAATAACTTATGAAAGTATATATAATATAAAGAAGAATGTTCAATATAGTCCATACTTAATTTATAGTCCTAAGAGACTAATTTTAGTCTTTGGATCAATGACATCAATGGTCTAAATTGCATTATAAAAATTTGGGCGGAGTGTCATTTTCGTAATTCACATGTGATGCTTTTACAAATCACATGTGATTAAATATTAAAATTTTAGGACTATGTTTTTTACATGAACTTTATTGAACAAAACTCATAATATAAAATACTTCCTCCTCAAATACTCCTTTATTGATTTAAAATATATCAAATATTTATTTCAATAAGAGTCTACCCTCCATCTAATTTAATATGAAACCTGTAAATGAATAATTAAGGGAGGTAGAGAGACATGACGGCTATAAGCATTTAAAATGGTTAAGATGGCTACAGGCACCATAAACGGATAATAGGGATCTTAACTAAGTGTATTTAATGTCAAACCAAAAAATACTTATAGACTTTAAAAGAAGAAAATCAAAGAAAAGGAGAAAACTTAGAACTTGAGAGAGCTCAAATACTAAGATTTTGAAGAGAGTAGAAGCTAGAGAGAAATGTACAGAAAGAGGATTTTATTTCTTTCAAGGATCCCTTACAAATGACAGGATGCCTTCCTTTTATATGCAAGGAAAACTCATAGTTATATTATTGCTTACATAAGAAAACATTACTATTAATGGAAAATGCTAGACGAGGTAAGTGCTTGCATCATAAGAAAGTTACCTCATGCATACATAATTATGACATTATAACACACACATTTATTTATTATGTAAATATAAAAAGTTATTTCCAACAAGAATATTTATGAGACGGATCATCTTCATATGGATCAAAATCTGGGGCTTCGTATTCATCTCCAAGGTATTCTTCATCGTTGGATTCTGTATCATCAGAAGTGTCTTATTTGCAAGAAATATGGTCTGTCTTGTACAGTCTGATTGCTTCTATCTATTGTTGAATCACCGAGTTGTCGGGATCAACTTCCCATACCATTTTATTTTTTAATATTTGGACTGGGATGGTGTCTGGATCAACCTTGTTTTCTCTTGCCATGTTTCTTCTATCAATTGAGACCTCATTTGGAGTATGATCACTACAAACATATTTAGCATGATTCTTGTCACGCCATTCATAAGTAAATGTCATTGGGAAAGAGGAGACTACTGATTGGGATTGACCAATGGCTGAATGAGGAATGAAAGAGGTAGGTCTTTTGAATAGGATGACAACAAAGGATTTCGAATTACTTAACAGTAGCTTTTGTATCCACTGGTAGTCGATGAAACAATTTTAGAAGCTTAAACATATTATACAACTCATTAGGAGACTCTAGACACGAAAAACCGTACTGACACTGAATCAGGTAGGCTTGCAATTTGGTTGCATAGAAGGATATTGTTAGTCCCATGATTAGAATAGTTAGATTTGATGAGACAAACCATAGCTATGTATAAATAAGTCTGTTGTAGAGTGACTAGTCAGCCTAGTCAGCCTAAGCTGAGTAGTCAGCGTACAAACATATATAGAGTTTTCTATGTAAGTACTAGATAACTTAGTGACTTCTAAGCTGAGATAGGTTTTTAATATGAAGACCTGAAGACATGAAGATTCAAGAACTCAGTTTGACGATGTCAAGTCTGAGTAAGTCAGCTCAGCGCCAGAAGACAGTTCAGGAATTTATATAAGTTTTAAATTCTATTACAAACTCTCTGTATCTACGACATTTAAATAGAATATCTAAATCTAATTTAAACTATCTATTAGTTGGATAGAAATCTAAAATGAAATTAATTAGATAAGTTCTAATTAAGGAGTTTGTTACGGTTTTAAAGAAAAGATAAGTTCTATCTTTAAACCACAATTTGTTCGTAGATGAATCAAGTATAAGAATAAACCTTCTTATATGTTTATAAAAAAGAAGTTCTACATAAGTTGAGAACATATGTGTGTTCGTAATACTTGATATGCGTGTGTTGCGATAACTTTGTGTGTTCATACTGTAATACCCGTATTTTTGGAAATTATAAAATATATATATATATATATATGGGCAAGTTCACTCGAAATTGGTAAACATGATGTGTTTTAGGTGTTATTTATATTATATATATATGGATGTGGGTAATAGGTGTAAAAAGGAAAGAAGTGCAAGGACCATAGATGTAAATATGTATATATATATATATATGTTGACTCCATTTGGAGTCAAAGAAGAAGAGAAAATTCTGGAGAAAAAGAAAGAGAGAGACAGAGAGAAGCTTCTAGGGGATTGAAGAAGATAGAAGAGAAGAAGATGAGATCAAAGCAAAAATTGCTAGTTCTTGGGTTTGATTCAAGGTTTGAAGTGTTTAGACTTCAATTTCTTCACGTTTAAGCTTGAATTTGAGCAAGGATGTGGCAATCAAGTTGGGTTTTTGCAAAACCAAGTAAGTTATACTCCTAACTTGTATTTGATTTGAGTTACACAAGTTGTATTTGGTGATTCTTGGTTAAATATGTGATTGTTGTTAGTGAATGGGTCAAAATTTGGGGTAATGGTTGTAGTAAGGATCTTGATGAAGAATGATGTTTAAAGTGATGATATTTTATGTTATGAAGTTGTTTTAGTATAATAATAAGTCCTTGGTATAATTTAAAATAAGGTTGGGTGTTGATAAGTTATGGAAATTGGAAGCTGCAGCAGCAGAAAAAGGAAGAAAAAGACCTGTGCAGGTCCGTCGCGGCGCGACGCTGCTGGGTCGTGGGAATTTGATTTCCAGAGAATTTCTCGCGGTGCGAGATCCCTTCTTCGCGGCGCGAGGCCCCATGAAACTTCCAAAATTCATGTTTTTGACCCCATTTGACTATGTTCATGTTTGGGGATTGATTCTAAGGTTTTATAAATGATAAATGGAGTCTTTTTAGACCCGAAAATGTGTCTAAGACTAGAATGGAGTCTAGAAACCTTGTTTTTGGTTAACTATGTAAGTTAACCTTGTGTTTTGGTGATCATAGGTTGATGATCAAGTGTTTGAGCTTTGGTTTGGATGGGGTTGTGATCCTCATCACACCCTCAGGTGAGTACACCCTGCGGATACCCAAAATTGTTAAAGTTTTCAAGTCATCTAGGTGTTTTGGTTGTTTGGCAATTTTTGATGATTCTTGCTAAATTAAAGGATGTGGATTATGAAACGGTTTTATAATATGAATTACATGATGAGAAAAGGTTTTGAAGCTTTTGAACCTCTGAATGTGGAAACTATGCATTTGTTTATAAATGCGAGTTGTATGATTTGCAAATGTTATGAGGCTTTTGGAACTTAAAGAATATGGAAACCATGCATTGTTTTATAATATGGTTTATACGAATTGCAAATGCGTTATGAAACTCTTGGGTTTCAAAGAATGTGGAAATTGTGAATTCAATTTAAGATGTGTTTTAAATGGTGGTTTTCAAAATGAGACCATTGCTCCATGTTGGAGATGGTCTATGTTTGAATTGTGATTTAATTAATAGTTTTGAAACATGGTACTCCATGATGGAGTGGACTTTGGTTTTGAAATAACAAACATGGTTTTGAGAAATAAAAGATATGTTTTCACTAATGACGTTTTGGGCATTGAGATGCCAATCATGGTTTTGATTGTTGAGCATGAATGCTCAAGTGATATGTTTGGGACAGTTAGGTTTTTGTGATAAGCTTGAATGTTTGGATTACTTGGCCTTTATGGCATGAGATATGTGACCTTGTTGGCATGTGATTTTATGACCCTTCGGGGTAAGTGATTATGTGACCCTTCGGGGAATGTGCCTATGTGACCCTTCGGGGTATGTGCTTATGTGACCCTTCGGGGTATATGTGCTTCGGTCCGGACCACTGTGTGATATGAACTATGTACCATAGGGTTCCTAGTCATTGAAACATACACAGAGGTTCATGTGGCTTCGGCAATTGAGGAACCGCGAGGTACGGGTGGCTGAGGGATCGGTGCAGAGAGTGGAGGGGTATGTCAGTAGCCATCATGACTGTGTGGGTTCACTGGGCTGACGAGCCGTCGAACCCATGGCAACACGAGTGGATTTGGTGAACAGGGCATGCACTCCAGATAACCGTTGTATGGTGGACTGCTTTGTGCATCCCCCACCTTGACGGGGTGATGTGGTTATCCCCCATGTGGGCACGTGTTGACTGTGGCTAGCTACCACATGGATACATTGTGGCCCAATGGACAGACCCACATCCTTATGTGCTTATGTGTATACTTTTAAAGTATATTTATTGCCAAACATGTGTTTTCATAAAGAGATAAAGGATGACTTGGTTTTGGTAAAACAAATGCTTTTGGTTGTACTCACTAGCTATGTTTATAGCTAACATTGTGTATAAAAATGTTTTGTATCTGCAGGTTGTATAGAGGCCTTGGTGAGGCGGGTAGATGCCTTGGGCATAGCTTTGCTTTGATTGCAATTTCTGGTAATCCTGGATTTCCTACTCTATGTTTATGGTCGTGAGATTGACTGTGGTAACACCCAAGGTTTTGGATTATAATTATTGAAATTGTTTATTGTTGAAATATTTACAGAAAATGAAAATGCTTCTTCGATTGTGTGAAAAATGTGTTTCAAATTGAGGTTTGAAAAAGTTTAAATTTGGACTAAAAATCAGGGTGTTACACATACGTTGAAGATCAAGATCCGCTGTCAAGAGGCCAAGATGTCTGCTAACAAGCAATCAAATCATATTCCAACAATGGCAGCAAAAGGGTGTCCTATATTGGATTGCACTGATTATCCTATGTGGAAGTTCAGAGCCATGCTGTTTCTAAAGTCTGTTGATCATAGGATGAGTACCGTGATTCAAGATGGCCCAATCGTTCCCATGATCCACATTACCGCCACTGACAAAACTGTCCCCTCTAGAGAAACTCCCAAGCCTGAAGCATCTTGGACTGAGGAAGATCGCAAACAGTTCAATCTTGATGACAAGGCACAGAGCATCATAGCAAATGCTTTGACAAATTCTCTCTTGCATATTGTGGCTGGGTGCCAAACCGCAAAAGAGATGTAGGATACTCTCAGTGTCACTTATGAAGGCACTGACCTGGTCAAGCAACATAAGAAGACAAATCTGAGTCGTTCTTATGAGACCTTCTTTGCTAAGAAGGATGAAACCCTGGCTAATTTGTTTACCAGGTTTAAATGCTTGATCAACGATCTGATCTTGGTAGGTGTCAAGAAAGATGAAACTGAGTTGGTGCTCAAGTTCTTGGATGTGTTACCAGAACAATTCAATGAGATTACCATTGCTTTTCATGTTGGAGGAACCTTAGGAAAATATGATCTCAGATCTATCTATGGTTTCCTTCTAAATCATCAACAGATCATGTAACAGAAGAAGGTGGCCTAACAACAATTGAAAGAATCTGTCAATAGTGTTGGATCTGCATTGGTTGCAGAAAAGAAGAATAAAGGATCTAGAAAGTCTCAAGCTGAGACTGAATCTGAGTCTGAGTCTGAGGAGGTAAGTCCTAACTCAGACTCAGATGATGAAGAGATGGATGCTCTTACTGAACAAATGTGTATGCTGGCAAGACATTTTAGAAAGTTCAGAAGAGTAAGGGGTAAATCTGACAAGAGCAAAAGTGGTAGGTCTGCTTTTGATCCTAAGAAAGCTAAGTGCTATAACTGTTAGAAAATAGGACACATAGCTGCTGAGTGCAAAGCTAAGAAAGGGGAGTCATCTTCAGTAGCTGACAAGAATGCCTACAGAGCTGATAAATACAAAAAGAAATATCAGAAGCTCAAAGGCAAGCCAGATGAAAACACAAAAGGTCTCCTTGTTGAAACCTGGGACACTGAATCATCTACCTCAGATGATGATGAGCCAAATAGGTGTTTGATGGCCGTTGAGGATGAAGAGGAACAAATTGACTATGAGTGAGAAGAAAGCTCCTTTGACGAGGATCTAGCTGAAGCTGCTAAGCTGAGTAAGCTGACCAACTGGGATCCTGCCTCAATGTACAAGGTAAATAACTTTAGCTCTTACACTGATTAGCAGAAATGCTTAATGTTCAACTATTTGTTGAATGACTTCAAAACCTCTCTTACTGTTCAATCTAATTTGAAAACTGAAATTTCAAAATTAAAAGATGAACTTAAACACTCTGAAACTCTCATAAATGCTGGTAAAAAGACTCAAAGTGATTATGCGTGTCAGCTTCATATCAACAAACTTCTAAGTGAAGAGTTACAAGAATCGAAGGATCAAGCTGACAATCTAAGAAAGATCTGTGAATCTTGGTGTAAGTCATCAAGAGAAACAGAGAGATGTATCAACCAGCAGATACCAAATCAGGTAAAACAAGTGCTAGGGGGAGATTACAGTGCCGCGGCTGACGAAATTGACAAAGATCGAGTTAGTCTAGAAGATAAAAATGTGAAATCCGATGATATTCTACCAAATTTTTTTTTTGAGAAACAAGGATGGTAAGCAGGTCAAAACCAATAAGTTTGTGAGACGAACCCAAAGCCCCCAGGTTATTAATGAAAGCCATCAAGCTGAGTGCTTTAAATCCAAAAGGAACTGTAAGTCAGTTCTCAAAAGATTGGATTACAATCATGTTAGAACAACTGTCTTTGATAGGATAACTCACACCAACTCAAAAAGATATAACTCTTAAGTCAATTTTGAGAGGACTTCTAAAAACAGGAAGATGTCTGTAAGTCAAACTTCACCAAATAAGGATAACCATAAATTTGATAAAGGTAAGTCCAAATTCAGAGAAAATCAAATAGACAAACTATCTAAGAAGATTGAAAAGTTATCCACATCTCATGACCCTAAAACTGAATCCAAATATAATGTTGGAAAACTTAAAGAAATCACCCAAACACCTATTTTCAGAAGAAAATGCAATAAGTGTGGTGATAGAGGTCATGAAGCCAAGGATTGTGTAAGTTCAAATCTGAGGCCTGAGAAAATAGAGGATGATCAGTTTAAGAATGTAACATACTCAAATATGGCCTATTCGCGTGCTCCAATTGGTATGTCGATTTAATTAAATGAATTAAATATAAATATATTTGTAAGAATTAATGGAAATTAGTTATTGGCCAGATAAATGTGAATTTAAATATAGTAATAAAAGTAGAAAAGAATTATGAAATAATAACTGGTTTCAAACGAGGTTTCCAAAAATATCCTCGTTAGTTGAAACGGTTACTCGGGTGTCGTGTTGTATGTTGAAAAGGGGAACAAAATACCCCTTGTGGATAACTCAAAAACCCTTAGTCGGTTTTAAGTTACCAACTCATATGTACACACACACTCACACCATTAGAAACACACACACACACACCTCACGTATTTCCCTCTCTTGTGTTCTTGAAGGAGAATCAAAGCAAAAATCAAACAAGGAGCTAGATTGAAGCTGAAATCTTGTCTCTAATATGTCCATAATCCTCTCATCATCATCATCTTGCTACTAGTAAGCTTCCTCTTTCCTTGTTCTTGATTTTAGGTTTTAGGTTAAAATTGGGAAAAACGAAATTAGCTATTAAAGCTTGAATTTATGAGTTGCAATCTGTTTTAGAATCATCTACAAGTAGTTTAGGATTGATTTTATGAATTAAAGATACCTTCTTGATTGAATTCTTGAAATTGACCAAATGGGTCAAATATGGTGAATTCATGGATTGATCATGAATAGGATGTTAGAGTTGCTTATTTAGATGTTTATAGACTCCCTTTGATGCCCCAAAGGAAGTTGGAATGGCTGAAATTTGGGCAGAAAGCACCCTTCTCGTGGCCTGGATGAACGTCGCGGCGCGACCTTAAAGGGTTTCGCGGCGCGACCATAGCAGCAGTAAACAGAAACTTGTTTTTCAATGTACATGGTATAAGGACTATAGTTATATCACTTTTGATCAATTTTGGGGTATTTGGATTAGTTTAACCATTTTTACTAGTTTAGACACATTTAGGAAATTAAACACTATAATTAATATATGTATGTGATATGTGGTATTCTAAGTGGACTTATATGTGTACAATAGGTAATTAAACATCCAAGGAAGACCAAATCCATAATTGAGTGGTTTTGAGCACCAAGGTGAGTACTGACTCTTATGACTTGAATTTAGGAAGGTTTGAATGCAAGAACAGTTATATGATTATGACATGCCACAACTTGTATTATGAAAGCCATATGTATGCTAGTATGATAAAGAATCCATGATATGCCTTGTTAATTGATGTGCAAGACATGTATTCAAGTACATGTGCACACTTGATGAATAATATGTTATATGAATAAAGAATGCATGCACTTGTCCCTGCAAAGGGTGATTGATGAAACTATCTGTATGTCCGGACTTGTATGTAATTAAGGTCGGCTTCGGCTGGGTCCTGGGCCTACGGGCATAATGTTCTGGACTAACGGTACTCGAGTACCGTTCCTTTCAGCAATTGAGGTGAATGCCTTAAATGGCTAAGCCTAATGAGCTTTGGCTCCTTAACAAGCATGGTGATTCACTTAGGTGATGAAACCCGCACGGATGGTGGTGTATGATTCCCCCGGTGGTAGTGGTTTGAGCTGGTTTTGCAACCCGGCAATATAATACACTCGCTGTACATGTCAACACTCCGCTATATGTTAGAATAACATTGATTGCTTATTCTGCTATATGACTTGTTATATTGCTAAAGACTTGCCTAATTGTTATGCATGATTGTTAGTATTCACTAGCTATATTTATATAGTTAATGTTGTTGATGTTTAACCTTTTACAGATAAGGAATAGGCGGCTTGGTGAGTTGGGGACACTCATGGCTGTTATACAAGCCTTTCTTAAGGAACACTGCTTTTCGTATAATAGTATTATGGTCTGTTTAGATTATGTAACACCGGTAGGCATGTTTGGCAATTTTTGGTATTGTATATTTGTATATACGCCAAACATGTGTTTTTAAACTGTAATAACTACTTGGGTTGTTTGTTTGTTATTTAAAATTCCGCTGCTTAGTTTTTGAAATTCAGTGAAGTTAACAAACAGATAAAAGTTCAAATTACAAACGTACCCATGCAGTTTGAAAACTCGAATGTATACTGATTTTTAATATAGCAAAGGCGGTGTTACAAGTTAGGTATCAGAGCCTAAGTTTTAGGGAATTGGGTACTTGAAAGAGTATTCAATCTCAAACTCGGGCCCGACCATTATGATGTGTTCCTTATTGGGTAAAGGGGATTGAGTATGAGAGTATTATGATAAGTACTTGTTAATAGCTAAGTTATATGTTAATATGAAAGTATAAGTGCTATAATGAATGATTCTTCTTTCATTTAGCAAAAGTTGAAATATGTCTGCACCGCATGATGCTACTGAGCAGGCTTTAAAAGAAATGGTGGACGAAGCCTCCCATATTCCACCACAGGCTGGAGATGCGCAGTCTCAGCACCACACTGAAGGTGCTCCAGCCGATAATGTACAGTAGGAATACATACGACGCCTCGAGGAGGAGCTCCGTGTTGCAAAGGAGCTATTGTTTAACTCGGCTTTGGGTAAACCAACTCGGCAACTGTGTTCTTTTAAGAAATTCCTGACATGTAAACCACCTACTTCCGAGGGGAGTGATGACCCCGTGGTTACCATGAGGTGGCTTCGCGAGACGGAGCAGGCTTTTGAATCATGTGAATGTGAAGCTGAATACCGTGTCAGGTATGCAGTTAGGATGCTTAAGGGCTGTGCCATATTCTGGTGGGACACGGTCAGGGCCTCAGTCAGAAAGGAGGTACTAGAAGCTCTGTCTTGGGAGCAGTTTTCGGAGAAGGTGCAGAAGAAGTACTGCACTAAATATGATATGGAACGACTGGAACCCGAGTTCAATAATCTCCGAAAAGGAGATAAATCCATGGAGCAACATATTAGTGCCTTTTCTGATAAAATGAGGTTTGTACCTCATTTACTAACCGATGAGAATCTGAAGATTCGGAAGTTTGTTGCTACTCTACCACTTGAATTTCGGGCACATGTCCGAGCAACAGCTGATTTAGATCGAGCTTTTGAGGTAGCTCAACAGATGGATGGTGACCGTATCTAGTGCAGGGGTGAATCTGTAGGGGAAAGCAACAAGAGGAAATTTCAATCCTCTTCTAACCCGAGTTTTTTAAAAGGACAATCTTCTGCAGGTACCAAACGAGGCGACTCTAAGAGGCCTAGATCTGATAGTCAATGGTGCTATCAATGCCGCACCTACCACTATGGCGATTGTTCTAAGGCAACCAGAAGGTGTGCCAGGTGTGGAACCAAGGGGCATTCAGTGGAGGAATGCAGGTACAAGGATGACGTCTGCTTCAGATGTCATCAGTCAGGGCATAAAATAGCCCAATGCCCTAAAAGTCCAAATACCCGAGCAGGTGGATCATCATCAGAGCCAAAGAAAGACGGTGCCCCACGTGCAAAAGGGCGTGCGTTCCAGATGACGGCCGAAGAGGCCAAAGCTGCAGGTGATGTAATCACGGGTACTTTTATTATTGAATCTACCCCAGCATGCATATTGTTTGATACTGGAGCTACTTACTCTTTTATTTCCATATCTTGTCGTAAGAAGCTGCAACTACCTGTTACTGCATTAATTGATCCAATTAAAGTAGAAGTAGCTGACAGTAAAGTAGTTCACGTTACCGAGAAAGTCCCGGTAGCACTTGTTTATATCGACGGGCATAGCTTTTCAATTTCATTTCTTATTATGCCTATCGCGGGATTTGATGCTATGATCAGGATGGATTGGCTCAGCAGTCGAGATGCTGAGATTATATGTTCTAAGAAGATTATCAGATTTCCTTTAAATGACGGGTCTTATGCTATCGCGAGGGGAGAAGGACGGGAGTCTGATATTCCTATCATTTCAGTGATTCAAGCTCAGAAATCTGTTACAAAAGGTTGTGTCTCCTACTTTGCTTATGTTATTAATACCCAAATGGAGAAACAACCAGTAGAAAATATCAGGGTAGTGTCAGAATATCCTGAAGTCTTTCCAGATGAATTACCCGGACTGCCTCCAGTCAAGGATGTGGATTATAAGATTGATCTTGTTCCCGGAGCTACTCCAGTGGCTAAAGCTCCGTATCGTCTCGCTCCTTCTGAAGTCCGTGAGATGATGAATCAAATTCAAGAATTGCTTGACAAGGGCTTCATTTGCCCGAGCTCTTCTCCTTGGGGAGCTCCAGTTCTTTTTGTCAAGAAGAAAGATGGGACTATGCGAATGTGCATAGATTATAGGGAGCTTAACAAGCGAACTATAAAGAACAAATACCCACTTCCGCGCATAGATGACTTATTTGATCAATTGCAGGGAGCAACATGCTTTTCTAAGATTGATCTCCGATCAGGGTACCATCAGGTACGGGTTCAAGCTGAAGATATTCCGAAGACGGCCTTTCGTACACGCTACGACCACTATGAATTCTTGGTAATGCCATTCGGCTCTACCAATGCACCAACTATCTTTATGGATCTTATGAATCGAATTTGTCGTCCATTTCTGGACAAGTTCGTGATAGTATTTATTGATCATATCTTGATCTATTCAAAGACCGAAGCTGAACATGAATCACATCTTCGTCAAGTTCTCAAAACTCTTAAGCGAGAACAACTCTATGCCAAGCTTTCTAAATGTGAGTTTTGGCTTCGGGAGGTGCATTTTCTTGGCCATACGCAGGGAAGGTGTGAAAGTAGACCCTACTAAAGTAGAGGCAGTGATGAATTGGGAGGTTCCTAAGACTCCTACTGAGATCAAGAGTTTCCTTTGTCTTGCTGGCTATTATCGGCGATTTATTCGTGATTTTTCTAAACTCTCTGGTCCTCTTACTAGATTGACACGGAAGGATGTTGCTTATGTGTGGTCTGATGCACAGGAGCAATCCTTTCAAACTTTAAAGCGGCTACTCTGTGAAGCTCCGATTCTTACTTTGCCAAACGGGTCGGAGGATTTCATAGTATATTGTAATGCTGCTTATTCTAGTTTGGGATGTGTTCTAATGCAACGCTATAAGGTGATTGCCTATGCTTCAAGGCAATTAAAACCACATGAAAAGAACTACCCAACACACGATCTTGAACTCGCAGCAGTTGTATTTGCATTGAAGCTGTGGAGGCATTACTTGTATGGCACAAAATGTGTTATATGCACGGATCATAAAAGCTTGCAATATGTCTTTTCTCAAAAAGAACTCAATATGAGGCAACGACGCTGGATTGAGCTAATCAAAGACTATGATTGTGAGATCCGTTATCATCCAGGCAAAGCTAATGTAGTAGCTGATGCCTTGAGCAAAAAAGGGATTTCAACTGAAGCCAAATTCATGAAGCTTACTGTGGTTCCTGATATTATTTCCAAATTGAGGGAAGCACAGCAACTATCTCTACAAGAGGAGAATTTGAAGGCGGAGACTATGAGAAAGTTGAAAGATCAGCTTGTTGATGACAGCCAGGGTTTGAAGACTTTTCAATCCCGAATCTGGGTACCATTCATTGGAGACAACCGTGATTTGATATTACAGGAAGCACATAATTCCAGGTTGTCTATTCACATAGGTATAACCAAGATGTATTATGATCTCAAAAAGCTGTATTGGTGGCCTACACTTAAAAGAGACATTGCTTCATTCGTGGAGAAGTGTCAAATATGTGCACAAGTCAAAACCGAGCACCAAAGGCCTTATGGTAATCTGCAACAACTTGATATTCTAGAGTGGAAATGGGATCATATAACCATGGATTTTGTTACAAAGTTACCAAAGACACTGAAGGGGCACAACATGATTTGGGTCATCGTTGACCGATTGACCAAAAGTGATCATTTTCTTGCTACCAACGAATCTGCATCATTAACACGCCTAGCTCAACTCTATATTAACGAGGTTATCACACGTCACGGTTTACCTTGTTCTATTGTTTCTGACCGTGACTCTCGTTTCGTGTCTAACTTCTGGAAAAGCTTGCAATATGAGCTTGGCATACGGGTTCATCTGAGTACTGCTTATCATCCACAAACTGATGGTCAGTCTGAAAGAACAATTCAGACTCTTGAAGACATGCTGAGGGCATGTGTACTTGAATATGGTGGTTCTTGGGATTCTCATCTCCCTTTGATGGAGTTTGCTTATAATAACTCTTATCATTCTAGTATCGGGATGCCACCATATGAGATGTTATACGGGAGGCGTTGTCGTACTCCCACTTGTTGGCTTGAACCGGATGAGAAGCAGTATGCCGGACCCGAAATTGTGCAGATCACTTCTAATAAAGTCAAAATAGCTCTGGAGAAATTAAAAGCAGCTCGTGATCGTCAAAAGATATATGCAGACCCAAAGCGCCGACTAGTGGAATTCTGTGAAGGCGATAGGGTATTCTTGAAGGTATCTCCTTGGAAGGGGGTAATTCAGTTTGGACGCAAGGGCAAGCTGAGTCCACGTTATATTGGTCCATTCAGGATTATCCGAAAAGTCAACGAGCAAACTGTATCTCTTGAATTACCTCATGAGTTATCTGGTATTCACAACACTTTCAATGTATGTTATCTAAGAAAGTGTAAAGTTGAAGAAAATCAAGTTCTACCTCTGCAAGAGTTGAAGGTTGATTTAGCTAAACGCCTTGTAGAGGAGCCGGTTGAAATTCTTAACGCGAAGACAAAGAAGCTACGTAAGAAGATGATCAGACTGGTTCTTGTCAAGTGGAAGCACAACCTAGGTCCCAACCTAACATGGGAAATAGAGGATGACATGAAGACACAATACCTCACTTATTCCCAGTTGAACAGATTCCGAGGATGGAATCTTCTTAAGGGGGGTAGAGTTGTAACATCCTCAAATATGGCCTATTCGCGTGCTCTAATTGGTATGTCGATTTAATTAAATGAATTAAGTATAAATATATTTGTAAGAATTAATGGAAATTAGTTATTGGATAGATAAATGTAAATTTAAATATAGTAATAAAAGTAGAAAAGAATTATGAAATAATAACTGGTTTCAAACGAGGTTTCCAAAAATATCCTCGTTAGTTGAAACGGTTACTCGGGTGTTGTGTTGTATGTTGAAAAGGGGAACAAAATACCCCTTGTGGATAACTCAAAAACCCTTAGTCGGTTTTAAGTTACCAACTCATATGTACACACACACTCACACCATTAGAAACACACACACACACACCTCACGTATTTCCCTCTCTTGTGTTCTTGAAGGAGAATCAAAGCAAAAATCAAACAAGGAGCTGGATTGAAGCTGAAATCTTGTCTCTAATATGTCCATAATCCTCTCATCATCATCATCTTGCTACTAGTAAGCTTCCTCTTTCCTTGTTCTTGATTTTAGGTTTTAGGTTAAAATTGGGAAAACGAAATTAGCTATTAAAGCTTGAATTTATGAGTTGCAATCTGTTTTAGAATCACCTACAAGTAGTTTAGGATTGATTTTATGAATTAAAGATACCTTCCTGATTGAATTCTTGAAATTGACCAAATGGGTCAAATATGGTGAATTCATGGATTGATCATGAATAGGATGTTAGAGTTGCTTATTTAGATGTTTATAGACTCCCTTTGATGCCCAAAGCTTGTACATAACCTGGACTTAAATAAGAACATGTAAAACTTTAGTTGGAATGGCTGAAATCTGGGTAGAAAGCACCCTTCTCGTGGCCTGGATGAACGTCACGGCGCGACCCTAAAGGGTTTCGCGGCGCGACCATAGCAGCAGTAAACAAAAACTTGTTTTTCAATGTACATGGTATAAGGACTATAGTTATATCACTTTTGATCAATTTTGGGGTATTTGGGTTAGTTTAACCATTTTTACTAGTTTAGACACATTTAGGAAATTAAACACTAGAATTAATATATGTATGTGATATGTGGTATTCTAAGTGGACTTATATGTGTACAATAGGTAATTAAACATCCAAGGAAGACCAAATCCATGATTGAGTGGTTTTGAGCACCAAGGTGAGTACTGACTCTTATGACTTGAATTTAGGAAGGTTTGAATGCAAGAACAGTTATATGATTATGACATGCCACAACTTGTATTATGAAAGCCATATGTATGCTAGTATGATAAAGAATCCATGATATGCCTTGTTAATTGATGTGCAAGACATGTATTCAAGTACATGTGCACACTTGATGAATAATATGTTATATGAATAAAGCATGCATGCACTTGTCCCTGCAAAGGGTGATTGATGAAACTATCTATATGTCCGGACTTGTATGTAATTAAGGTCGGCTTCGGCTGGGTCCTGGGCCTACGGGCATAATGTTCTAGACTAACGGTACTTGAGTACCGTTCCTTTCAGCAATTGAGGTGAGTGCCTTAAATGGCTAAGCCTAATGAGCTTTGGCTCCTTAACGAGCATGGTGATTCACTTAGGTGATGAAACCTGCACAGATGGTGGTGTATGATTCCCCCGGTGGTAGTGGTTTGAGCTGGTTTTGCAACCCGGCAATATAATACACTCGCTGGACATGTCAACACTCTGCTATATGTTAGGATAGCATTGATTGCTTATTCTGCTATATGGCTTGTTATATTGCTAAAGACTTGCCTAATTGTTATGCATGATTGTTAGTATTCACTAGCTATATTTATATAGCTAATGTTGTTGATGTTTAACCTTTTACAGATAAGGAATAGGCGTCTTGGTGAGTTGGAGACACTCATGGCTGTTATACAAGCCTTTCTTAAGGAACACTGCTTTTGGTATAATAGTATTATGGTCGGTTCAGATTATGTAACACCGGTAGGCATGTTTGGAAATTTTTGGTATTGTATATTTGTATATACGCCAAACATGTGTTTTTAAACTGTAATAACTACTTGGGTTGTTTTTTTGTTATTTAAAATTCCACTGCTTAGTTTTTGAAATTCAGTTAAGTTAACAAACAGGTAAAATTTCAAATTACAAACGTACCCATGAAGTTTGAAAACTCGAATGTATACTGATTTTTAATATAGCAAAGGCGGTGTTACAAAGAAGGACTTAGAACCTGCTCAAGCTGATCAATTAGCTTTTAAGGGATCAACTAAGTGCTCATCCTCCGAACCCACCAAACAGTGGGTTCCTAAAAGAAACTAATATGTTTAATAAATCATGTGCAGGGCTCTTACAAGTGGTACTTAGACAGTGGATTCTCAAGGCACATGATAGGAAGCAAAGGGATTCTAAGTGAATTCCAAAACATTGAAGGACCCAAGGTGACATTTGGGGATAATTCTCAAGGAAGGACTAAAGGCTATGGAAAGATAAACAACTGGAACAGTCACATTCAAGAAGGTCACATATGTTGAAGGCCTTAAACACAATCTGATAAGTATCAGTCAATTGTGTGATGAGGATTATGAAGTCACCTTTAGAAAACATGCAGGGACCATTTATGATAAGAAGGGAAAGCCAATATTAATGGCAAAAAGAGAACGAAGATGTCTGTAAGTCAAACTTCACCAAATAAGGATAACCATATATCTGATAAAGGTAAGTCCAAAGTCAGAGAAAATCAAATAGACAAACTGTCTAAGAAGATTGAACAGTTATCCACATGTGCATTCCTAAATGGATCACTATAGGAAGAGGTCTATGTGAAACAACCTCCTAGTTTTGTTAATCCTAAACATCCAGATTATGTCTATAAGTTGGACAAGTCTCTTTATGGACTCAAGCAAGCACCAAGAGCCTGGTATGATACACTATCCACCTACCTGCTTTCAAACAATTTTATTAGAGGAAGCATTGATAAGACTCTATTTATAAGAAAAAGCAGAGGACATGTCATTCTGGTTCAAATCTATGTAGATGACATTATCTTTGGTTCATCTAACCAAAGTCTATGTGATTGGTTCTCTAAGATAATGTCTAATCAATACCGAATGAGCATGATGGGTGAGATGACTTACTTTTTGGGACTTCAAATTAGCCAGAAGAACGATGGTATATTTATTAATCAGAGCAAGTATGTCTTTGATCTGATTAAGAAATATGGACTAGACTCAAGCTATCCTGCAAAGTCTCCAATGTTACACAATGTCAAACTGAACAAGGACATTGAAGGGAAGTTTGTATGTCAGACTGCATATAGAGGAATGATAGGTTCATTACTCTATCTAACAACAAGCAGACCTGATATAATTTTTGCTACATGTGTCTGCGCAAGATATCAGGCTGATCCAAAGGAATCACACTTGCAAGCTGTCAAAAGAATACTCAAATATCTGAAGAGAACAACTAATTTAGGTTTATGGTATCCCAAAGGATCAGAATTTGAGTTGATAGGGTACTCAGGCTCAGACTTCGCAGGTTGTGGTCTAGACAGAAAGAGTACTACTAGAGGATGTCAACTGTTGGGTGGTAAGTTAGTCAGTTGGACAAGCAAGAAACAAAACTCAGTGGCAATCTCCACAGCTGAAGCTGAGTATGTTGCAGCAGGGAGCTGTTGTGCTCAAATATTGTAGATGCAACATCAGCTCAGGGACTTTGACTTGCATTATTCAAAGACTCCCATATTCTGTGATAATCAAAGTACAATTGCCATTACACAATCCAATTTTCCACTCAAGAACAAAACACATTGAGATAAGACATCAAGGTAGAGTTAGTCTTCATTGAAATTGAAGATCAGCTTGCAGATATCTTCACTAAACCAATTGAAGGCACAAGATTCACGACTCTACTTGGCAAGCTTGGTATGCTCTACCCTTAAATTGGTATGTTCCGTTTTTGTAATACCCGAAATTTTGTAAAAATTATAAAATTATATAAAATGCAAGTTTTAGTAAGAATTAGTAAAATTATGTGTATATTATGCTATTTAAAGGTTAAATGCTATATGTGTACCTACAACCTAGAATTTGTAAATAAATGTCAAGGGAATGAAAGTAAGAGGACTAAACATGTAATTGTGTATATATAGTCATGTTGACTCCAATAATTGGAGTCAATTAGTAGTCCCAAAATCTGGAAAAGAAAGAAGAAGAAATGTGTGAGAGAGAGAGAAGCATCTAGAGAGTTTTCTCAAGGAAGAAGAAGAGAACAAGAGAAATTGGTGGTTGTGCTTGGATTCAAGGCTTGGGGTGCTTGTTCTTTAATTTCTTCATATCTAAACTTGATTTGAGCAAGAAGTCTACTACCCAAGTTGGGGGTTTATACATCAAGTAAGTTCTATGCTTATTTTGTGTTTGATTTGTAGTTTGGGTTGTTGGTTGTTGTGATCTTTGACTTTTATGTTAAAAAATTATGGTAAATGGGTAAAGTTTGGGGTAATAGTTGAAGTTAGGGTTTTGAATGATTTAATGTGTTTAAAGTATTGATGATTGAGTTTGATTGGGAAATTACATGTTAGGTTTGGTGATTTATGGTTGAATTATGTTTATTTGTTAAAAAATGGATTAAGAACTAGAATTTATGGTAAATTTAGTTTTGATAGTTCAAGGTGGTGATAAGTGTTAATGGTTTGATGTTATGAAGTGTTGTGGAGGTTGTGAATGCTGCAAAGAAGTGTAATTTGGGAAAATTTGGGGTTTTTGGCCGATCTGCTATACAGAGCAACCTGCAGGTTACTGTTCACGCTGGCTCGCGGCACGAGGCCGTGGGTTGGCAAAGGTGACTTTTCCAGAGAATTTTTCCCGGCGCAAGCCACTATGTCTCGCAGCGCAAGACCCCCTAAAACCTCCAAAATGATAATTTTGACCACATTTGACCTTGTAATTGATTTGGGATTGTTTCTAATGGTTTTAGGGAGTTCATAGGGAGTCTTAAAGACCCGAAATGAGTGTTTAAGTCTTGTTTTGAGTCAATACTCTTATGGAACTTCATTGTTTGGCTAACTAAATTAAGTTAACTATTAGTCCCATGCTTAGAATAGTTAGATTTGAGGAGACAAACCATAGCATTGTATAGATGATAGGTTAAGTATTAAGATTTATGTAAGTCTGTTGTATACTGACTAGTCAGCTTAGGCTGAGTAGTCAGCGTACAAACAGATATAGAGTTTTCTATGTAAGTACTAGATAACTCAGTGACTTCTAAGCTGAGATAGGTTCCAGAATAAAGATTTGAAGGTTTGAAGATTCAAGAACAGAATCAAGAGCTCAGCTTGACAAAGTCAAGACTGAGTAAGTCAACTCAGCGCCCGAAGTCAGATCAGAGAATTTAAATGGGTTTTAAATCTCGATATTTACTCTCGATATCTATGACATTTAAATTAGGATATCTAAACCTAATTTAAACTCTCTACTAGTTGGATAGAGATCTCAAACGAATTTAATTAGATATGTTCTAATTAAATAGTTTGTTACGGTTTTAAAGAAAAGATAAGTTCTATCATTAAATCACGATTTGTTCGTACATAAATCAAGTATAAGTATATCCTCTGCATATGTTTATACGTACGTGATACACAGAGCAAAAACTGCATAAGTTGTAGAACTGCATAAGGTGCAAAACTGTGTGTGTTGCGATTACTTTGTGTGTTCAAAGTTCGAGAGTTTCAGTTTCCTGTTAATCAGTTTTAACATGAAATCCGATCATCAATTAGTTTGTGATCCAAGAGTGTAACACCGTAAATCTCAAGCCATTTTTTTTAAAACCGCTGCGGAAGCATTTTCTAATTTAATTAAGGTAAACATTCACAAAGTACAAAGTACTCTTTTACAAAATACAACATCAACTGGTGTCACAAAAGATTTTTAAAACATGGCTCGTCACTTCTCAAAACACAATATCAGAGCGCTGGTCAAATTTCCCTTTCCACAAACAAAACTAAACAGCAAAGCACACAATCCTACAAAAAGCAATCAACCGTGGGGGATTAGCACAAAGCTAAGTGAATGGAAGCAGCAAAAAAACTAACAACAATCACTGTTCACAATTGAACTTCTGAACATCAATTACCAATCAACCCGTCAATTCAACAATCTCTCCAATCCCGAGGACCGGCGGTTCTACCGAACCTATAACCAATGCCGGCCAAAGCAAAGGTTTACCCATAGCTCTCTACCGATCGGCACAGTGAAATTCCCCTCTGATACAACGCATGTATCAGGAGGACTACCACTGCTCAACCAACCGCAGACGAGCCCAACTCTTGCAACAGCAGCCGACCCCAACCAGCCCTTTCACAGAAGCTGATCTCTACCAACTCGTTACAACAGCAGTTGGTTGTCAAACAATCCAAATACACTTCCAAACACGATCGCAAACAAAACTCTATCACATATAACACGTATACAAACATAAAACTCTTGATCAATAATCACCAGACTAGCAGTCTATCATGGCATAACAGACTAAACAATCTATCTTTGAATGTCAAACTCATTAGTGAATAATCTCATATCCAAAACAACAATCCATCTTTGCATATCAAATACTCCTCAAATCAAGCAATTCATAACGTTACCACCAATACCACCCGTGAGTAAACTTCCACTCACCTCAGTCCTCGAATCACGCTTGCTCAGTTGTCTAATATCACCGAGTCTGTGGATTGCCTGAAAACACAGCAACAACCGAATCAGTCTCGAATATATAAATATATCTTTGCACATATACTTATATCTTATATTCATGTAAACAACTCAATTTAACCATACAATCAATAATCCAACTTATCCCAAATAAAACATAAATAAAACAAGTAATTTTCCTGAAACAGGCCTGGTCGCGCCGCGACCAACACATGCGTCGCGCCGCGACACCATCGGATTTCGAATCCGGAATTCATCCATCGGATTTAAGTGTCGGTTTTGCAAATTTCTCGGATTTCAGGGTCGGATTTCACAATTGTCGGATTTCCCAAGGTCGGATTTCACACAATCGGATTTCCCAAGGTCGGATTTCACACAATCGGATTTCAACTCCCGGATTTGAGAATCCGCCAACGTCGCGTCGCGACCTTCAAACGTCGCGCCGCGATCTTCAAGTCTACACTTTATCTTCTTGCTTAAATCTCGAATCCAGCTGACATAACTTTCAAAAATCCATTTTAAACATCTAAATCTTAACTAAAAACACTTCTAACACATATACAACTTCATATAATCATGCTATGAGTCATTATATATCCTTTATAACATTTAAAACAACAAAACTATAAAAACCCATTTCAACAATTTCTTCATGAAGCATCAATGGTGTTTTCCCACTAAATACATGAAATCAACTAGAAAACGTAACCAGATAATCATGATTCATATCAGAAACATTAACTAACCTTTAGTTTAATTAAACAACCACTCTATCTTCACTTTAGAAATTCAAGTTCTTCTTTTCTTTCTTGTTCTTCTTTCTTCCAGGAAAACACACACACACACACTTTCATTTCTTTTCAAATGATAAGAAATTGTCATCAGATAAACATAAACTCACACCCACGTGTACTTCGATAAAATCCTCACAAACATGAGGTGTCCTTACTTTATACATACATACACATACATTAATTTACATACATACATAACCTCATACATACATAACTTAAACTTTCTTTTCTTTCTTTTGTTGCTAGTAACAAACATATTAACATTTACATATTTATATTTTCAATTTGTTAATCTAATATAATTAACTCCAAATAACCACTTAACCAATCAAATGAAATTTAACACAAATACATACCCACCGCTAACCCGCTAATCAACTAGCCCGGGTTCGCGGATGTTACAAAGAGTGTTTAGAGAAAGTTGAGTTTGTAATCAGTGCCAGATCAAATCATTCTGTTGATTTGATTAAAGAGTGAAATTGTAATACATTGATTGATTATTGAATATACATTCATTTGAATTGTTTGATGTTTTTTAAAGTGTATTCAACCCCCCCTTCTACACTGTATCGGTTGCTTGTTTACCCTCATTGGGACCAACAACTGGTATCAGAGCAAGTTTCTTCATAAGTTGAAGATCAAGATGTATACTAACAAGCAATCAAATCATATTCCAACAATGGCAGCAAAAAGATGTCCTATATTTGATGGCACTGACTATCATATGTGGAAGTTTAGAGCCATGCTGTTTCTTAAATCTGTGGATCACAGGATGAGTACCGTGATTCAAGATGGCCCGATCATTCCCATGATCTATATCACTGCCACTGACAAAACTGTTCCATCTGGAGAAACTCCCAAGCCTGAAGCATCTTGGACTGATGAAGATCGCAAACTGTTCAATCTTGATGACAAGGCACAGAGCATTATAGCAAATGCTTTGGCAAATCCTCTATTGCATACTAAGGCTGGGTGCCAAATAACAAAAGAGATGTAGGATACTCTTAGTGTCACTTATGAAGGCACTGACCTAGTCAAGCAACATAAGAAGACTAATCTGAGTCGTACTTATGAGACTTTCTTTGCTAAAAAGGATGAAACCCTGGCTGATCTGTTTACCAGGTTTCAATGCTTGATCAATGATCTGATTTTGGTAGGTGTCAAGAAAGATGAAACTGAGTTGGTGCTGAAGTTCTTGGATGTGTTACCGGAACAAATTAATGAAATCACCATTGCTCTTCATGCTGGAGGAACCCTAGGTAAATATGATCTCAGATATATCTATGATTTTCTTCTAAATCATCAACAAATCATGAAACAGAAGAAAGTGGCCCAGCAGCAATTGAAAGAATTTGTTAATAGTGCTGGATCTGCATTGGTTGTAGAGAAAAAAAGAAAGGATCAAGAAAGTCTCAAGCTGAGACTGAGTCCGAGTCTCAGTCTGAGGAGATAAGTTCCAACTCAGATTCAGATGATGAAGGAATGAATGCTCTTACTGAACAAGTATCTATGCTGGCAAGAAATTTTTAGAAAGTTCAGAAAAGAAAGGAGTCAATCTAACAAAAGTAAACACATAGCTGCTGAGTCCAGAACTAAGAAAGGGGAGTCAGCTTCAGTAGCTGACAAGAATGCCTACAGAGCTGAAAAATACAAAGAGAAATATCAGAAGCTCAAAGGCAAGCCAGTTGATAACACCAAAGTTCTCTATGCTGAGACTTGGGACACCGAATCATCTACATCAGATGATGATGAGCCAAATAGGTGTTTAATGGCCATTGCGGATGAAGGGGAACAAGTTGACTATGAGTTAGAAGAAAGTTCTTTTGACAAGGATCTAGCTAAAGCTGCTAAGCTGAGTAAACTGACCAACTGGGATCCTGCCTCAATGTATATGGTAAATAATTTCTATTCTTACACTGATGAACATAAATGCTTAATGTTCAACTACTTGTTAAGTGACTTCAAAACCTCTCTCACTGTTCAATCTGATTTGAAAACTGAAATATCAAAATTAAAAGATGAACTTAAACACTCTGAAACTCTCATAAATGATGGTAAAAAGACTCAAAGTGATTATGAGTGTCAGCTTTATATTAACAAACTTCTAAGTGAAGAGTTACAAGAATCAAAGGATCAAGCTGAGAATCTAAGAAAGAACTGTGAATCTTGCTGTAAGTCATCAAAAGAAGCAGAGAAATGTATCAACCAGCAGATACCAAAACAAGTACAAGTTGTACTAGGGGGTGACTATCAAACAGCAGCTTGTGTAGCTGATGATAAGATAGCAAGTACTGACTCAAAGGATGATAAATTTAATGAAATTTTGCCTAAAACGTTCTTAGAAGAAAAAGATGGTAAGCAGGTCAAAACCAATAAGTTTGTGAGACTAACTCAAGGCCCCCAAATTATAAATACCAACCATCAAGCTGAGTGCTCTCAGTCTAATAAAAACTGTAAGTCAGTTTTCAAAAGACTAAATCAACATCCTGTTTAAAGGACAACTGCCTTTGACAGAATAACTCCTAATAAGTCAAAAAGAAATAACTCTCTGGTCAGTTCTGAAAGAAACTAATATGTTTAGTTTATCATGTGCAGGGCTCTTACAAATGGTACTTAGACAGTGGATGCTCAAGGCACATGACAGGAAGAAAAGGGATTCTAAGTGAATTCCAAAACAGTGAAGGACCCAAGGTGACATTTGGGGATAATTCTCAAGGAAGAACTAAAGGCTATGGAAAGATGGCAGCTGGAACAGTTACTTTCATGAAGGTCGCATATGTTGAAGGCCTTAAACACAATCTGATAAGTATCAGTCAATTGTGTGATGAGGATTATGAAGTCACCTTTAGAAAACATGCAGGGACTATCTATGACAAGAAGGGAAAACCTATACTTATGGCAAAAAGAGAAAGAGATAACTATCTGTTAGATCTCAGCTCAGCAGACCCTTCAACCGAAACCTGCTTGTACTCTGACTCAACTCCCAAGCTGAATTGGTTGTGGCACAAGAGACTGTCACATCTGAACTTGAAATATATTAACAAATTGTCTAGCAAAGAGCTAGTCTCTGGTCTGCCAGAGATCACATTTGCTAAGGACAAACTTTGTTCAGCTTGTGAGATGGAAAAACACCATAAAGGATCCTTCATGTCTAAACAGAGCTTTTCAATTACAGAACCATTGCATTTGTTGCATATGGATCTATTTGGACCTATAAGCACCCCAAGCCTAAGTGGCAAAAAGTATACCCTAGTGATTGTTGATGAGTTCACAAGATTTACTTGGGTAATCTTCTTAAAAGCCAAAAGTGAAGCTGCTAATGAGTTAATCGGCTTCATAAAACAAGAAGAGTTGCAGAAGGGTAAGTCCATCAAGCAGCTCAGAAGTGATCATGGAACTGAGTTTAGAAACTCAACACTGGAAGGCTTTTGTGAAGAGAAGGGAATCATCCAAAATTTCTCATCTGTAAGAACTCCACAACAAAATGGAGTTGCTGAAAGGAGAAATAAAACATTAATTGAAGCATCCAGAACCATGTTATGTGAAGCAAAGCTCAAGCTGAGTTTCGGGCAGAAGCTGTAAGTACAGCTTGCTACACTCAAAACAGATCTGTAATAGTTAAAAGACATGGTAAAACAACTTATGAGATGTATCATGACACAAAACCCAACATTTGATATTTCCATATATTTGGTTCAACATGTTATGTGCTAAACCAAAGAGATGAGCTCCATAAGTTGGAACCTAAAGCTGATAAAGGCATATTTGTTGGATACTCTTCAATTTCAAAATCCTACAGAGTTTATAATCTTAAAAGAAAAGTGATTGAAGAATCAATACATGTTACATTTGATGAGACAAATATTGATGAATCTGACAAAGCTGAAGCTAACCCGGTTAGTCTGAGTGAGCTTGAGAGGAGCAGAGAGGATCTCATATCAAATCCCATGTATGTTATGGATGATTCTAATGATGAAGATGGTGGCAAATCCGAAAAGAAAGTATCATCTAAAGAAGCCATCAACATTAAGATGACCAGTCTGATAAGTTACTTGAATCTGATCACCAGCCTGAGAATCTAGGTGACTTTTCAGGTACAACACAGATTGAGGATCTTAGGGGGTGTTTGGTAGAGAGAAATGGAAATGGAAATAGGAGAGAAATGGAAATGGGGAGAAATAGAAATGTGTGGAGAATTGGAACTAATTTCATTGATTGGTATCAGAAAAGAAATGAAACAAAGAAATGGTGGCTCAAGTTGCCGGACGGTGGTTGCGGCATTGGCCGCCTTACCGGACGTCGATGATGATGATTAGAATTCCGGAAACACATCGCAACCGGACATCGACAATGATGAGTAGACATTGGTTGTCATTTCTCTCCATTTCTCCACAATTTGAAGAGAAATGAAAATACAAAGGAAGGGGAGAAATAGAAATGGGTGGAGAAACCATTTCTCCTCCCAAAACTACAATCATTTCTCCCAAACAAGAGAAACCAATTCTCACCATTTCTTTTCTCTCTACCAAACACCCCCTTAGTGAAATCTCAATCCCAACTCAGACTGAAGAGGTCAGTCCTATTCAGCTTGAAGAACACTACTCAGATCCAGACTCAGAACCACAATCTCCTACCACCACCATCAAAATATTAAAGGATCATTCTCTTGATGATATTATTGGTAACATTGAAGATGGTCTGTTAACTAGATCAAAGGCTATTGCGAATTATCTCGCATACTCTAGTTTTCTATCTCAGATGGAACCAAAGAAGACTGAAGATGCATTGAAGGATGAGGATTGGATTGAAGCCATGCAAGAGGAGCTGGCTGAATTTCAAAGAAATAAAGTCTGGACCCTTGTCCCTACCCCTAAAGGAAAAACAATTATAGGCACTAAGTGGGTCTATAGAAATAAAATGTACAAGGATGGAGTAGTGATCAGAAATAAGGAAAGACTAGTGGCTCAGGGGTATAGACAAGAAGAAGGTATTGATTATGATGAGACTTTTGTCCCTATTGCAAGAATTGAAGCTATAGGACTGTTTCTAGCCTATGCAGCCTTCAAGAACTTTAAAGTGTATCAAATGGATGTTAAAAGTGCATTCCTAAATGGTTCACTACAAAGGAAGTCTATGTGAAACAACCCCCTGGCTTTGTTGATCCTAAACATCCAGATTATGTCTATAAGTTGGACAAAGCTCTTTATGGACTCAAGCAAGCACCAAGAGCCTGGTATGATACACTATCCACCTATCTACTTTCAAAAGATTTTATAAGGGGAAGTATTGACAAAACCCTGTTAATAAGAAAAAGTAGAGGACATGTCATTCTGGTTTAAATTTATGTAGATGACATTATCTTTAGTTCAACAAACCAAAATCTATGTGATTGGTTATCTAAGATAATGTTTGATCAATATAGAATGGGCATGATGGGTGAAATGACTTACTTTTTGGGACTTCAGATTAAACAGAAAGATGATGGCATATTCATTAATCAGAGCAAATATGTCTTTGATCTGATTAAGAAATTTGGACTAGACTCAAGCCGTCCTGCTAAGTTTGTATGTCAGACTACATATAGAGGGATGATCGGTTCATTACTCTACCTAACAGTAAGCAGACCTGATATAACGTTTGCTACATGTGTCTGTGCAAGATATCAGACTGATCCAAAGGAATCACACTTGCTAGCTATCAAAAGAATATTCAAATATCTGAGGGAACACCTAATTTAGGTTTTTGGTATCCCAAAGGATCAGCATTTGAGTTAATAGGGTACTCAGACTCAGACTTTGCAGGTTGTGGTCTAGACAGAAAGAGTACCACTAGGGGTTGTCAATTGTTGGGTGATAGATTAGTCAGCTAGACAAGTAAGAAACAGAACTCAGTGGCAATTTCCACAGCCGAAGCTGAGTATGTTGCAGTAGGTAGCTGTTGTGCTCAAATACTTTGGATGCAACATCAGCTTAAGGACTTTGATTTGCATTACTCAAAGACTCCTATATTTTGTGATATCCAAAGTGCAATTGCCATTACACACAATCCAGTTTTTCACTCAAGAGCAAAAACATCGAAATACGACATCACTTCATCAGAGACATAGTAGAAAAGGGCAAGGTAGAGTTGGTCTTTATTGAAACTGAAGATCAGCTTGCAGATATCTTCATTAAACCAATTGAAGGCACAAGATTCACAACTCTACTAAGGAATCTTGGAATGCTCAATCCTTAATTTGGTATGTTTTATCATTCTTTTGTATCTGTTTAATATTTGGTAAGTTCTAAATTTGACTAAGTGTCAAAATCTGAGCTGGGTGCTTACTCCGAGCTGAGTGCTTAACCTAAGCTGAGTACTCAGTCTACGCTGAGTAATCAGTTCTAAAAGTGTGGTAAGTCCCACATGTTTAGGTTAGTCCTAACAAATGGTAAGTCCAAATTTTTTTTGATATGTCCTATAAACGTAAGTTGTTTATAAATTTTATGTTCTTAAATAGAATTTCAGTCATCTTGATAAAATCTGAATAAATATGTTAGTTTGAGTAACTAACATTTAATAGAGCCGTTGTAACAAGGTTGATAATCGGTTTCACTGTAACGGTAATATTTATTATCATTTAATAACGGTAACTTTTCTCTCACACTGAAAATGTATAAAAAGGGAGATTTCTTACCGTAAGTCATTTACATTCTAAAATCATATTCTCCTTCTCTAATTCCTAAACCCTACTTTTGCTCAGTGCGAAACCCTAAATCTGCTAAGTGCAATCGATCACATTCAGCTCAAGAGCAATGGAAGGATTCGTTCTTAATCTGACCGATCAAATGATTCATGGTGGAAACTTCAGGAATAATGCCCTCCCTATATTCAAACCAAACAACGTGCTAGCATGCGTCGACATTCCTCAATCCAGACTTGGTCGCGGATATGAGGAGTGGGTCTCCTATATTCGAAAAGGGCCACTCGCTCATGCTTTTCTTGGAGGTTCGGATGCTCTTGTTCCTCAGCTCTTAACAGAATTTTGGTACACATGTCGCTATGAAGCTGATCACAGGGTCATCTGAGGAACTGTCCTAAGTGGACAATAAGGGATGGTGGTCGATGCGAATGTTCTACGCAGACTCTTACGATTACCTGTCGTCCCAAATTTCGACGCCCCTGTTTCTAGGGAAACAGCCAGAAGTGTGCTTCCACTTTTAGGTCATCCGCACGTAACCGGTGTAATCAAGAAATCAGTTTTCCAAACCGGTTGGGGTTTTATGGTATCCACAGTGGTATGTTCACTTGGGTACAAAGTTGGTGGTCTTGACAATGTCAACGACTTCGAGATGCAATTAATATACAATATGTATTATGGGCGTAATGTGGATTATGCATAATTGATCTTTGAAGTACTCAGATCACAAGTCACCAAAGCTGTGAGGGATGTAAACGTGCCATTTATTCGATTTTTATCCATGATATTCGAGTACGGGCTTGGAGTTCAATATGCGAGAAGGTATGAAACACTCCAACCCCTGCCCTCAGTTCAAGAATGTTTAAAGATGACATATTCCCTGAGCATCCCACAATGAGTGCTCAGATGAGAGTGTATTCACAGCTTCCGACCCCTGAGTCAAGTGAAGCTGATGGGGATGAGGAAGCTGCTGATGAGGAAGGAAGTGCACCTAATGATTCTGAGGCTGAGTCCTCTCACGTTGACCAACCAAGGCCTGAACTCAGATCACGTGATCAAAGAATTTCTTCCACCACTTCGAGTTCTGAGAAAAGGAGTTTGTTTCCTAGCTCCGAGTCACCATTGCTAGGTGCAACAGGTATAACTTCGCATCCCTTATCTCCTTCTCTCTGAGTTAATGATCCTTTCTTAGGCCATGAAGGATTACAGTGTTCCCACTCTGGCCCCCTTGATTCCAGAGGTCAGCGCCAACCTTTGGATATAGGGCCCATCCACTCACCTCCAAAAGCATATTATCAACCCTCTCCTACAGTGGAAGTTCACTCTTCCACTGGCCAGGAGGACTTTGAGTTTAAACAAAGGTCTGAGGAGCCTATTGATGCCCATAGCATAATGCATTATCTTAAATCCCAGTTTGAGCTTTTACATAAGAAAAGAAAGAAGGATAAAGACAAACTGATAGGCATGTTAAGTGATCTTTCAAAGTCCGTGGCTGCTTTGGAAAGCTTTGTGCGTACATTCAGACCCTCCCCTATTGATGATGACAAAAAGGGGGAGGAAGAATCAAAATCCAAAGAGCACAAAGATGATGAAGTTGAGGGGGAGCAGACTGAAGTCATCGAAATTGAAGAAGAAACACTTGTTGTAGATCATCCTCCCCCACAACAAGAAAAATATCAAGGACCAGTTCCTCAACAACAACAAACTCCAACAGTCCAATCAGCTCAAAGTGTCCAAGCCTCTGTTGAAAAATCAGCTCAACCAAAGACTACTCAAGCTGTGCCTGCTGAAACTCCTCAAACTGAGCTGCCAACAAATGTTGAAGTTGAGTCTGTTCTAGTTCCAAGAATGGATAAAGGGAAAGGCAAAGCAACTGAGACTGGAAAGAGAAAGAAAAGAACAAGTACTAAGTCTCAAGCCAAGAGGAGGAAAGTCATCATTTCAGAGCCTGAGCAACAAGGTCAGTCCCAAGTTGCTGAAGCTGACTCTGACTCTAGTGATGAAGTTGACGCAACACAGAAGGCAAGTGATATGTTAGCTGAACAGATGTTACAAGAAATGGCTAAAGAACTGGGTATGTCATTGGAAGAGTTGAAAGAACAGCAGAGGCAAGCTGAACTACAAAGAGAACAGGCCAAAGCTGATGCTGCACTAGCTGAAGCTGAGGCTGACTACTTTGGACCAAGAGCTGAGCCAATTCCTTACACTGACGATGAACTCATATACTGCTACAAGAGAAAATATTTTGGTCATAAGATTAAAGAGCTGACCTTGAGCGGAAAAGGTGAGTTGGTGATACTCAAATTTGTATTAGAAAACAAAGCTGAGGTAGGATTGGATCTGAGAAGAATATATAAGTTGGGATTCTCCGAGTGGAAAATAGTGGCCTCCATTGTGCGTAAGATGAATAAAAGTCATATCAAACACGAGGTCGTTGATGAGCTGAAGAAAATATTTCTTAAAATTGATCAACTTAGAGAAGTTTCCATAGCTGAGTTTGATGTCTTCTTCAACAGAAACAAAGCTGCAAGAGAAAGATCAGCAAGGCAAAGAAAAGACAGAACTCTCAGTTTAGAAATTCCCAAAGGTGTAGAGTTTAAAGAAAATACATACATCATTCAACCTACATCAGGCTTCATGTATAAAGATATCGAAGGAAATCAATGATTTTTAGAAGAGGCAAATATACATTTGGCCAGCTTGGAGCAAATTCTGTATGTGAGGATTCTATGTGATGACTCAGTTCAGAACTCACCATTCAGATATCAGCTTAACAGGGCGATCAGGTCCAGAAGGGATGAAATGAAAGAATATCAGGATGGTGAAGAAACTCTTAGCAGTGCCATTAAAGAAGCTGCCATATGAGAATTAAAATGTTTGAACATGTGGATGGAAGTTGAGGAAGAAAATTCTGAAAATTAGAATTTTATATTTTGTAAGCACTAAGTGTGCATAAGCTGATCATACCGGTCAAGCTTAAATTGTAAATGATATACTCATTAATGAAAATTCAAGTTTGATATGTTCAACTGTTTATTATTTGATATGTTCAAAATTATGTTTGGTGTGTTCAAATAACCAGCTTAGTAAGTTAAAGCTGAGGATTGATGAATTTAATTATAAATTGATAAGTTTAGTTCTATAAGTTTTGTAAGTTCAGAACTTAAATTAATTCTGATAAGTTCAGAATCTAAGTGATTGTCAGTTTAATCCGTATAATACAAGTCTTATAACAGATTGGTAACATAACAAAATCTTCTAAGTTCAAGACATGGTGAATAAGTACGGATCAATTCTGGTCAGTTCCAGAGTTGTTCAACATAATTCTTTTTACCTATGCTTATTTTGATTAAATGTTTTGTCATCATCAAATAGGGGGAGATTTTTAGTCCCATGCTTAGAATAGTTAGATTTGATGAGACAAACCATAGCATTGTATAGATGATAGGTTAAGTATTAAGATTTATGTAAGTTTGTTGTATACTGACTGGTCAGCTTAGGCTGAGTAGTCAGCGTATAAACAGATATAGAGTTTTCTATGTAAGTACTAGATAACTCAATGACTTCTAAGCTGAGATAGGTTCCAGAATAAAGATTTGAAGGTTTGAAGATTCAAGAACAGAATCAAGAGCTCAGCTTGACAAAGTACAGACTGAGTAAGTCAACTCAGTGCCAGAAGTCAGATCAGAGAATTTAAATGGGTTTTAAATCTCGATATTTACTCTCGATATCTATGACATTTAAATTAGGATATCTAAACCTAATTTAAACTCTCTACTAGTTGGATAGAGATCTCAAACGAATTTAATTAGATATGTTCTAATTAAATAGTTTGTTACGGTTTTAAAGAAAAGATAAGTTCTATCTTTAAATCACAATTTGTTCGTAGATAAATCAAGTATAAATATACCCTCTGAATATGTTTATACGTACGTGATACACAGAGTAAAAACTGCATAAGTTGCAAAACTGTGTGTGATGCGATTACTTTGTGTGTTCAAAGTTCGAGAGTTTCAATTTCTTGTAAATCAGTTTTAACAAGAAATCCGATCATCAATTAGTTTGTGATCCAAGAGTGTTTAGAGAAAGTTGAGTTTGTAATCAGTGCCAGACCAAATCATTCTGTTGATTTGATTAAAGAGTGAAATTGTAATACTTTGATTGATTATTTAATATACATTCGTTTGAATTGTTTGATTGTTTTTTAAAGTGTATTCAACCTCCCTTCTACACTGTATCGGTTGCTTGTTTACCCTCATTGGGACCAACATTAACCTTATGTTTGTGATATTAGGACCCTTGTGCAAGTGATCTAGCTTTGATTTTGGATTGGAAGTGATCCTCATCACTTCAAACAGGTGAGTTGTGCCCCGCGGATACACAAACTGATTTTAAACGTGCAAGTCATCAATTGTTTCTTATGTACTATGTTTTATGTATATATATATATATATGGCATCAATGTGAACCGTTATTGATATTATCATGTTTATGATAATGATTTATGCAATTGAATATATGATTCACCTGTTTTGAAGCATGTTATGCTATGAGTTGATTCTGGCAAGATGTGACCTTGTGTGTATAACTTGTTTGTGATATGATTGACCCTTTGTGGTATGTGTTTTGGTCCAGACCACTGTTATGATATGTACTTTGTTCCATAGGGTTCCTAGCCATTGAGACATATAAAGGTTCATGTGGCTTCGGCAATTGAGACGGATGGTTGAGGAATTGGTGCAGAGGGTGGAGGGGTATGTCAGTACCTATTATGACCGTCTGGGTTCATTGGGCTGACGAGCCACCGGACCCAATCAACACGAGTGGATTTGGGGAACAGGACTCCAGATAACCGTTGTATGGTGGACTGCTTTGTGCTTCCCCCACTTTGACGGGAGTTGTGGACACACCCCCACAAGGACTTGTTGACCATGGTTGGCCCCTATGGAAGATACAAGTATAAGTGGACTTGTCCCCCACATCTTGTGTGATCTGTTTGATGATGCCATAACTGTTTTGATTATATGATGACTTGTTTATTTGTTTAACTTGCTTTTTGTCACACTCACTAGCTTATGCTAATAAAACAGTTTTTCATATCCACAGATAAATGATAGCGTGATGCCGGTGAGGCGGGTAGATGCTTTTAGGAAGCATTTGTTGTCTGATGGATATGTTTGGAATACATTATTATTCCCTATTTTGTTTATTTGTAATTAATGGTCGTGTATTCAGGTCAACAAGTAACACCAACTTTTGTATATCTGACAAAGCTTCCGCACAATGATATAAACCAATACCAATATAATGTTGTTTTGTTGAAATTCAAAAAGTTTAAATTTGTACTAAAATTCAGGGTGTTACAATTTTTATTTTGTCTTTCTTCAATACTTTCTAAGTGCTAAATTTAACTAAGTGTCAGCACAAGAGTCACTCACTCACTTAGAGCTGAGTGCTCAGTCTAACCTCAGTACTCAGTCTACGCTGAGTAATTAGTTTCACAAGTGTGGTCAGTCCCACATGTCTAGGTCAGTCCTCATAAATGGTAAGTCCAACATTATAGTAAGTCCAAAATTTTAAAGGTATGTCCTTTCTAAATAAACATAAGTCGTTTATAAAATATTTTTTAAGATATGTTCTTAAAAGTAATTCCATTAATCTTGGTAAAATCCGGATTAAAGTAACATTGTTAGTTCGGTAACTTACATTAAATAGAGCCGTCGTAACAAATCAGTTTTGCTAGAACGGCTATATTTATTATCATTTAATAATGGTAACTTTTCTCTCACATTGAAAAGGTATAAATAGAAAGACTCTTCACCGGATTTCGTCTACACTTCCAAATCTTATACCTCCTCTATTCTCTAAAACCCTATCATTGCTTTGTGCAACATCAATCGCTCAGTGCAAAATCCTAAAACTGCTAAGTGCAATTTCACATAATTAGTTCAATACTAATGGAGGGATACGTTCTTAATCAGACTGATCTGATGATCTGAGGAGGTACATTCAAGAACAATGCACTTCCGGTTACAAACAGAACAACATACTAGCGTGCATCGACATTCCACAATCCAAACAAGGTCACGGATATGAGGAGTGGGTCTCCTATATTCGCAAAGGACCCCTATCACATGCCTTTCTTGATGGTCCTAATATTCTATTTCCTCAGTTGTTGACAGAATTTTGGTATACCTGTCGCTATGAAGCTGATCACTGGGTTATTCGGGGAACTGTCCTAAGTGGACAACAAGGGATGGTGGTTGATGCAAATGCTCTACGGAGAGTATTATGACTACATGTGGTCCCACATTACAATGAACCTGTTTCTAGGGAAACAGCTAGGAGCGTGCTACCACTCTTGGGTCATCCACAAGTAACTGGAGTAATCAAGAAGTCAGTCTTCCAAACCAGTTGGGGTTTCATGGTATCTATAGTGGTACGTTCACTGGGATACAAGGTTGGTGGTCTTGATAATGTCAATGACTTCGAGATGCAGCTGCTGTACAATATGTAATATGGAAGACAAGTGGTTTATGCAAAGCTGATCTTTGAGGTGCTCAGATCACAAGTCACCAAAACGGTGAGAGATGCAAATGTGCCCTTCATCCGCTTTCTATCGATGGTGTTCAAGGATAGGCTTGGGGCTCAATATACAAGTAGATATAAAACCATTCCAACTCCTGCCCTCAGTTCAAGAATGTTTAAGGATGATATCTTTCCTGGGCACCCAGAATTGAGTGCTCATATGAGGGCCTTTACACAGCTTCCTACTCCTGAGTCAAGTGAAGCTGAGGAGGAAGAAGGTGATGCTGTTAATTCTGAGGCTGAGTCTTCTCAAGCTGAACAACCAAGGACTCAGCTCTGACCTCAAGCACAAAGGATTTCTTCCACCACTTCCAGCTCCGAGCAAGGTAGTTTATTTCCTAGCTCTGAGTCCCCACTGCTAGGTGCAGCAGGTTTAACTTCTCATCTCTCATCTCCTTCTCTCTCTTTTACTTCTCAACCACCTAAACAGGGAGATAAGACTGAGTCAAGCCCAATTAAGTCTAATCCCTCTCCCCCACCACAAACATCTCCATCTATTCTCCAATCTGAAACCAACCTTGGTCAGCCTACTACTACCAAGCTACTATCCCACACCTATACACGTAAAATTGCCAAAGGTGGTCATACACATCAAAAGAACCCTGGAGCTAATGTTACACTCACACCTCCACCACCGGGAGCTGAGGGGGAGACACCTTCTCTTAAGGTGCCAACCTCAAGGCTCACTTCACCCATCCAGCCTATACCGGGTATGGTGTCTACTCAGCCCATACCTACTCGAGCCATGAGAGAGCCTACTTATGAGCCTTCACAGACCCATGAAGGTTACATTGAACATTTGACCAATCCCCAGGGTCATCTACCCCCTCCTCACCACTCAGTCCAGCCCCACTACCACCATATTGCACGATTTTGGTCCTTCTCCTTCATTTCACTTCTCACACCCTCTTGTACGACCTGCCAATGATCCTCTCAGACACCAGGAAGGATTACATGGTCCACATTCGGGCCCCCTTGATTCCAGAGGTCAGCACCAACCTTTGGATATGGGGCCCACAATCTCACCGCAGGAGGAATACTTAAAGGTCTAACCTACAGTGGAAATTCATTCCTCCACTAGAATAAACTTTCTGTTATAAACTCTTTGTATCTACGATATGTAAATAGGATATCTAAACCTAATTTAAACGATCTATTAGTTGGATAGAAATCTAAAACGAAATTAATTAGATAATTTCTAATTAAGGAGTTTGTTACGGTTTTAAGGAAAATATAAGTTCTATCTTTAAACCACGATTTGTTCGTAGATGAATCAAGTATAAGTATAAACCTTCTTATATGTTTATAAAAAAGAAGTTCTGCATAAGTTGAGAATGTATGTGTGTTCTTCATACTTGATATGCGTATGTTGCGATAACTTTGTGTGTTCAAAGTTCAAGAGAGTTTCTAGTGTTCTTGTTAATCAGTTTTAACAAGAAGTTCGGTCATCAATTAATTTGTGATTCAAAAGTGTTTAGAGAGAGTTATGTTTGTAAGACTTGTAACATCAAATCATCCTGTTGATTTGATTAAAGAGTGAGATTGTAATACATTGTTTGATTGTTGAATTGATTGCTTAATTGTGAATAAAGTGTATTCAACCCCCCCCTTCTACACTGTATCGGTTGCTTGTTTATTCTCTTTAGGACCAACAGATATTGCTATGGTGTAGAGTTCAAAAAGATACTAGAAGAAACAGAGAGCTTCTTTGGGGAAGCTATACAATAGATCAATATGGAAAATGTTTAGAAAGGGGTAGTCATGGTGGAACTTGAGATCTTTCATAAAAAATCTATATTTTCGGAGGAGAATGGTAAGAAAGACTTGGTAATTTATTTGAGATCTTTTCTCTAAGGTTAATTCTGCAATAACCTCAACAACTTCTTTAGGTAATACTAGTTCAAAGGGAGCTATTTTGGAAGTGATTATGATACTTTAGGAGGATGCATCGGCTTTTTCAACAGTAGACACCATTAGGAGGATCTGGTTTTGTCTGAGGGTTTTCATGGCTTCTGCATTTATAGTTCCTGGGTCTTGACAAAAAATCTGCAAGAACATTATCATTTCCTTTAATGTGCTTAACAGTAAATTGCCATTGGGAGAACCAATTTGCCCATCTCAAAGGCTGTGCCTCAAGAAGCATCTTTCTTTTGAACTATAGCATGCTTGGGAAGGATGACATGTACATTTATATTTGGAACTCATGACCGATAAGATGCAACTAGAAAATTTCAATTCCTCTTTTGACTGCTAGGATTTCTTTGAACGTGGAGTGATAATGTTTCTCTAAGGGTTTGAGCATGCCACTTTTGTAATCACATATTGCTCTAACATTATCTTCATCCTGTGCTAACAGTACTGTTACCCAGTACTCGTTACTTGCATTGATCTGCAAGATTCTTTTGTTAGTTGGTGACAAAATCTTTAAAGGGGGTATCACATCAGTAAGCTGTTTTTATTTCTTTGACAGCTTGGGTTTTCTTATCCGTCATAGTGGGGGATTCTTTTTCAACATAGGAAATAGGTTGACTGTGTGATTTGACAATTTTAGCAGGAAATCTGCCATATAATTGACCAATCCAATAAACTGTTGTACTTCTTTTTGTGATGTCAGCTTTTCTAGAAACTTGTGTAGTTCTTAGGCAATGTGGGGCTGTGGTTGATACTTTCCTTCTGAAATCTTCATGCCAAGAAAATCAATGGAAGACACTCCGATTTCCATCTTCTTTTCTGATAACATGATCCCGTGCTTCTTGACAATATCATGGAACTTTGAAAGTAATTCCACATGAGACTGATTATCCGCGAAAATAATAATATATCATCGATATAGACTAGCGTATTACTGAGAATTGGTTCAAAAATTTCTACCATTGCTTTTTGAAAAGCCGATGGAACATTTTTTTAAACCAAATGGCATAACCTTCCACTGGTAATGATGATCTGGAATATAGAAGGCAGTTTTGGTCTATCTTCAGGTTTTATGCCTAGTTTCCAAAAACCTGCTTTTAAATCAAACTTTGACAAAACTTTTGCATTCACCAAGGACTGGAACAATGACTTCTTTTGTGGAAGTGAAAAATTATCATCTGTTAAGAAATGATTAAGGGGCTGATAAATAATGATCAGCCTTAATTTTTCACAAACTTATTCACTTCTTTTGTTGATGTAAATGCTTCACATGCCCATGGTGATGTGTTAGACTCAATAATTCCTTGATCTACCAGGTTAGAGCATTATTTGATTGTAAGCTGATAATGTAACGACCCGATTATTGTAATAATATTTATCGAGAAATGAATATTATTTTCGAAGTTCAACTTGGTAATAATAATAAAGGAATATTATTAATTAAAAGAAAACAAATGAAAAGTAATAGAAAAGAAGAGAAAATAAAATAAAAGAAAAAGAAAATTCTGAAAGAGTCGAGGTCGCGGCGCGACGCGTCTGGGCGGCAAGACACGTGTCGATGGCATGTGTCGGGCGATGGCATGTGTCAGGCGATGGCATGTGGCAGACAGGTTGCGTGTGTCAGTACGTTGCGACGCGACGCATTCGGGGGTCGTGACGCGACGCGTCGGCCTGGCTCAAGTGTCTATAAATACAAGTTCATTTCAGCCGATTTTCTCACAAAACTCTCAACCAAGTCATTACTCTGCCAATTTTTGGAGAAAACCCGAGTGTGTGGTCGTGTAGGAGTGTCGGGTTTCTTTTGGGGCTCGTATCTAAGGTTCGGGAAGATCGGAGATTCGATTTCGGACGTTGTTTTAACCGTAGTTTCGCGTGGGTGAATCCGAGAGGTATATTTCTCTAATCTTATGCTTCCATTTCGGTTATTTGGCATTTTGGACCGCATGCATGTCGTTTATATGCATTTTTATGAAGTTTCTGAGATCGGGAAGCATAAATCTTTACTCGGGATTTATTCCTTGGCGTGTTTTGGTGTTTTGGGCAAGATCCGACTTGTTTAGGATTATGATATCGTGTTTCTGATGTAGTAACCTTCGTGGGTTGTTCGTGGTGTTTTGGTTCGCGGTCTGGTTGATTCGTGAGCGTTGTTTGTCGTTTTGAGATCGTACGTTTCATTGTCCAGACTAAGGTGAGTTCAGTTGTTTTACAAAACCGAGCACGTAGACAAAATCTGTTTTGATATTATTAACGAGTTTTAAGATGATATATCTGTATAAATGTTTATGGTAGATTAATGATTTTTCCTAATGCATGCTCATTTATTAAATGATGATATGCGATTGATTTATGCGATGAATACGACGCATGCATATATGCTTATAGATATATGATATGATGTTTATGATGGACATGACGATTTGGGAAGGGGTAGTTAGACTCAGAGATGAAATATTGATGCCTAGTAGGAAAAGTGTGCCTTCTAGGATATGCTAGCAATGAGATGTTTGGTTGCCGGGTTTCTAGATGACTTTGGCAACACATGGTGTATTTATACATTGGAGTGATGTATTGACCACAGAGATAGGGTCATCTGCAAAACGTCATGTGGGTGAGAGGAGGGCCTAGTGGTTGGGGGCACCGTTTGTACTTTTGCCTGAACGACTTGTGTCGGAGTAACTATAGCGGACGGATTACGGGAGTATGTGTACAAGTGGGAGTCGCGCCCTTCCTTGTACCATACTTGCTGGACACGCTTAGTGAACTTGTGCCAATACGGACGGACCTTGGACTTAGTAGCTGTTAGGCACGCATATGGTATCCTTGCGGACGGATCTTAGAACCTTAGCGGTGCCAGGCACGCATGCGATGTTTGGGGTAGCGATGTTAATGATAGTCTTGATAGACCCCAATAGGATGATTTGTGATGCTTAAGATGTTAATGAAGTTAAAAGATGATCATGATGATTTAAATGATGTTATATGATGTTTTATGATGATACTTGACGAGGTGGGGATTTACGATGCTATGCGGGTGGGTCAAGTTACGGTTTGGGATTTAATGACTTAACCTAAATATGTTTGCGAATGTTTTTAAATGATGATTTTGTGTTGTTAACTAAGCTGACTCACGAGGCGAAAGCTGACACTTGTTTGTTTGAAATACGTCTTGTGCTCGTGCATGTTGCTTAGGTGTGTGGCCTTGTGAGACGGGGGCTTATGGGTAGTTTTCTTTTGTTATGATGATACTCAGTATCAAGTTGTGGTTGTGTAATGAACAAAGTTTTAAAAAATGACGTGTCTATGACGTAACGGTGGTTTTGTTTGCTGAATGTTTAAAATGGTTATTCTATTTTAATCAATATGATGTTTAAAAAGTCTTCCGTTGCGATGAATCTGATTGAGTAGAAAAAGTTTTTGTAAATCTCGATTTCTGGAAACCACGGCTGTTACAAGTTGGTATCAGAGTTGTGTTGTGAGTGATCTGAGTACCGAGTCCGGTTCTTAGACTCACAACTTAGCTCTTATAGGATGACTAGGTGGGGATGTGTGTGTGAGAGTTGCTTGTTAGGTAGCTCTTTTCCTTGTGATGATTATAGATGTTTACTTTTACTCGACTTCCAGACTAAGAGAATGGTAGAAACGAGAAGAGGTAACGGGAAGCAAGCGATGAACCAAGAAAAGCAGGTCAACACGGAGGGATCGTTCAGGATTCAGGGTGAAGGGGAAGCGGAAAGTGAGTGACTTCCGTCAACCCCAAGAACTGTGTTGGTGCATAGTAGTCGTACTGCACACAGCACCATTAGTATGATCCGCGTGGCTGAGTTGGAAAGAGTGTTGAAGGAAAGGGATGAGGCTCTGAAAAAGCAAACAGAGGAGCTAAACGAAATGAAGCAAGCAATGCGTGAGGCGGGAATTCTAGGGAAAAAGCCAATCACGCCTGTGGAAGGAGATGACGACGAGGATGATCAAGCGGGTCTAGGTGGCCGGAATGAAGGTGCAATGTACCGAGTGGGAAGCACCTACAGGATGTTTAGGGAGTGCAAACCACCTAAGTATGCGGGAGGGACCGATCCCCTCGACTGCATACGCTGGATCCGTAAGATGGAACAGCATACAACTCTGGTGTGTTTACTGAGGAATAGCGGGTCAGTTATGCGATCCGTGTGTTGGAGAAAGAAGCTTTAGAGTGGTGGGATTCTATTGAAGGTTCACTATCAACAGTAACAAGGAGGAACCTTACCTGGAGATGTTCACATAGAAGTTACAGAACCGTTTCTATAATCTGGGGGCTAGACAATGCGTTGAGAGGGAATTTGTCGATCTGAAAAAGGGCAACTTGACGATTGCCAAGTATAACTCTACTTTTTCGGAAAGGATGCAATTCGCCAAGAGGTACTGCTATGATGATGCTTCGACGGTAAACCAGTATGTGGAGGGTTTGCCATATGAATACCGTGGGATGGTGAGGTTGAGGTCCAATTTGGGTGATGCGATGGCTGAGGCAGAAAGGATCGAGCATGATTTGAAACAGAGAGAGAAGAGTGATGGGGTGGTGGGAGAAAAGAGAAAGTGGGAAGAGCCATCTGGGTCCTCCAACAAGAAATTTTTTTCGAGTGGCAACAACAAGAAAGGGGAGAAACAAGGAAAGACAGGGTATTGTACAACATGCCACTCAAGCCACAGTGGTCCGTGCACTGCAGAGACGATGAGTTGCCGTCGATGCGGAAAGATGGGGCATAAGGCAGTGAACTGCAAAAGCGAGAAGCCCATGTGCTACAACTGTAGGGAAATGGGGCATATCAGTACACAATACCCCAACCCGAAGAAGAAGACTGAGGAAGCAGGAAAAAAGCCAACCCCGAAAGCAACCGGCCGTGCTTAATAGATGGCAACCAAAGAGGCACTCCGAGATGATGAGGTGATTTTCAGAACTTTTATGATTAACTCTTTACCTGTTGTTGTATTATTCGATTCGGGTGCTAGTAGCTATGTAGTGTCCTCTAGATTCTGTGATCAGTTGAATGTGCCTCGTAGTTCTTTAGAACATGCTTTAGAGATTGAAATAGCGGTCGGGGAACCGATTACGGTGAGTGAGAAATGCGATGATTGTACCATTGATATTGATCGCACTACTTTCCCTTTGACGCTTATTCCGTTAGGAATCGAGGGATTCGATGTAGTGATTGGAATGGATTGGATGTCCACGCATGGAGCTGAAATCGTGTGCTCAAAGAAGTTGGTCCGAGTTCCTCTTCCATTAGGTGGTCATGCTATCGCCTATGGAGAACGATGTACGGGGAACATAGCGATGATATCGGTCCTTAAGGCACGAAAGTGTCTAGCGAAGGGGTGCGCTACGTTCTTAGCTCATGTGGTGGATTCGGCGAAGAAAAAGAGTGTGTTGGCGGAGGTGGAGGTGGTGAACGAATATCCCGATGTCTTTCTAGATGATCTTCCGGGATTACCGCCGCCAAGGGAGGTTGAATTTCAAATTGATTTGGTTCCAGGTGCTGCACCAGTTGCTAAAGCACCATATCGATTGGCTCCCTCTTAGATGAAAGAGATAATGACGCAATTGAAAGAGTTGCTCGAAAAGGAATTCATTAGGCCGAGTTCTTCACCTTGGGGAGCTCCGGTCCTATTTGTAAAGAAGAAGGATGGGTCGATGAGGATGTGTATCGACTATAGAGAATTGAATGAGTTGACAATGAAGAACAAGTACCCACTTCCAAGAATAGATGACTTGTTCGATCAATTGCAGGGTGGTAGTCACTTTTCAAAGATAGATTTGTGTTCGGGTTATCACCAAGTGTGGGTGAAGGAAGGTGATGTACCAAAGATGGTTTTTCGTACTCGTTATGGTCATTACGAATTTCTAGTTATGCCGTTCGGTTTGGCAAATGCACCAGCAGTCTTCATGGATTTGATGAATCGGGTGTGTAGGCCGTATCTTGACAAATCTATGATAGTATTTATTGACGATATCTTGGTATACTCCAAGAGTGCGGATGACCATAGACGACATTTGAGGGAGGTATTAGAGACTTTGCGTGAAGAGAAGCTTTACACCAAATTCTCAAAGTGTGAGTTTTGTCTAAAAGAAGTACAATTTTGGGTCACATTGTGGGAATGGACGGGATAAAGGTAGACCTAGCAAAGATTGAGTCGATAAAGAAGTGGGAAATTCCTAAAACCCCAACCGAGATTCGTAGTTTTCTTGGCTTGGCAGGTTATTATAGAAGGTTCATAAAGGATTTCTTGAAGATAGCATCGCCAATGACGAAGTTGACTCGAAAGATGGAATCGTTTGTGTGGACGGAGAAGCAAGAGAGTGCTTTCCAAACTTTGAAGAAGTGTTTATGTGAAGCGCCGATACTCTCCTTACCAGAGGGCAACGAGGATTTTGTGGTATACAGCGATGCGTCTTACTCTGGTTTAGGATGTATTCTCATGCAGCGAGGGAAGGTTATTGCGTATGCCTCTAGACAACTAAAGGATGCGGAAAAGAATGATCCCATACACGACTTAGAGCTAGCGGCGGTTATCTTCGCTCTTAAGTTGTGGCGGCATTACTTGTATGGTACTCATCGTACGATCTTTACCGATCACAAGAGCTTGCAACATATTCGAGATCAAAAGGAATTGAATATGAGACAATGACGATGGATGGAGTTGTTGACCGACTATGACTGTGAAAGCAGTTATCATCCGGGAAAGGCGAATGTAGTGGCCGATGCCTTGAGTCGGAAGGAACCTAGATCTGCTTACCGAATGAAATCTATGAGTATGGTAGTTGTACCGGATTGGATTGATGAGATTCGGGTGGCTAAAATCGAGGGTTTGAAAGAGGAAAACTTAAAAGGTGAAGTGATGGTGAAGCAACAAGCAAGTCTTGGTGAGAATAGCCATGGTCTCAAGACTTTCTAGGGACGTATTGGGTTCCCAAAGTTGAGGGAGTCAGTGAGGTGTTGCTACGAGAGGCCCATAGATCGAAATATTTGATACACCCTCGGAGTACAAAGATGTACTTGGACCTAAAACCGAGATACTGGTGGCCCGGTATGAAGACGGATGTGGCTACTTATGTGTCGAAGTGTGTCACATGTTCGCAAGTTAAGACGGAACATCAAAAGTCCTACGGAGAATTGCAACAATTGGAGATACCCGAGTGGAAATGGGATAAGATCATAATGGATTTTGTTACGAAATTGCCCAAGACTGTGAAGGGCAATGATATGATTTAGGTTATTGTTGATCGTCTAACCAAGAGTGCACATTTCCTTGCAACCAAAGAGACGGAAAAGCTAGAAAACCTAGCGAAGTTATATGTGCGTGAGGTGGTTACGAGACATGGAGTCCCATTGTCCATTGTTTCGGACCGTGATAGTCGATTTGTTTCAAGATTCTGGAAGAAGTTGCAAGAGGAATTAGGAACGAAAGTGCATTTGAGCACAACCTATCACCCGCAGACAGATGGGAAAAGTGAGAGAACTATTCAGACGCTCGAAGACATGTTAAGAGCATGTGTGATTGAATACGGTGGGAGTTGGGATGCGCACCTTCCATTGGTGGAGTTCGCGTATAACAATACGTATCACTCAAGTATCGACATGGCGCCGTATGAGATGTTATATGGAAGGAAGTGCCGCACGCCGACTTGTTTGATTTCTTTAAGTTTTCCAACATTAAATGAGGCCTGAGAAAATAGAGGATGATCAGTCTAAGAAGGAATAAAAACCTGCTTAAGCTGATCAATTAATTGATCAGCTAAGTGCTCATCCTTAGAACACACCAAACAGTGGATTCCTAAAAGAAACTAATATGTTTAGTTTATCATGTGTAGAGCTCTTACAAATGGTACTTAGACAGTGGATGCTCAAGGCACATGATAGGAAGAAAAGGGATTCTAAGTGAATTCCAAAACAGTGAAGGACCCAAGGTGACATTTGGGGATAATTCTCAAGGAAGAACTAAAGGCTATGGAAAGATGACAGCTGGAACAGTTACTTTCATGAAGGTCGCATATGTTGAAGGCCTTAAACACAATCTGATAAGTATCAGTCAATTGTGTGATGAGGATTATGAAGTCACCTTCATAAAACATGCAGGGACCATTTATGATAATAAGGGAAAGCCAATATTAATGGCAAAAAGAGAAAGAGATGTCTATCTGTTAGATCTCAGCTCAGCAGACCCTTCAACAGAAACCTGCTTGTACTCTGACTCAACTCCCAAGCCGAGTTGGTTGTGGCATAACAGACTATAACATCTGAATTTCAAATATATTAATAAATTGTCTAGCAAAGAGTTAGTCTCTGGTCTGCCAAAGATCACATTTTCCAAAGACAAACTTTGTTCAGCTTGTGAGATGGGAAAACATCATAAAGGATCCTCCAAGTCTAGACAGAGCTTTTCAATTACAGAACCATTGCATATGTTGCATATGGACCTATTTGGACGTATAAGCACCCTAAGCCTAAGTGGCAAAAAGTATACCCTATTGATTGTTGATGAGTTCACAAGATTTACTTGGGTGATCTTCTTAAAAGCCAAAAGTGAAGCTGCTAATGAGTTAATCAATTTCATAAAACAAGAAGAGTTGCACAAGGGTAAGTCCATCAAGCAGCTCAGGAGTGATCATAGGACTGAGTTTAGAAACTCAACCCTGGAAGGCTTTTGTGAAGAAAAGGGAATTATCAAGAATTTCTCATATGTAAGAACTCCACAACAAAATGGAGTTGCTGAACCATGTTATGTGAAGCAAAGCTCAAGCTGAGCTTCTGGGTAGAAGCTGTAAGTATAGCCTGCTATACACTGAACAGATCTATAATAGTTAAAATACATGGTAAAACACCTTATGAGATGTATCATGGCAGAAAACCTAACATTGGATATCTCCATATCTTTGGTTCAACATGCTATGTGCTAAACCAAAGAGATCAGCTCCATAAGTTGGAACCTAAAGCTGATCAAGGTATATTTGTTGGATATTCTTCAATTTCCAAATCTTGTAGAGTCTATAATCTTAAAATAAAGGTGATTGAAGAGTCAGTACATGTCACATTTGATGAGACAAGTATTGATGAATCCGACAAAGCTCAAGCTGACCCGGTTAGTCTAAGTGAGCTTGAAAGGAGCAGAGAAGATCTCACATCAAATCCCATGTATGCTATGGATATTTCTGATGATGAAGAAGATGGTATATCTGACAAGACAGTATTACATAAAGAAGCCATCAACATTGAAGATGATAACACAGATAAGGTTTGTAAATCTGATCATCAGCCTAAGAATCTATGTGAATCTTGAAGATAAATCAAATTAAGAATCTATGTGAATCTGAAAGACACTACTCAGATCTAGACTCAGAACCACAGACTCCCACTACAACCTTCAAAGTGTTAAAAGATCATCCTCTTGACAATGTTATTGGTAACATTGAAGATGGTATGTTAACTAGATCAAAGGCTACTCCGAACTATGTTGCCTATTCTAGTTTTCTATCTCAGATGGAACCAAAGAAGACTGAAGATGCACTGAAGGATGAGGATTGGATTGAAGCCATGCAAGAGGAGTATACAGAATTTCAAAGAAATAAGGTCTGGACCCTTGTCCCTGCCCCTAAAGGAAAAACAGTTATAGGCACTAAGTGGGTCTATAGAAATAAAAAGGACAAGGATGGAGTAGTGATCAGAAATAAGGCAAGGCCAGTGACTCAGGGGTATAGACAAGAAAAAGGTATTGATTATGATGAGACCTTTGCCCCTGTTGCAAGAATTGAAGCTATAAGATTGTTCCTTGCCTAATGACTTGGGAAACCGAAAAGGAGATGAAAGCTAGATATCCCCAACTTTTTGTTTAAATAGATTCCGAGGACGGAATCCTTTTAAGAAGGGGAGAATTGTAACGACCCGAATATTGTAATAATATTTATCGAGAAATGAATATTATTTTCGAAGTTCAACTTGGTAATAAGAATAAAGGAATATTATTAATTAAAAGAAAAGAAAAGAAAAGTAATAGAAAAGAAGAGAAAATAAAATAAAAGAAAAAGAAAATTCTGAAAGAGTCGAGGTTGCGGCGCGACGCGTTAGGGGTCGCGGCGCGACGCGTCTGGGCGGCAAGACACCTATCGGTGGCGTGTGTCAGGCGATGGCGTGTGGCACACAGGTTGCGTGTGTCAGTACGTCACGACGCGACACGTTCGGGGGTCACGACGCGACGCGTCGGCTAGGCTTAAGTGTCTATAAATACAAGTTCATTTCAGCCGATTTTCTCACAAAAATCTCAACCAAGTCGTTACTCTACCAATTTTTAGAGAAAACCCGAGTGTGTGGTCGTGTAGGAGTGTCGGGTTTCGTTTAGGGCTCGTATCTAAGGTTCGGGAAGATCGGAGATTCGATTTCGGACGTTGTTTTAACCGTAGTTTCGCGTGGGTGAATCCGAGAGGTATATTTCTCTAATCTTATGCTTCCATTTCGGTTATTTGGCATTTTGGACCGCATGCATGTTGTTTATATGCATTTTTATGAAGTTTCTGAGCTCGTGACGCGTAAATCTTTAGTCGGGATTTATTCCTTGGCGTGTTTTGGTGTTTTGGGCAAGATCCGACTTGTTTAGGATTATGATATCTTGTTTCTGATGTAGTAACCTTCGTGAGTTGTTCGCGGTGTTTCGGTTCGCGGTCTGGTTGATTCGTGAGCGGTGTTTATCGTTTTGAGATCGTACGTTTCATTGTCCAGACTAAGGTGAGTTTAGTTGTTTTACAAAACCGAGCACGTAGACAAAATCTGTTTTGATACTATTAACGGGTTTTAAGATGATATATTTGTATAAATGTTTATGGTAGGTTAATGATTTTTCCTAATGCATGCTCGTTTATTAAATAATGATATGCGATTGATTTATGCGATGAATACGACGCATGCATATATGCTTATAGATATATGATATGATGCTTATGACGGACATGACGATTTGGGAAGGGGTAGTTAGACTCAGAGATGAAATATTGATGCCTAGTAGGAAAAGTGTGCCTTCTAGGATATGCTAGCAATGAGATGTTTGGTTGCCGGGTTTCTAGATGACTTTGGCAGCACATGGTGTATGTATACACTGGAGTGCTGTATTGACCACAGAGATAGGGTCATGCGCAAAACGTCACGTGGGTGAGAGGAGGGCCAAGTGGTTGGGGGCACCGTTTGTACTTTAACCTGAACGACTTGTGTCGGAGTACCTATAGCGGACGGATTACGGGAGTGTGTGTACAAGTGGGAGTCGCGCCCTTGGACTTAGTAGTTGCTAGGAACGCATATGGTATCCTTGCGGACGGATCTTGGAACCTTAGCGGTTGCCAGGCACGCATGCGATGTTTGGGGTAGCGATGTTAATGATAGTCTTGATAGACCCCAATAGGATGATTTGTGATGCTTAAGATGTTAATGAAGTTAAAAGATGATCATGATGATTTAAATGATGTTATATGATGTTTTATGATGATACTTGACCAGATGGGGATTTACGATGCTATGCGGGTGGGTCAAGTTACGGTTTGGGATTTAATGCCTTAACCTAAATATGTTTGCGAATGTTTTTAAATGATGATTTTGTGTTGTTAACTAAGCTGACTCACGAGGCGAAAGCTGACACTTGTTTGTTTGAAATACGTCTTGTGCTCGTGCAGGTTGCTTAGGTGCGTGGCCTTATGAGACGGGGGCTTATGGGTAGTTTTCTTTTGTTATGATGATACTTAGTATCAACTTGTGGTTGTGTAATGAACAAAGTTTAAAACAATGACGTGTCTATGACGTAACGGTGGTTTTGTTTGATGAATGTTTAAAATGGTTATTCTATTTTAATCAATATGATGTTTAAAAAGTCTTCCGTTGCGATGAATCTGATTGAGTAGAAAAAGTTCTTGTAAATCTCGATTTCTGGAAACCACGGCTGTTACAAATAATGATCTAGATTCATTCCTGGATGGCTTGCTTTGCTAGGGTTAACATCTTCATTTTGTTTGAAAGGGAGTGTAATGAAAAATGAAGGGTTTAACCATAAATGGGAATTATTCTTTCTAAGGAACTCTGTATGACTAGAAGCATACGATGTTTGGATGATCTATTGCTTAACGGCTTCAATGCTGAAATCTGAGGCCATAAAGCGTCTTGGCATAGTACTCTATGGATTTAAGAAACTTTTGTAGTGAATCCATTGATCACCATATCTTAAATCTGGAAGTTTATGAAGGATGTCAAATCCTATCAGAAGATCTTTTCCATGTGAGTTAAATCCAAGCAGTCTGCGTTTTATAACGCATTTAGGAAAGAGTCTTATGTACATAGGGTTGCTGATTTTATCAATGGCAAAGGTTTCACCATTAGCTGCTAGGAAATATTGATGGTGACGTTTCCAATAGCTATCAGGGAGGATATCAGATTCACTATCGACACTAACAATCACTGGGATGGGTTTTGAGTAGATGGTTGTGAGAATATGGACCTTGGCTAAGGAAGCAGACTGAGTGCTTTAGATGGGTAAGATTTGGGAAGGTGCGTTTATAAAAGAGGTAGTAATGGAAGAGGTTGGATGTACCATTAATATCTCTGTATCAAAATGATCTTCGAATGAATTATCCGATTCTGATTCATAATCTTTATCGGATGATGATTCTTCTGAATATGCGATTGAACACAATGCTCTATCATCCCATTCGTCATCGAGCGGGTAAAGAGATTCGAGATCAGAGATATCAACTGGTTCAATATGGTTGAGTGTCTGGATTAGCATTTGTGACTTTCTCCTGTCTTTGCAATCTTTCGTGAAGTGTCCCTTTTTGTTACAGATGTAACACCTGTCTGAATTTATTCCTCATCGTGGCTTCTTCTCGATGAACTTCCATTTTTTCTTATTAGGCGATGTGAAGTTCTTTTTCTTTCTTTTTGAAGAATTACTGTCACTTGTATAACAAGACTTTTTGAAATGGGACTTTTTCGATTTAGAACAGTCACACTGTGACTTATCTTTGCACTTAATCTTCAAATGTCTCTCATCACATACTAGGCCAAGCTGCTTACCAGTTTTTTTCAAATTCCATGAGGAATTTTTTCCGGTTACAAAACTTGGTAAGTGCACCGAGTATCATCTGCTATAACTCACCAAGTGAGGCTTGAGCAATTTTTTTGTTCCTTGTTTCTAGAGCTCTGTATGTCTCGTTAGCAAGTGACTCCGAAAAAGAGTTTATGAAGACTTGCTTTTGAGATTCGCATCATCAATGCCTAGAAGGCAATAGAACCTTTTTGACATTTGTCGTAGTGCTTTTCGAGATCTTTTTTCTTAAAAGAGCATCACTTCATTTTCAAGAATTCTTCACGGGCCTAGGTTGTGTATTCAGTAGGATTACCAATGAATTCAGAATAGATCCGGTGGATGAATTCTTCAAGAGATTGGCTGTGTAGTATTTGCAATTGTCTATACTCTCCAAGACTTAGATGCCAATCTCGTAATCGATCTTGAGCTCTTGTGATGAACCGTTTAATGACCATGTCAATGCTATTGTCATTACTAGAAAAACTGATATTTTTGAGAAAATTTAGCGACGGATGAAAACTGTCGCTAATTAGTGATGGATTGGTGACAGATCTGCGACTGATTTGAGTTACTAGATATCAAAGGCAATTCTATGCTAATCCCTCGTTAATTGGCGACGAATACCCAATCCATCTCAAATCCGTTGCAAATTAGCGAGGAAAAAAAACATCTCTAATCCATTGCTAATCATCGACCGATTTCTTACAGATTTGCGAAGGATTTGAGTTAATGCATTTCACCGCTATTCCCTCGCTAATTGGCGTGGGATTTGCGATGGATTTGAGTTAAGGCATTCAGTCCCTATTCCTCGCTAATTTGCGACGGATTAGTGAGAGCTTTGCAACGGATTTGAGTTAAGGCATCCGGTCGCTATTCCCTCGCTAAATGGTGAGGGATTTGCGGTAGATTTGAGTTAATGCATTCCGTCGCTATTCCCTTGCTAATTTGTGAGAGATTTGCAACGGATTTGAGTTATGGCATTCCGTCGCTATTCCCTCGCTAATATGCGACGGAACCTTGGAATTTGATCGCTATTCCGTCGCTAATTTGCAACAGATTTACGACGGATTTGAATTATTAAGTATTAAAGGAATTTCGTTGTTATTTCCTCGCTGATAAGGATATATACATCCTTCACGAGATAATCAATAGGCCACATTTCCTTATGGGGACCGGTTTTTAAGTAAATAACAGACCATTTAGAAAAAAGTTCATCGGGACCGGTTTTAGAACCAGTCTCTATGTGTTTTTTCATAGAGACCTCCGCTAATAGGGACCGGTTCTAAAACCGGTCTCCATGCTGAAAATAACTAGTCCCCATTTAGTTTTATGTAGTACTATAGCTACGATATACAATGCAATAACCCATGACATGTGAGGGCAAAATTTATCAGGAATGGATTTCCCCCTCATTTTATATATAACTACAAAATACACTATTAATGTCTTATGTCAATCCGGGAACGGATTTCCCCCTCATGCATGACCTAAACAACATCTTTAACTAAAGCACCTTAACTATCTTTCCTAACCCTAATTTATTATTGTTTTAGAAAAATTATCTATTTAAATGTACATGGGTCATTTGCACTATAAATTAATGGAAAATTTTCATGTATATCCTTGTAAACTTTCATAATTATGTTTATATCCTTATAAAATTTAAAATTACATGTATATCCTTATAAAAGCTATAAACTCACATATATATCTAAATACTTAATTTAATAATATTTAATAACTAAAAACACTATTTTAAAATTATATTATAACTAAATTACTAATATACCCATTACTTTCCTTCATTTCATAATCAATTCAAGACCATCTCATAAGTAAATCCATAGTTTCAGCCTACTATACCCAATGCTTTAGTTACTTCCATGAGTTTTTACAACTCATTATGCACAACTTACAATACAATCTTCTCAGAATCTTTATCTTTTTCTTGCTTTCTGAGTTCTCATCATATTTCTTGCCAAGAAAATTGAAGGCCAATACAGCTTTCTCATCATGCTACCTACTCTTTATTTCCTACGATAGTCAATAAATTTCTTCATCCCGGCGCCACGACGACTTGGATTTACTAGCGCAGCTTTGGACCATACACATACTTCTGTAACCTAACCACTTTCTTCCAATCATCAGGACGGCTCCGGTCACCTTTCATGGACTGCTGCAATTAGCTAGCACACTTGGTTAAATAGGTGAATTCAAATAAATATTTGTCAATCAAAATCATACTTAAAACTAGATAACTCAATCAATGTTAACATTGATAAATCATTGTCACACTTGATTTAGACATGTGAATCATGGTCAATAGTGATTGTACTTGGTTCAAATAAGTTGTATCTTGTTAACAAGTAAATAGTTGTCAACAATAGTAAATCAAAGACATTATTTGCTCAAAGTGACAATCCATTGTAAAAAAAGAAGTAAATAAGGGCCATGCCTTACTTAAACAAATGAATCATGATCAACACCGGGTCAATCATGGTCCAAATTGGTTCAAATAAGTCAATCAAGGTCTAATTTGTTCAAATAGGTCAATCATGACCAACATTGATCAATTAAGTCTAATTTGTTCAACTATGTCAATCATGGTCAACGTTGCTCAATCACGATCTTTTTAAACAAATAAATAATTATCAATACTAGTCAATCAAAGTCATTCTTTGTGTAAAGTGATGATTTATGGTAAAAAAAAGTAAATTAAGGTTATACCCGACTCAAATATGTGAATCATGAACAAAATTGGGTTAATTATGGTCAAAGTTGGTTTAAATAGGTCAATGAAGGCCGTTATATGTTCACATGACTTTTAATTTGTTCAAATGCGTAAATTTAGTCAAATATCAATCAAATTCTTTTTATCTATTCAAGTTTGTGAATTAAAATAACTACGGGTCAATTACAATCATATTCCAAATCATATATGTGAATTATTGTCAACATTGATAAATCCAAGTCCATGTAAATCATGGTCAATTATAGTGTAATTGGTTCAAATAGGTCATAATATGTTTAAGAGAATTGATATATCATTTTATTGTTTTTCAGCTTATAGTTCTACTCACCTGATCAAGACAAATATCAAATTTAAGGAATGATATGAGAAAAGAGAATTAGTGAATTACACATGTCTAACATTGAACTAGCGGGGTACCCGCGCAATGCGGCGACGGCGAAGAAAAATGGTTTGTAAGGAGTTGTTTTGGTAGGTATTAATCAAGAGGACACACAAGACGTAATTTTGTAATTTTTACTTAGCAGATGAAAAGAAAATGAAATTTAGATGTAATTTTGTAATTTTTATTTAGCAGATGAAAAACGGATATTATATATTTTCCCTTTCTGAATTTATGGAATGTTATTAAGTTTATGGAATATTTTGTTTCGTAAGTTTTGCTATGGAATTTATGGAAAGGGAATATTCTGGAATTTATGAAAAATGAATGTTATTAAGTTTATTTTATGCAATCATTTTTTTGTAGATGAGGGTAGAATAGTAATTTTAAGTGACTTAAAATTTAAGAGTTTTAAGAAAAAAGCTTAAATGTTTTATATAATAGTATAGATAGGTAAGAGGATGAAGTATAAACGAAAAATAGGATGACATATCATTTCTCAATGTGTAAACAAATGAATAATAGTCATTGATTTCAATCAAGGTTATATTTAGTTCAAAGCATGATCAAGAGTAAAAAAGTGAATAATAATCAACATTGTATAACTTATGATCACGATTAAAATTAATCAATTGTATTAAACTGTATTTAGTAATTAAGATTTTAAAGTTAATCTAAATTATATTAAAAAAACTTATCGTATTACATTTTATTAGTTATAAGTTATAACTCTAATGGTTTTAAATATGTAATTAACATTTAACAAATGCCATAAATTAATATAATAAGATAAATAAATAATATAATATACAAAAACAAAAAAAACAATTGCGTCCTTTCCCCATATCAATCGACCGTTCTCTTTTTCTTTTTGGCATATCAATCGACCGTTCTCCTTTTCTTTTTGGCAAATTATCTAGAAAGGTAAATTAAATATGAAATCAAAATTTGTTAATAAAAGTAATGTCAAATTTTTTTGGCCGAGAAATTATTATAAATTTCAATTTATAACAAAAAAGTGTATAATGCGTGAAATTTATACCTTTTTTTGTTACAAATTGAAATTTATAATCCTTTTATTGTTAGGTCTAAGAGGTTATTATACTCTTTTTTTGTTACAAATTGAAATTTATAATTCTTTCTCGGCTAAAAAAAATGAAAGTTACCTTTATTGACAATTTTCGATATTTAAGTTACCTTTCGCGTTAAATTTCCTTTTTTCATTCAAATTTAATTTTAAGATACTACTCCCTCTTTTTCATTTGATACTAATTTCCCTCCTATTTGTGCTCCTTTTCCTCCTTGTTGCTCCTGTGGATTCAAATTCTTAAAATCTAAATTGTCAGCCTCCATTCTTCAAACTCTCATCCCCTTCCCCTTCCCCTGTTCGGCCTTTCCATGACTCCCAAACTGGCGGCGGCAGCAGACCACCGGCAGCAAGCAGCGAGAGAAGCATAGCCTAATAATAATTTCATTTATCACCGTGCTCGTGGGCTACATGATTTCGACTTCAATCGTTTGGTTTGAGCGTAAGCACAAGAAATGGCAACTTTGACGAAGCTATACTCGATGCAAGAAGCTTCCAAGCACAATTTGTTAGATCCCTTAAATTGTGTTCAATATATTTTAGTGAGGTTAAGTTTATATATGACATTGGTCATAGTTTAGGGTAGTTATTGTAAATACCTAAGGGGTATAAATACAAGTTTGTAAGCCCTAATTCATTAAGCTTTCATTTGTACATATCAATTGATAGTTGATACCGGATACACTTGGACCTACAAGTGGTATCAGAGCAAAAGATTGTTCAAAGAGGTTGGTATTTCCAGCTTATTCCATCGCTTTATTGAATTTGTCGTTCCTGCCTTTTTGCGACTGCCATAGGTAGAAGAACCCTAATTCTTTTGTTTTTGAGTGTTAAAACTACAATTAATCAGTAGGGTTTGTTAATTTGGTGATTTGGAATTGATAGAAATTGATTTTAGAAGTTTTGATTGTGATTTGTGCGATTATTTGCTTCAATCATCGATCGACTGTGAACCCTGTTCTTGACCTGCGCATACTAAAGTCTGCGCATAACCTATTCTACACACAAAACTTCTGCTCGGCCTCTGCTCATACTTCTGCTCGGAAGTCTGCTCATACTTCTGCTAGGAAGTCTGCTCGGACCTCTGCTCTGAAGTCTGCTCATACTTCTGCTCGGATTTTTGCTCGGACCTCTGCTCGGAAGTCTACTTGGACCTCTGCTCGGAAGTCTGCTAGGACCTCTACTCGGACCTCTGCTCGGACCTCTGCTCGTAAGTCTGCTCGGACCTTTGCTCGGAAGTCTGCTCGGATCTCTGCTCGAACATCTGCTCATAAGTCTGCTCGGACCTTTGCTCGGAAGTCTGCTCGGACCTGTGCTCGGAAGTCTGCTCGGAAGTCTACTCGAACTTCTGCTTAGAAGTCTGCCTTAAAGTTTGCGCAAGCCTCTTCTTAGATATTTGCTAAGTCACACAACTCACACACCATCTTGTGTTTTACCAACTTTTGTTGTCAATCTACGATCATATATCTGCGTATCAAAATGTCAAAAGAAGTGCAAGCTAATAAAGAAGATCTGCAGTCTTGCATCTTAGAGTCTGGTTCCGAGGTTAGTACTACTAATTCTTAATTCATTGATATGATTCATGCTTTGCAAAATCAGATTTCTCAATTAGAATAAGATAAAGCTCATTGTAGAACCTTGGAGGCTAGATTAAATAATAATCACAATGAGTTAGTTCAGTGCAATCAAGAATTGTCATCAGCAAACGATCAGTTGTCTCATGTACAAAGTAAGTTCAAACTTTGCGAAGAAAAGGTTGAATATCTTACTGAAGTAAATTATGAAATTACTGTCATATTAAGGGATGCAGAAATTCAATGTAAATATAATGATGCTGAGATTGATCGCTATGTTAAAGAAAGAACCCAATTGTATTATAAAGTTAGAGACCTGGAAGATAATCTTTGTAAACGTGGTCAAACAGAACAGACTATATTTTTTAATCAACCAAAAGACACTAAATTTTACAATGTAAAAGAGGGTCTAGGTTTTGAAAATCCAAAGAACTTATTAAAAGTTAACCGTGCTCAATTTTACGAATTTGAATACATGGGTTGGGGATTTACTAATTTGATGAGGATCAGAGGTGCAGAAAAGGATTTAGAAATGGAAAAGATGAAAAGAGAAAATAAAGATAAAATGCAAGTCCCGTTGGATTACAACGATTTGAATAAGAGTTAGGATACGAGAGAAATGACCTTATCAACTGATTTTCTAACAAGTTATTCTCCGGAAGAACTTAATCAGAAATCAAAAAATCTTTCTGAAAAACCTGAGTTTTCAATATATTCCAAGTTCAATTTTGAAAGAGAAGATTTCTCAACTTGAACAGAACTTGGAAAACCGGAGAAAGAATTTTGATAATGAAAGAAAAATGCTTCTTGATGAAATTGAGTTTCTTAAAACTCAAAGTTCTACTATTACTGCTATCTCTCAAAAATCGGAAAAATGCATTAATAATTCTGATTTTTCATACTCTTGTTTGAATTGGAGTTGTCTAATGATGATGAACCATTTCCTACTTTTGAACAACTATTTTCAAAAACTCCGTATGTAAGTCCTCATAAATGTGCTCTGTGTAAACCGCACTTATTTTTAAATACTCAAGACTCTTTCAAAGATAAAGAAAACTCTGTTGTTGAACAGAATTTTGATGAATTATTGGAGTCTTTAAAAGATGAAGCAAACTCTGTTGTTGAACAGAATTTTGTTGAATTAACGGAGTCGTTCAAAGACAA